>CM044554.2:15902837-16444162 GCA_024416835.2 Perccottus glenii | reverse complement strand
AATATTTTCTCTTTTATCTACATTAGATAGTTTTGGAGAAGATGGGTCTGTCTGGTAAAGTGACACCAGCCCAAGCAAAGAAAAAGTGCGACAATTTAAAAAGAAATATAAAGTATGTCCATATATAGAAAATAATATTGTTAGTAACAGTTAAAAAAAATCCTAGGTTTAAGCTTACATGTTTTGTGAACAGTTTATATATATTTTACTTGTCTTTAGGAATACAAGTATCCAGGGTCAGGAGAGGGAGTGAGTGGGAAGCCCATTGCTGCTACTTGGCCCTGGTTTGTCCAAATGGATGAGATTTTAGGACAAAGGCCTTCAATTTGCCCCCCTGTCCTTATTGCCTCCAGGGCCAAGTGCAGCAGTGAGTGACCAAGAGGAGAGAGAGGAAGAAGAGAGGGAAGGAGATAGGCAGCCAGCAGCGAAGAAGAGGAGAAGGGACAGTGACCAGGAGCTGTTAGACCTCATCAGGGAGGACATGAGGCAGCAGAGAGAGGCTGAAGAGAGGAGAGCACAGGCTGAAGAGAGGAGGACACAGGAGAGCAGGGAGAGGATGGACAGGCTCTTCTCCATTCTGGAGCGTTGGGTCGCCAATTAATTTTTTTTTTTCTTGGGGTGGGAGGGATTACATTTTTTCCATTGTTAGCTTCAGTTGTTTGAAATAAACTGTTTGAAATAAATACTTCTCATTCATTGTATTTCTTTTTTTTTATTTTCCATAATTTTCAAAGTAAAAGGAACATTTGTAAAGAAAATTAAGTGTATAATTATTTAATAACATTCAGAAAACAAAATTGAGGTAACAAAATTCAAGAACATACAGAAACTATTTACAGACCTATTTACAGGACAACAGATTTTAACAAATCACTGCAGGATTAATCTGAGTGACCAGGCATTGGACCATTTTTATGTTTAATTACAACGGTACAGTACATCAGAATAAGTGTTTAACAGATAAAAGCATTATTCTACCTTAAGACAAATTTAAATATCAAAACTCCAATTATTTTTTAATACAATAAACATTATACATATTACATGAATAATTATATACATATTTATATATATATATATATACCATTATTTAGATAGAGTTTATCTGACAAAACAAGCTAAAGTTTATGCTTCGGCTCAATGAATTTGTAGGGGAAATTAGCAGAATACTTAGCAAAGAAAGTATTTAATTGTTTAATTGTTTTATTTCTTCCAAAAGAATTAAAATAAGGAGAATAACTTTTTGTTTGTCCCGCTTCTTGTTTAGCGCTGTCACGGTTGCTAGGCGACAGAATATGAGCAACGGGTAAGGGAGGGAACTGAAAGAAGGGTAGGCTGTCCAAATTCACAAACACCAACTTCCGGGTTTTGCGGTCGACGGAGGACCCCTCCTCCTTCAACCGGGTAGGAAGGATCCTAAGGAGGATGCAGACCCTGAATTTGGACACAGCCATACAGTTTCCTCAATCTACCATCCATGAGAACTGTTCACTTGTCTTTAGATGTTGTTTTATCTGTGAGTAAATAGCTTCGGGCTCTCAAACCAAGGGTCAGCGTTGCAGATGTGCTCTTGCTCAATCAGGAATTAACGCTGAGTTTAATGAGTTTTTGTTCCCAGAGCTTAAATCAAACAAACACGATGGTGCCCAGCCATTAGAGATGGTATGCTCAGTATATGAGTCCAAGACCTGCAGCGAGTAACAAATAGTTTTAAGCCTCTGGCTTTCTTAAGTGTTTCCAGATCTCCAAAAGTGTGTAAGTGTTAAATTAGATCAACAAAGGGGAGATGGTCAAGGGGCACTTCAGCTAAATCATACAGAAGTGGTAGCAAGCCATGTGAAGGTAATTTTGGTTTGTGATAATCTAAGTTTCAGATATCCACTGACCCCTGCTGTCATACTAGCACACAGGGGACATACTGAAGTTATTAAAGTGAGTGAAGGGAACATCTACACAAAAGAAGTAGAGAAGAAAATGTATTTAGAGAATCTAAAAATATCTGAGAATATATACAACAAGCTCTTGCCATAAGCTGAGCTCGTCCATGCACATGTGCATTCGCGCCGGTGAGAATAACCAGTGGTCTGTGTTCATGTGCACGTGTGTGTCAGTGTGATATTCTAGTAAATGTGACCATCAATCAAACCTTACTTGAAAGTCAGCAACAAAGAAAGAAAAAAAATAACTCAAAATGAACGTGCCTGGATGAACATGTGGCAAGATTTAACTGACCATTTCTCAAAATATTACAGCATAAGTGTGTGTTGTCAGTAAAGATGTTAATGCAGTGATGTACAGTAAAATTCAGAAAACAAAAAATTACAGATTAGGAAAAGTGCTAACTGACCTGTCTTTCAACTTCCAACAAGCTTGTACTTTATAAAGACAAATTTAAAATTATTATTTTGCAATTATAACCACCCAGATTGCCAAGATTTGATGAAACGGTTTAGAAATTCAAAGCTGCATGTGCCATCCTCAAGTCTACACGCTAGATAATATACCAAATGTTAGTCCCAGTGTTTGCTGGTCCACATACAAATCTAAAACATAACAGAGTAACAATAATATAAAAAAAAAAAAAAAAGGTTTTGGGTGAATGTAAACAAAGGATGTATATGTGGAGGAATTTCCCATTTCAGCCAAAGCATGCTTCACATGTGGTCCATTCTCAGCGCGTATCACAATCATGGGTGTGAGAAAGCAGTCAAAGCGACATTCATTGTTATGATAGCTTCCTTTAAGAGTTGGCTTTTGCTTTTTCCACTCTGACTCTTTTTTCCTGCACAAATGTGTACACAGTCTATGGGGAGATAATAGCTTTGCAGGGGCCACTGTAACGCTTAGCCAAGGATCTGTCTGGCTAAAGGATCCATTTAACCACACACACTTACATAGGCACTCACATGCATGTAAAAGGATGCACTTCATCACTGGCATACTAAAAAATACACAATTACGCACATGGACGACTACACTTCTGCCCACACAAAGACTCGGCACGCAGACGCTCGTGTGTTCACGCCGCTGCAGCGTGAACCATTGGTGTGCCATCACATATCAGACTGTTAAGTAAATACAGGAGGCCCAGGGTGAAACTTTCCACCAATTATTCTCGACTCTGTGATGTAGAAAAATAGCAAAGGAAATAGATGAAAGTGCAATAATGGGATGTGATGAACTTTAGAAGCAGTCTTTAGTGCAACAACTGTGACTGTTTTTTTAAATTATAGGATTAAAAAACAGAAGACTCAGAAAGTGCTGTCCTATAAAGTTATTTCACTTTGTGCCACTAGATGGAGTTTCAAGTAACTGCAGCCCTTGGTCTGCCATTAAGATGAAAGTACTTCATTTGTGGCATTAAGCATTAGATTTAAATAAATAAAAGGTTTATGCAAAGCAGTGATGCCAGTAACGCGTTACTTAGTAACGCGTTACTCTATTCTGACCACATTTTTCAGTAACGAGTAATCTAACGCATTACTATTTCCAAACCAGTAATCAGATTAAAGTTACTTAACCAAGTCACTGTGCGTTACTATTTTTGTCATTTTTTTGTCAAGAAAGACATACCTTGTTCCCGTTCTAGCTAGGTGCTTAATTATCCACTCCTTTCCTTTAGAACTTAATGATTTCGGAGCGTTTTAAAACGAGATGAGATTACTTCCTCCTGACTTCCGCATGTGCGTCTCGCTAACCAGTCCCCCTTTTCTAGACTCGAAATTAACGTTCCCACTATAGAGGCGGAAATAAAAGGCTCATTACATTTACATACAGAGGAGACAAATACAATAAAGTACAAAATAAATTATTACTTATTTACTTTTCCCTTAGAGTTAGTTACAAAGGAAGACTGCCTTTATTTTTTATTAAAACAAGTATTTATGTTAAGTCAAGAGAGACTGCCTTTATTTATTGTAAAAAACATGTATTTTTTCAGGAAATAGTTTTTAAATTCAACTTTAATTGTCAGGAGATAGATTGTTGATGTTACTGTAAAAACACTATAAATAAAGTGATTGTTGGCAAAACCAGTTGTCATTTTTATGTTGTCGACAGCTGCTGAATGTAACTAATAAAGTAACTTGTAAAGTAACTTAGTTACTTTTAAAACCAAGTAATCTGTATAGTAACTAAGTTACTTTTTAAATCAAGTAATCTGTAACGTAACTAAGTTACTTTTTCAAAGTAACTGTGGCAACACTGATGCAAAGGCATCTGGACTTAGTTTTTAGGCCAAAGACATTTCATCCCTTGTCCAAGTTCAACTGATACGAGAGCTGTGCTTAATGTTTAGAGGGAGGGGTTTGACCTGAAACTAACTCTGATTGAACCAGGCTGTTCTGGTCTCATAGGCTCAGCTCTTGTTGAACTCAGAATTGACAAAGTCCATTGGACATGAGATGAAATGTCTTTGCCTTGAAAAATCAGTCCAAATGCCTTTAAGATGACCTGGATGTCTGAGAACCTTTACAGACAATGAAATGAATAGTTGGAATGTGCGAGAAACCCACTGGGCCTAATTTTACCAAAAAAAAAAAAAAAAAAACTCTTATAAAGACTTGTCTTGCTTTTGAATGAAAACAAATGTCTTGATTTAGAAGTACCCAGAGAAACTGTTGAGCTCAGACACTAAGGACAGTCATTTAATTTTAAACAGAGCTGTCACAGAGTGGTCTAAACACACACAAGTAGAGGTTGATGGGGGAAAAAACAAGACAATCATTGTTTTTCAGTGTTTAATTCTGTTTTTTGTGTCTATTTTGGTTTTCAGATTGTGAGAAGACAATAACATACATCATTTCATAACTCAAATTACTGCCTCATTTGTTCTAATGTCTTTGTTTAATCCATTGTCATTGATGTGTCTTTATTTAAAGGGTACTGGAGAGTTTGACAGGAGATAACAGTGGGGCAGAGATGACGATCGACAACAGCGCTCCTGAGCTGGATCCAAAGCTGACCTTAATGCACAGTATCTTAAGCTTTCCTTTGAGTTTCCTTTGTGTTTAATGGCTTTCCCTGTCTCTGGCTGTTACATATTGTTAAAACATTCGTAACAATTTTAAATTATAATCCTACATGATCCAGTTTTGTAATTTGGTGTACTAACATTAAAAACTTTTGAGTCGAAAGCAGTAAGATTACTTCTGAAGAGCTTTTTCTTTAGAAAGTGTCATTTCTGCAGTTTTTGTAAAATGGTGTCTCTTGTAGACACACGATCACTTTACTGGATTTTCTACAAACCAACTAAAACTATTAACACAAAGACCAACTAGGACACATTGAAATAAAACTTGGTTTAAAATAAATTGTTTTGAATTGAATATAGATTTAAATTGTTAACCTGGAAATCAAAACTGTTTATATAATAAGTGGCCCTTATATAATTAGTTATGTCACTTACAATAGATAAACTGGGAGTGTTGTGATGTCTTTTGATTGATGTCATGGTGAAAGCAGTTTATTTACAATGATCCAGTTCCTCTCTGTCACAGACGGCCGCTGCAGTCCCTCACAGAGCACAGTCAGCGGGGAGGAAACCTCAGGCTAGACCCAGGAAAGTCCAGACAGATCTAATCTCCCAGCATGCCTGTGGGGAACCTGGGGCTCTCCTGAGGGAACCTACAGGGAAGTAACTGAGAAAAAAATAAAGAATTGCGCTGTACTGCTTTAATGCTGCTGCCATTGATTGGACTGATTGGGTTAATAGGTGTGGCTTCCTTTACTTTATCACCTCAGGAACAAAAGGCAGGGTTTCAGTAGGATTACATGAGATAACATTTGAAATCTAACTGAGAACTGTGAAACTGTGCCGTGTGGCTGTGCTGTTGATTGCAGTCTAAATAAATGGAATATTAAAGTCTTGTGGGTAAAAATGGCCCAAAAAACCTGTGTCATAATTATCCCAGAATCGAGGAAAAGTTTCAAGTCGTTAAATATTTATAAACTCTCTGCTGTTCATTACGGAGCAGGCCACCGTAGAAAATGGCAATTTCACAATTCTGTCAGCGGAACGAAAAATCCTAAATCAATGGAATTAATTTTGAACACATTAACTAAACGAAGAGGGGAATCCTTTCAGTTTGGCAGCTGCTCAGTCAATGCAAAAAAATTAAAAGGCAATGCTTGTATTGAACAATAGAGGGCAGCATCATTACTTTAACGGGAATATATCAGCACTGAAGAAGCACTGGTTCTTGTGAGGAATGACTAGGAATTACAAGGGTATGTGTTTAGTATCAAGAAAACTCTTTTTAAATCCACTGTTTGTCTGATGTTGCATTGGGTGACCGTGCCATCTCTTTAGGTATTTCCACAATGTTGCTTTTTTCACTTTAAAAGCATGAAAACAAACGGGTGTCTTTTTTGTCAACCATATATTGATATTTTTCTTGTCATCTCCTGCAGTTTATTCATGCATGCATTAGAAAAATTACATAAAAAAATCGGAAACCAAACCCGGTGTCACCTGATCGTTAGCGTGACATATGAGCCATGTAACATTTGTGGGAAATTCTGTTTAAAATGCAGGCTAAACTTCGCTTGAGCTTCGGGAAAGTTTACCCTTTGCGTAAAGATAAGGGCTGTCTCACTCTGCTGACATTGGAGAGACAGACACAAGTGAGTAAGTGGAGATTTTTTTTTTATTTGGGGGGGGACCTAACTTCAGCGCTACTTCCAGTACGTACCAGTGTGCGCCTCCGCTCTCTCAAACTTTCTTCCCTGATTACAACTTTCACTCATTCTCTTGTATTCCCTGGCAGAGGAGGGATGTTCCTTTGAAGGAGAGGTTACACCCCAGCGGAACATTTTTCACCTTGGAAACTCCAGGGCTCACACTGATAACTTTTACCAGGATACACAGTGTGTGAATGGGGCCATCTGGGGAGACTTTTACGCATCGACTTGATTGACGCAAACTCGTGTGTTTTACCCTGACATCTACATTCAACTTTTTACTTTCTTCAATGGCAAAGGAGCGTTTTAAGAAGAACCTAAGACACCAGGATAAACTTTGGTGAACTTTTTTAACAGCGGGCTTCACCTTGTTTTATTTTTTTTTTATTACTGCCACATATCTCAACAAACTTTTTGGAACCGTACGTGCTATTTTCTTAATTCTATCTTGCGTTTGGAAATACTTGTGAGTGGATACGATGCTGGGACGCGGACAGGAGAAGCAGACAACGCTCTGCTGGTTTCGGGCTCTTGTTGCAGCGCTGCTGCTGTGCGCCGTAGCGGTGGATGGATGCCCACACAAGTGCAGCTGCTCCGGCTCACATGTGGACTGCCAGGGGCTGGGTTTGAAGACGGTGCCCAAAGGGATACCCAGGAACGCTGAGAGGCTGTAAGTGGACTTTTATTTTACTGCACAAAGTCTGACCGATTTTAGATTGATGTTTGTAGATGTACTTTCCAAATCCAATCACCTATTTTATAATCCTTATAATTTAAAATAATTTCAAAGTTAAATGATACTGTGTTGGACACTTCTAGCCTCCATCTATATTCATGCAGCACGTGTTTAAAAAGCATTTTTGGGAATAGTGGAGCATAGTTTGTTGTGGATTATTACCCAGACAAACCGTTGTAGCACATTATTCTGACATTAAGATGAATGACCTGGTCATCCTTTAATAATACTGGATTAAAGCTGGGAGCAAAGATTGAATATACTGAATTTGGATAATTACAATAAACCATACAAACTCAAGATGTTCCATAATAACAACATGAATAAATGAAACAAATTCAAAAACCTAAGAAACAGTCCTGAGACAAAGGGCACTAACGTTTAACAGGGGTCAGACTGAAAGATGAGAGGAAGCTCCTTACATGCAGGTCTGTCTCACTGACCACTTTCACAACTCTCCTCTTGTACAGTTTTTAAAGGCTCCCAAAGCAATGGCACATTTTTGTACCTGGAAAATGTCCTCAGTTTTTAGAGCCTTTCCAACCTGTTGCCCGTTCAAATCATATTATTCCTTTCGGCAGAGACAGACCTCTGACTGCTGCCACCTCTGTCCCTATCTTGACACGTACATATCCCTTGCAGCCCCCCACACACTCATCTTAAATGCACCAATGCTGTTAAGGTATGGAAGTGATTATGCATGATAATGGACTGGGAGAATGCCCCGCGGGGGATCAACAACAGACCTAACACAGAGACAACAAACACAATCAGTGAAGTGGGGGCTACATCTGTGTGTGTGTGTGGCAGGTACTGATTGGTTATGGACACCTGATTTGCATGTGGTGTTTACACGGTTTGTGATTTGAGTGTGAACTATACGCAGCCCACTCCGTATCGCCGTCCCACCAGGATTAGGTGACCTCCCAGGACCTGTTAGCTTTTACTTACCAATCCCCTCGAGACATTTACACACAAGCAAAATAAATAATTAGAGCGAGCTGCGATGGGGAGCTGGGATAAGCGGGTCCCCTACCTCAGGCTGGGGGTCCCCTGGGTGGAATATTTGGGGTAGCAGTATCCCCCTCCCGCTGCCTTCCCTCCTGAAACTATGTATTTATGTTTCCCTGATTTATCCAGGTCAGTGTTTCAGCTGTGAATTTGGCCAAGACTTGCTCTTTCCCTCCCTTCTAAGCTCTTTCAGTCGCTGCAGATATATTTTAGGGAGTCTAAGATGGGAAACATTAAAATGGATAATATTTCAGTTCGAAAGGTTACAGCACAACTTCACTTTTTTGTCAAGTAAAAGAGAGATGGCGTTATTGCCCTCAGCTGGAATTTGAGTTTGAGATTTTTACAAACTAAACAGAAAATGTATCTTTGCAGTAAAAGGTTGTAAAAGTGTCTCCAAAAGTACTATATTGATTTGTTCATTGATTTTTTTAGTAGAAGCAGTAGAGAAGCAGGAAACACACAGTGTTTGTGCAAAGTCATGTTTAAAACAACCTCCTTAAAGTCTTTTAAGTTTTTGTCACTTTAGAAAGTAAAGTGAACTTTCAAGACAAGAGTGGAAACTTTTTATCATGGCCAAAGATGAAGTCAATTTAAAGGGAATGTCCAGAATTGTCAAGTAATTGTCAGCATACTCTTAGTTTGGAGAAGCAGACAGGAGCAACTACACAGGCTTTGTGTAATGCATGGGTGCTAATGAGACCACACACTTTTGTAACCAGTAACCAGACTACTTATAAGAGACTTAAACAGTTTTTATACCAGACTGCTAACATGTTCATTTAAAGGTAAGAACTGGTGGGTCCATAGGCTCCTGAAAGAATTTGGCCCTTGCTTGTTACTAAAACACACGTGAGACCAGCAAAAGTCCACTTATGATGAAGAATTACACAATGGCACGTTTATTAGAAAAGATGGAGTCAGCCTTAGAGGAAGGAAATCAATAAGTGCAGAATCCTGTTGGCAGTGCAGAGCGAGGAAAGCAGTCAGTGTGGCCCTTTAAACTTTCGTAGTGGTCCCTAGTTCATCTCTTTACAGCACAGTGTATTACTTTGAGTCTAGTCTGCCACCTAACGCAGTATATATATCCCACCTGTCACAACTGCTGAATGAATTTTTATTCTCCATTGTAAACACAGAATTTGGAAAGGTTAATGGCGGAAAAACACCCACATGGACCCACATATGGCGCTGAAGATTACCTCAGGCCAGTCGCTTCAGTAATGTCCTTCTTGGAAAGCCACTTGAGACTTCATTTGCATCTAATTTGAGTGAAGTTTTTTTTTTTTTTTCCGGAGGATGGGGGTCCTAAACAGGCTTAACGAGGCTGGCTGAAATGAATTAGAAAGTGTGGAAAAGGCTTTCTTTTTCTCCTGGGTCCAATCCACACCTGCCCTCCGGAGACGATGTGCACACAAAACACACACACTCTCGGGTGTTGATTTTTGAGCTCCAGATTCCAAACTGTTGTCCCAACTGCTGCGAAATGTTGGGAAAACCAACGCCGGGGGACTTTAATTAGTTGCAATCAGGACATTAAAGCGTGCGTCTCATTATGTCCCTTTACATGTGTTTCTGCTTTAGGAGTTGAATTTAGGTTAGAGCTTACTCTTTTCAACATGATTTATATACTCTATGATTACATATCAGCCTTTTGTGTGAAATAGAATGAGTCTGGATGTGGGGAGTGTAGCTCGAGCCAACTTTACACAAACCAACTCTTAGTTTAACGGCCTGCTTTTTGCTTTCCCACTTTGAAGACTTTTTTTATTATTATGAGCAACACCTTTTTGTTTTCTATAGCACTTTAACCGTGCTGCAGCGCCTTTTTTTTTCATTCCCTCATCTTTTCTCTTTTGACTCAACCTTGATTTCTGACCTCCTCCCTGCCAGGCCCCTCTGACCTCGAGCTTCCCTTATAACACCAAAACTTTGCCAGCCACATCTCTTTTCTCCACCAGAGTTTTCACAGCTCCTTTTTCCTCTCGGCCTGCCAACCCATCACACTCTAGCTCCCACTGCCCCATGTACGTGTGTGTGTGTGTGTGTTTATACACTGGACACAAATGCACTCACTGCAACCTCTGCCTCTGGCTCTTATCAAAGCTTGGTGTTGATTGGTCAGTGGACACTGGAAGCACCACACCCTCAGCTATGAAACTGCATTCCATGGTGGGACTGGGAATCTGCTTGAACTGGTTAAATACTTTCACCTGTGCATTGAGCAGGCCTTTTAATGTAAACAATATAAAGTGGTGTGGTGTTCACAACATTTTGGCTCAGCTCCTCTAAGCTGTGGCCTGTCTCTATGCATGAAGTCATTTAATGTTGTAAACAACTGGCGCCCATTGCCAAGCACCCGATAAGTCAAAGAGACTCTCAAACCCTTTTTCATAATTCCCATAAAGCCATACAAACCACACTTTTTTGGTATTTTGCCAGGCTTCGTGGAAACCAGGGATCTAATTAGCGTTGTTTTTTTGTTTGCGTGGTATTCTTGAATATGTACAGTACTTCGAGGGAGCCTTCAGACGGAGAGCACACACATTTGTAACTGTTGAATACAAGCCATCATTTGAGGGTGCTTTACTGTTATCGTGGGCCTGATGGTGATGTAATACATCTGAGGAGCAGCCTGAGAGTTATTGCTAAAGCAGACAAGTCTAAACTAAGAGGGAAAACCACAATGAGCTTGCTGTTTTTAAGCAGTCTCTTAATATTATGCCTATCATCTGTGGCCATCTCGTGGTAGCGTTTTGTGTGTCCTTCCAACAATGTTTAATTTAGTTATGGGACGCCAACAGTCTCTGCTGAGGGTAACCAAACTTTAGGCTCCAATTCTAGGTCAGTGGGTGATGTTCTGTTGCACAAATTCTCCAGTGTGCGGGCAGTTGACCTTTCTATATAATGACTTTGAGTCTGCCAGAGCAGCAGCCAGCTGGCATTCACTGTGGGCACTGCCCTTCTGGGAAACCGACGAAACTGGATGCTACATTAAAACATGCACACGCTGTCCCACTAACAATACAGTACGCAAAACAGATGCGGAAGTGCTCTTAGGCTGAAAATGAAGCAGAAATGCACCCACACACACACACACACACACACACACACACACACACACACACACACACACACACACACACACACACACACACACACACACACACACACACACACACACACACACACACAAAAACACCATGCATTTGAGCTGTTTTGTAATGAGTCCAGCCCCACAATCCCAACTGTTGTAGCTCTATGCCAAACCCAAACCCAGTGTAATTCTAAACTTAACCCTAAAACCTTAAAAATATCCCCAAGAAAATTAAGGTTTATTGCATCGTCAGATTTCTTTTTGTAGTTTGGCTTGAATCATCTATGTCCCCAAAAGTGCTGTAATTATTGGCATTTTGAGCTGGAATTTTACAACAGTCTAATGAAGCGTGGGCATCAAGTCATTGGACCCAGTGTTTGGTAGATCACTTAAACTTTTCCAAACACAGGTAAATGCTTTTCAAATAAAACTATTTATTAACTGAACAAAGAACAATTACAATTACAGTGGATTTCTGCAATGCTGAGCTGACCTTTGTATTAGTGCACCATTGTGTATCATCTCACCTCTTTCCTGTGTTACTATCCCCCTTTGTGAGATTAAGGAGAAAAGACTTCATACAGTCTGATGCAGGAAGGGTTGGTGTAAAAAAGACATGAAATATCGAGCAACAATAAGCCACTATTAATGAAGATTGTAATTAATGATAAATACATTAAATACAAGCACACACATTGAATTACACTTTTCTAAATCAAGGCACATGCATGAAGTGGGTACACTTGTATATACTGCACTTCGAATTTACACACGTTGTTAGTCGATGGAAACTTTGACAAGTAATAGCACAAAGTCACATAAAGTACCTCAAGTCACGAATGACCTTCTGTGACTTTGTGCATTTCAAGTTCTCAGAGCGGACGCCTTCACTGTGTGTGTGTGTGTGGAGGGGGGTTTGTGTGTGCGCTGCAGTAGTCGTTTGATCTTAACAAGCTATGCCACTGTTTTGTTAGGCCACCGTCACCAAAGCAACATGCGATATTCCTTCTGCAGACTTTATTTGTGTGTGTGTGTCCCTCCACTTTACATGCGTGAATACACATTTATCTCAGTCACATCATTTTCTTGTTCAGGGCTAATACTCTGCACAGTTCAGTGTTTGTTATTTGATATGTTACTTGTTTGGTTCATAAGAGTCATAAGAAATGTGTGGGGGCAAAAGCAGATATTCTTTGTAATTATTTTGAGAAGTCTCCATTTTGAGAATCCTCAGCAGTGGCAGAAATATGCATATTCTATTGTGTACATTGTCCCTCTTGCGTCTTGACTCTATTCTTCTCATCTCATTTTGGTCTAAGTTGAAGAAGCTGTGCTCCTTGTGAAGTGGCTTCTCAGCTGCCAAATTCTCCCCTCACTACCAACCCCCTCTCTTTCGGTCATTCACTTTTAGGACACCAGTAGTTAATATAGACAAAAGAAATGCAGACCAATAAACTCTGCCAAAGGAAAGAGCTAACCAAACACAGCAGAGCTTTACGTCCCTTTCGTCTTGTGACTGTGACAGAGAGTAATGCTTACAGCCGACTCCCTAATGTGGTCAAGCCTGTGCAGTTAACAGCATCTCCAAACTTTCTTGAGGTTGAGTGGCATTAACACTCAATAGAGTGGACGATTGGAAGAGACATGAACTGCACCAGTCAGACGACAAAACAATGCATAATTGAATCCGGTGACACAACACATCACTCTGCAAGAAAATTGAATTCACGAGGGATGAGACATTGTTGTATTGTGCATCAGACAGGACTTCCCTTTATGGAGAGAGTTAGTGTGTCCTTCAGTCTGCTCTAGGGGAAGTATTTTAATGACTAAAGACTCTTTATCACTGCTCTTGTCTCCTTTTCACCCACTTGTCAACTTCTGTTTGCACTTTTCCTTCAACGAAACAAACTGGTCCTCACATTATGGATATTCCAGACGAAACATGTTTCAGTTCGGCCATTCACTAATTTTCAATAATTTTCTTAAAAAATTCAGTCAAATGTCAAGTGTCACAATGTTTCTGAGAAGCATGCACAGCCCACACGAGAAACTGTTGGCAACAGTGGCATCAGTATTTCACAAGGGTTTTGTCTTCCAGAATATTTCCCTCTGTGGTCTTTGGAAGTGTTTGTTTTAGTGTGTGTTGATGTGTAAATTTGATGGTTTTCTCTGAACAAATGTCATGCTTACAATGCACTAATGCACTGTTGGGGCATTCACTAACTGAAGTGGGACAGTACAGGGCGGGCCCATTACTTAAAATGGTACAAAGTGTCTAAAAAAAAAAATATTGTACAGCTTTGGTATCTCCTCAGCTTTTGGTCCCATTAGTGTGATCTGCCTTCAACACAGTCTGTTGATTGGACAAAAGGTAATTGTTTGGTAAAAGCAAGGAAAAACTACATTTTTAAATATTCCAATGTTAAATGAACTCTTTTTCTGAAATCTCTCTTTGGGAAAAAAAAGAACAAAGCATAATTTTTTATTAATATTTTTATTAATTTTTATTAAGCATAATTTGTAACATCAACTCATGCATTCCTAAAATATCGGAAACTGTTGCAACTTTTTGAATTATAAGTCCAAAAAGCTGGGAATAAAGCCCGATGCAATACATGTTTGAAGATTTACCCTCTTCTTTATTGAAATTAATGGCAATGCATATGTTTTTTAGAGTTCTTTTTAAAATATGATTTATATCCAACCACAACTTGTATGGCGTAGGCTTTTTCAGGAGTCATCTAAAGCAAACTGACAACATACTAATAATTATTAGTATACTAATACTATTAATAGTGGAGTTTCCTTCAGTTATAATGGATTGTCTGTTGGGAGCCTGACGTTTTGGGAAAAATTTAAATGTTGTAAATGAAAAAAAAAAGTCTTTGTGAAATATTTGATGAACTTGAGTTTTTTCTTTTTTTTTTTATCCATGACATAATATTTCTTGCAGACGACTGTTTAGAGTACCAAATCTCCAAATCATGTAGTGATGATTGCTGTGTATACCAGAAAGCAGTTTGGTAATAGCCCAGATTTCAGTGCCTATTAACGTCAGCGTGACAAAGATCCAAAACAGCAGTGCACGCCTACACAAGAGACCCAGTGTTCCACAAAGCTCCCCAAATGTTCCAAAACTTGTAGACTCATGAAGACAATACATGGAACAGTGACCAGAACAGAATGTGTCCTTTCCCTGAATGCTTTCCTTCATTACATCTTCCACAAGTAACTCATCCAGTAATTCAGTATTGGCTGCTGTTTTTTGCCTTTAACCTTTATTTTGTATTGGACCTTTAGCTGCTTGGTCCTGAGTGGTCATACATTACAGTTAGAAACACAGCTTTGTTTGAAGTCCCATCATCATAACTCAAGCTTTTTCTTAATAAAACAGCCAAACATTCTCACTAAATGGTCCCGCTGCTGGCCCCTGCCTCTGGTGACAGACGGCTTGTAGTGCAAGCAGCTCAGAGGAAAAGGAAGAAGGCAATTAGGATTCTTTGCGTAACTGGGAGATTTACAGAGCAAAATGGAGCATACCTATCTAACACAGAGGGTCGGAGCCTGAAGAGAGGGGAATGGGAAAGGAGCTGTACAAGGGCTTTGTGGAAAATAACAGTAGATAACAGGCAGGAAGCAAACGCATTTAGAAGTGAAGCATTGGGTGAAAACAACAAAGGATAAAAGAGCTGGAAAAGGATGAAGGGAGAGTGAGAGATAAGAAGGCTGGACCTGATAGTGAAGAGAAAAAAAGACATGGAAATATCACATTTAGACCAAAGGGGAGCCAGTATGCAGCGGTAAATATGAGACAGAACTAAGATATAGAACTGACCACGTGCTCAACACCTCATGCATTTTAGTGTATTTGCATCAGGGTTTGTATTTAAGTAGAAAGGCAACATGTTGAGTATTGTGAGTTAATACAGCTGTTATAAAATATGCATATTAAATACTTCATCTGATTGGGCATTTATTTACATCAACAAAGCATGAATGTCTGGTAGATTGCGTACTGTAAGGTTATTAAAGTTCCTGGAGTACTTGAGATTCCTATACTCTGTGTTTATTTTGCAATAAATAATAATTGGAAAAATTAGCATCCCTAATGGATCCCTAATTGAGATTTAAACCCAGGCAAAGTGAATTATTATGGGTTTAGGACTCAATTGTTTTGACACTTTTCTCATCATATTGGCGTCCAACAGAAATTAAGCTAATTGTCGGAGCCCATGCCTCAGCCAGACTACAAGGGTCACTGCTTTCATTGGTGTGGGGTGAGATAAGGTCGGTGTGCATGTGCACGTGGTTTTATGTTATATTAATTCCCTTAACACCTGCTGTTTGCAATCCTGCTTCATTCCCCTTAGCCCCAAACACACGCCTCACCTCTGTGATGGAAACAATCAGCGGTTAAAGCCACTTGTTAGTTGTCTGACGACCAGCTGGTCAGTGAAATTTAAAGCTGAGTTAAGCTTTACAGCTGGGTGTGGCTGTCCCTGGGCTTCATTGGGCCAGGTGCACCGTGGGGCGTCCTCTCCTGAGGCTTATCTCATTTGGACACTCCATGCTTTTACCATTTAAATTGCTTGCAGCCATCTTTTCTCTCTATTGCTTTGTTTAAAAGTGTTTTTTCAATGGTTTCCTGTGTCTATTTTATGAAGCAATGGTTGAAAGACCCAATGATAATATAAATAATGTAGTATTTTTCATTCAGAAGTATAAAATAATGTCTATAACAAAGTCTGTGATATGCTCGAGAGCCAAAACTAGGGGAGTGTTTTTCAAATTGTACAAATATCTGGCTTGATTATAAATATTTATTAAAGAAACTGCAGCGTTCTTTTGTATTATTCATGTGTTTTCTGCTGTCTGTCAGTGGGTGTTCCCAGTATGAAAAATGTGCTCATAAACACCAGTCCACAGTGATGGAACAAATATTCAGCTGTACTTTTGACTTCTAAAATCACACAGCATATTCCTTGACACAGAGAAATGGACACATTAATATTCATATTACTTAACAACAGTATTTAGCTGTTTTGCCGAAGCTTAAATCGTACTAAATGAATAAAAAATACCTCATTTTGATTTAAAGTCTGTTTTTTTACTCTCAATATGTCACTGTTTATACAGCCTTGCCAACATGGCTTCCTGTTAAAGTGCCCTACATCACCCTAACTCCTTATGTTCTAACCACTTATGTTGACTTAATGAAGATGTAATGATTGTGTTTATTTCTTCAAGTGTGGATTAGTTATCCCAGCTGAAATAGTTCTGATTCTTTAACTTTCCAACCGCCTAAGCTTCAAAGACCACACCATGGTAACAAAATAATGAGGGATATCCCCATCACGCTTTGCTTTTTATGAACCATTTTAATCATTACATTTTATAAGTCAATTTTCACTTGTAAGTGCCTGGGCTTTCCCCGTTTGGGGTGTGAGATTGGGCGATGCCCTGTTTTCCACCTGGCTATGTATTCTTGTTATTTGTTTGCCTCCAGTGCCGTTTCCCTGGTGAGAGCCGAAGTTTCCACCGAGAACAAGAGAAAGATGGAGATAAGAATGGAGAGATTAGAGAAAAAGTGAAGGCTTGGAAAAATGTAGCGAAAGATTGCGATAAAAGACAAAAGATTAAACCGAGGGAGAGAAAAACAACAGGAAGGCATAGAAAAAGTGTTGAGTCAAGTGTGTGACAGATAAGATGAGAGAGATTGGGAGAGGGGGAGGCAATGTAAAAGAGAGAGATTAGAGGGGATACAATTGGAAGAGGAGGGTGGGAACGAGATGGGACAATGGTTACAAAGAAAAGCATAGAACTGGTCTTTAAAATGATAAGTCATGCTCGTGGATCTTTGAAAAAAGAACATGAACAGTGGACATTTGAAAAAATGTGAGTGCAAATCAGTTGGGCACCTCTCAGCTCTCCTGACATTCAAAACGTTTGAATCAATCAAGTAGTAAAGTCAAGTCATACAAAAGGGAAAGCCTATAGAACATTTTCTTGATGACTTAGAGTCTCCTTGAATTAACCACTTAAATCTTCAAAAATTGTTTCTTTAGCTTGAGGGCAGCCTTTACTGCAACTGAAAATGATCAATGCTGACTTTGTCTCATCCAAGAAAGCTTATCAAACTGTCTCTTTTCCTAGAAACTTTCTATTACAGACAGACTGAAAATCTGTGTGAGAAGCAGCAGCATTCAGAGGATGATGGTGAAGTGGCGCTCTGTCAAACTCATATCTGGTCTCTTCAATGCACTGCAACATGAATGACTCAACATTTCTGTCTGGTTTTTATATTTTTGTGATATTTGTCCAGATTTGTGTCTTTGAGGATGAGGTTTCGTGTGAAACTCGGTCAAAAATATTTTTATTGCTTTGTATTGAATTTCTGCATGTATCAACTGGCTGATTATTTGGAAGCCTATAGACGGGTGACAGACAAGAAAAGAGGATGACATGCAACACTAGCTGGACTGGTAAATGTGGTGTTATGTACACGGACTGTACAATCTGAAACAGTTTTTGTTTGCCCTGTTTTGGAGACCACGTTTGGCAGATACAGTTGGCATTGGCTTGACATTTTGACAAAAGGGTTTCGGATTTAGTGGCAAACAAGAAAAACATAGACTAAAGTGTCATGGGTGATAGACACGTGGCCCTGTGAACTTGTCAACATGAAATGGCCCGAGTCCGAGTCAGAGTTAGAGGCATACCATTGGTTGATCAGCTGCTGGAATGACCAATCACTGTCAAGGTTTGATCTTTTTGTTGCAACGTGGCAGCTTTTCTACACAAATATTCTGTCTAACTCTTATTAGTTTGAAAGACAGCCCGTTTACATTCCCCTGAGAGACCACGAATCAGTGCATATTCTGCATGGTTAGCCTAAGAAAAAAATCTGTTCTGTTCTTCTTCTATTCCTTCTTATCAGCGATCTACAAATTGACCCCCTCTTTCCCTTTGACCTCATCTGAAGAACATATTTAATGTTAGTTATAACTCAGACCGCATTCCATCACTATCTCTCGTTGAGTAGTTGTAGTTGCTGGGAATGGACTGACAAGTCATTTTCTTTGACCTCCTCTATCTGCTCAGACACTAGTTGCTCCAGTGGAACATAAGGACCCTGAAGCCCAAGTTAAGCTCTGGGAAGTCTGGCCAGTCTTTTCTGTCTTAGACCTGGTATGGCTCTTATTAGCGCTCTTTGCCATGGCAGATTGGGGAAGCCTTTTGAAACCTAATATGGTCTAAAATCTGATTTATAAATGTTTAGGTGTATTATGAAAAACACACTCATGGACCGTCTTGGTGAATCCCGGCTGTTTATGCACGATTGAATAAAGGTTTTGGCGGGATAGCCTTGTGTGTGTTTCAAATAAAAGAGATAATTGTCTGTGTTGTTTGTCTGCAAGTGTTTTTTTTCCTCGCCCTAATTCCTCCAATGCGACAGCGTTTCAATAAACAGTGAGTAGAGGGGACCGGTCTGAGACGGCCTGTTCATATTGCGTTATGTATACACTGTGCGGGCGCAGTTAAAACAGATTGAATGACAGCCAGGAAACATGATAAGCTTTTAAAGTGGGATGATGGAAAGAGAAAATAAATTTGTCCATTTTTTCTTTTGTAACTCTTGCCTCGTAGCAGCACAGCCTTGTGTAGTGCCTTAATGGTAGGAATATTTATATGTTCACAGTCGGTATTTGGATCTTTAAATGTGCCTGTTTATGTTAATGGTAGCTGTGGGCTATTCTCACGCTTGGTCCCAATCACATTTTCAATCATTTGTTGAAGAAACACATCAACATATTTTGTCTCCTTTGCAAAAATATGATTATCACTGTCAAATTTCAACCCATGTGTTTCTTTCACAGGGATTTAAACCGGAACAACATCACCAGGATCACCAAGGTGGACTTCTCTGGACTCAAGAACTTCAGGATTCTGTAAGTCTCCTCTGTCTCTGTCACAAATCTGTGTTTATCTCATCTATCAAAAAGTCCACAATTAATCCTTCCTATTATTTGTGGACTTCCCAAAGGGTTTTTTAATATGTCTTCATTGACCAACTCAAAATGACAAAGTTTCAAGATTACATTTTTATTATTATTAAAATCAATAGAGTGCTTATTAACCTCAAACAAAGCATGTCTATAAAACAACATTCCTAACTTAGGCATCTTTTGCCTCGTCGAACACAACACACATTTCACTATGAAGAATGGCAACATCAGAATTCAAGTTAACTCATGAATGGCTTCCACTACATAGCTTTGCCCAACAGGTTATAAATGGATTTAACCATGTTTTAGGTTTGGCTTAATCGAATCTAGTGTTTTTTCAGCTCCAAACGGAAGTGCAGTGTGATGTTTTTATGTGACCACAATGAATCCCACATTGGTTTCTTTGAAGCATGAGGCCAGTCCTTTCCTCTGATTAATCTAATAGCTTTAGTTTGGTAAACATTCCTATCCCCTTTCACCACCTCGCACTGCAGTGACTCATCAGTTCTAGGGCCCAGTTAATAAGAGAACCACAGGGAAATGGGAATTCCTCTGTCAGGTACCAGCAGCTCTCTTGCGTGCCTATTTTTTCTTCTATCATTACCTGCACTCAGTTCTTTACAAGAAACCCGTTACCCTCCTCCCATGTCACAAAATGCTCCATGCTGGAGCCATTAAGGAAATACTATATTTACCTAATAGGCCTGTATATGGCTATAGGGTAAAAAAGTCTATAAAATGAAGCTTCTATCTTAATGAGGTTAGGACAGAATGCGCTGAATGAATATGCTCTATCTAGGAAGTCAGATTTTGTAATTGCTGCACATTTACAAGGTTAAATAGCGGAGTAATCTTCAACCGACATGCTAGTAACAAGGGCTGGAAACGGTTTTGAATTAATGGCCGCAAATTCCTGACAAAGATGAAGCTTGTATGCTATTGTTCACGTTAGACACTAGATTCTAGATACTAAGCCACACTTGAAAGAAGGCTACATTATCAAGCCAGAAAATTCAAGAAGTATCAATTTTATTAGGCCTTTTGTTCCCTTCAGTTCCTGTAGCTGAAAGCAAACCCAAATATTAAATCCAACATCTCACAACTATAGTTCATACTGTCATGTCTGTTGAGATTATTTTAGATTCTGGAGGTTCCAAAGCGGCTGAGCTCGACGGACCACTGGCTAAACAGACTAAACATAATGACTGCCAGAGCCTCTCTTTGATTCTGCAGCTTTAGCAATGGGTTCACCTTTTACACCTACTGATGTTACCGTTGACTGGCTTGTCATATCTGAACAGCTACACTCAAAGTGACTTGTGTCTGCTCACAGCTATCCTTATTGACTCCAAGGGCTCTCCTCTGTGCTCAAGTGTGTGTGTGTGCACGCGCTGTAATAACTATAATCACTGCTGGCAGTACGCAGCTCCTCACTCCGTTTTAACCAGACCGGCAGATAAAAATATTTACAAAGCCGAGAATGTAACTCTGTGCTCGTTTGCATTTGTAAGTCCATTTTTTAAACTGTTACCACTTCAAATTTGGATATGTTAACCTTTTGGGCTTATATGTTTCAATGCAACTTATTCATAAGGACCAAGTAAAACATTCCCAGCGTGTGTTGGGCCAGCAGCTTGTTTCATGTGGCTGGTGATAAACTGCTGTGACATTTCACTGCGCTAAATCTCAACACTAAAACTGGCCTGGGAAAAAAAGAGTTTTGTCCTGAGAAAGAAGACATATATATGTACACAAACTGTTTAAAAATGCACACCCCATGGGAAAACCTTTTGCGTGGTTAATAGCCGCATGTCACTTATGCTGATTTTGATTACCAGAAAAGTCTTTAAGTCCCTCCAGACGGCAACATTTTACAGTTTACACCTTGACGTACAATGTTGTGATTACAGCGTTCAATTGACACATGAAACATAAGTGTAATATGCTGATTTCCTTCAGGCTATGTTGAAACTTAGTAATCACAAAGTAATTCCAAAGTATCTGAAAACTGTCCCTGATATTGTGCTTTTGGCTGTGTGGGAAAACGCGAATGCGGTTACTTCTATTTTATATCAACAACAAGTGAAGTTAATACACCCTGAAGTGTTTTCTTATTTCACCAGACTCCCAAGTGTTCAGGGTTTGCTCAAAGGTAGCGTGACATCATTGTGCTCTTTAAAATATGTTGATGGAATTATTAGATACAACACACCCCTTGCGCTGGAAATCAACATCTTTGTCTATGACTAATGCCTGATATAAAAGTAATACCTCATCTGAACAACATGCCAGCGTTGACTGCATGCACCATGTGTTTGGCTCCACATCTTTGGCTTCTCATTCAATAAATCTTGATCCCTCATTTGGTCGTATAAACTTCAATAGTTAGTCAAAGTCATGTCTTGATTTAGCTCTGTCTGGCATTTACAAGTCTATGTTTTTTTTTGTTTTTTTGAGGAACCAAAGTGCTGCAGAAGTAGCGTAAACACGATTATGACTGATGGATTCTCTATACACTCTGTTTATATGAGTGTTCGGGTATAGCCGCTACTAGTGCATTACATTAAGTATATGTTTATGTTCTAAGAGTTTACACATGTATCAGATGTTGCAATGTAACCTACACAGTGACTTTAGGTTAGCAGACTGTCAAATGTCATAACATATCAAAAGTATTTGTATTTCTTTCATTAAAGGGGCTCTTTTTGAAAATTTAAATAGTGACATCATATAAGTGTAGCTTTTACATTACAACCTAAACCATGTTCCATTGCAAGTGTGTGTTCAGTTTACAAACTAATGTAATGTCAACAAGCTTTATATCCCTGAATAACCACTTATTTTTTGTTTACCCTAGTCGTCCTTTGTCTTACAGTAACATCTATATGTTTCCAGTCTCCATCTTCCCTCTCAGAAGATGTCACTCTTAACATCCTCAGACAGTATAGCATAAACACTGGTATCTGCCAAAACATTAGCTCTCCCTTTGTCTCCTGTCCCATCTGGAAAACCTTAGATTTCCCCCAAACATGACAAGATACATAATATAGGGTGAGGCAAAAGAGGAATATGCATTACATGGTGAGCAGCATTACAAAGCCAGCGTAGAAATTATTCACTGGAAAACTTTAAAGAGGAATGGATCTATAATTGTTTGCTTTGGCTCTGTACATAGTGACATTCATGAAATTCTGCAAAACCTCCGCTTCACGCCAGAATCATCTCACTGCACACGTTGATTGTTTATAAAACCATCCCTTAAGAAACTGTCTCACTCAGTGTTTGAAATGTTTCTATATTCCTTTGGCAGGCAACAGACTGTGCCACTTCAATGGCCGGGAAAATAGATTTATCAGCTTTTTATTGAGTACTGATCATCTCCTTTCAATGTACCTTTACTGACACATACCTTAAAAGTAACACTTTATATGTCTGCCCATATGTCAACCTTTCTCATTTGTCTGTTCTTGATTCAGCCATCTGGAGGACAACCAAATCAGTGTTATCGAGAGAGGGGCCTTCCAAGACCTCAGACTTCTAGAGAGACTGTAAGTTAACACTGACACTTCTCTTTTGTTTATTTTGTGTCAACTCTGAAATGAAACAAATGACACAAATGACAGTGATATTGTTTGTGCTGGTTTCAAAGTTAAGAGAGGTTCCTAAGTTTTATACATACTCTTTCAGTAATATTGGTAGTGTTGGATATTGTCTTGGCAACTTTTGCATATGAGTTGGACATTGGCTGCAATGGACTGTAACTGGAGAACTTTTAAAACAGCCAAATCACCTCAAGACACAATCATTTTTGCCTATGTCTATGCAGATAATAATTAATTATTAATTAGTTAGTAAGCTAACCTTTTGCAAACCCATCTCTTTGGTCAAACAAGGGACACACTTTAACTTCCTGTAAAGAACGCACACTAGCACAGAGTTTAACTGGATGATGCCCAGTGCCATCCACTTCACACTGAAGCTAGGAATCTCATAGCTCCCTCCTTTGTCTTCGTGTGTATGGGCTGTGTGAGCTCACACCCAGGCTCTAGTCCACAGACTGCAAGTGACAGCCACAATACTTCACACACACACCCACACACCACACACACAAACATTTTGTCAGAACTAAAAATCAAAGATTAATATATGTACTAAAGTCTCTACTACTTTTCAAAATAAATATTTAGTTTGTTTCCCGTATGCGTTGTCTGCTCAGCAAAAAAGTTTGGGTGTGTTGGGTGTGTCTCTTAGGTACAACTGTCTAGGCCCTTAGTCTGGTGAAAACTGTCCCTGAAGCAGCATGTGTATGTGGTACCTCCATAGGTACCACATACACATCAGATAAGGAAACTTTAAAGGTGATAGGCCTCTTTAATGTTAAATACCTTTTCCATGCTGTGTATCAACAGAGGTCAAAGGTCACAAGTGAAAGGAACTATTGCTAATGCTGCTTACAAGTCTGATAGTAAGACTTAAAGATTCCTGGCTTTGTGTTAAATGCTTTTTAAAATGCTTTGCTGACAGAGTCTCTGATGTCTTGCCTGTGAGGTTCAAAGGTCATGGGTGATAGGCTACGGTGCTGAGTCAGTGTGATTTATGGTGTCACTATGTAAAAAAACGCACTGCTTAAATAGTCATCTCCTTGGGAGGGAATGAACGTTCATGTCAAAACATGAGTTATAAACAGTTATTTTTTCATATTTCAGACATTAAATAAACAACCAGTTCATTTATTTACCTTTTCTGGCACTTACTGATAGTTTTCCAATATTTAAAAGCATCTTTTTCTCCTTTGGCACAAGGGTTTCGAGGCGTTCCAAAAAAGCCATCTAAATTATCATTTTAAAACACACCAAGGATTTGTCTGTGTGATCAAATGACTCATACCGGTAATATTATCCCATAATGTCTCATACACACAGTTATTTTTAAGTGTAAGGGGTCAATAATTTACACTGGTGCATAAGAAACCTTGGATAGCAGCCCCATTTGCACTGAAGCACGCAGGAGTGAAAGTCAGGTTCTTCTTATCATTATCACTGAGGTTAAAAGGTTGGTGTCTGTGTCTTTTCCTGCACAGATCCTGCTCCCTGACCCCATGACATTTGCAACCTTCTTAGCTCTTCTTCTTCTTCTTCTTCTTCCCCTCTGAGCCTTGTTTCTCAGCTCAACGCTTTCACAGCTTGATAAGGATTACTCACTCCCACACGCTATCCAATTTGTATTGAGGTAAACTCACCCATCTTAGAAATAACACGTGTACATCCACTGACTAATCCTTCACCCTTACACACCTCTTTTAATCTACTCAAACATGGCTCTCCCTACCTTTAAGGAAGTTACAGGACTAGTACGCTGAAGTAGTGTATTGTAATCTGCATCAGCACATCTGGTGGTTCCAGGATGACACCAGAAACCTTCCCTCTTTTTACTCAGAGGTCAAAGAAGCATGGTGATATAGAGAACTTACTCATGGTGCCCTGTCACTGAAGCGTCACATGGCAAAATGCAGTGTGATAACCTGTGGGTCATGATCGCAGGAAGCAAGACAGGCTTTCCCATGAGTTTGACCTTTGGACCAATAACCTGCTGAACTTTGATGCTCTACATTTGTGCTTCTTATCCACAGAAAATGCCTTAGAATAAACAATCTTGATATCATAGACAGGCAAATATCCGCTTTTCCAATTCAGGTGATGTTACTGTTTTGTGTAGTGGTAACTCACGTATTGAGTACCTTAAACAAGTTTAGAAAAGGCATCTGGACTAAAGCTTGTGATGTGTTTATGCTAAACTACCTGCATACATACAAATATCTATATCCTGTTTGGTTCTGACCCTCTTTCCTTCTCCACAGTCGCCTGAACCGAAACCGTCTCCAGTTCCTCCCGGAGCTCCTCTTCCAGTCCAACCCCAAACTGGGCCGACTGTGAGTACCGCGCCTTCTCGTCTCTTGTGATCTGACGTCTTCTCCCTCTATCCCTTGCTCTGCCTGTTGCTCTTTTTCTTTTCCTCTCTTTTGATGCCTGTTATGTGATCCAACTGCAAAACACCGCAGCGCTGTGTCAGGGCTTTTATCCGGGTTGAGGGTTCAAGTCCCGCGCCAGGTGACACAGTGCCGCTCTGTGCTGCTGTCAGGAGGGGGAAACCAATGTGTGGGATTTCTTTTAAAGGGAAACGTGTGCCTGGAGTCAATGTTTTGCTTGGACCGTGGAGGATGTTTTATTCAGGAATATAAAGATTTCCCAGAGTATTCCGAGTGTTCAAGGAGGTCACCGTGATGTAGTCTCCCAGCTGATCTGTCTTTTTTATTTGACATTCCCACACGTCTCTCCCTCTCCCTGATTCGATCCCAAATGACCATACTGAGTCTGCTTCCCTTTTCCCTCTGCCATTTCTCTGTCTACACTCGCTATTTCTACTCCAGCTTTTGTTTTTTGGTGTCCTCGGAGAGTCTTTGTCAGGTTGGGTTCAAGGGTGGAACACCTTCTAGACTTTCTAACTGTTTACTTTGGGCTGCCTTTAAGAAAAGCACAATGTGGACTGAGAGTTTGTTCTTAATTTATTGCCTTGGCCTAGAACGGAATTCCTGCTGACCCCAAAGTTTCAGTGTGAAGACAGGTTAGCACGAGTTAACGCTGTAGGGTATGTTTACACTAATATTGTTGTTTGTAGAAATGCCTACAAAAGCAAGGTTTTTTGTGGATGAGCATGTATTTCTAAGCATTTATTGTAAATTATTACTCATTGAAAGCACTTTTTGATTTTTTAATAAAACTACATTGTTTGGATGGAGCCTCAGTTGTTAACCTGACTAGTCGTTCTTAATTTTTTCTTGTCTATAACAAGAATAAGTCTGGTCATTGTGGATTTAAACTGGATTTTTAGGGGACAGTATCAATGGGCGTAGAACAAAGAGCAATTAGTTAACAACTAATCAGGGAATCCAAGCTTTCCATAAAGTCCATTCCATTTTAAACAGTTAGCACTTACTATACCAAGTGGAAACTGCTGTTAAGGGAAGGGATCCTAGAACCATTTCCTAGGATTCTCTCTCTGATTTTTCAATATCCTAGAAGAGGAAAGACTGTAGGCTCTGTGAGTTAAGTGGATAGTAAAAGTCATTTTTTGTTTTATTGTTGTTGTTTTTGTTGTTTTGTTGTTGTTGTTTGTTTTATTGTTTGATGATTATTGTATGATGAATTCAGAATTTCTATGTTTTATGAGATGTTTGCTCAAAATCCTGAATTGTTCTGGAGCACAGATGATAATACGATTAAATGGTTGTTTAATTTCATTGTGTATTTTTCTTTAAAGCTTGGAAGAAACAGCAGACTTATTTATTCAGATAAATGTGTATTAATTTCTCTATATTGTGCCTATTGTTTGGCAACTGGTCTTTTGTTTAGTAAATTGATGGTGTCTTACAAAGCTCTCAAAATGGCTGGGCATACGTGTATGCATGACACAATAATATAAAAAATAATTATTTATTCCCTTTTTGAATGAATGGGTATTACTTACCAGGCTCATTTGTAAATTGTCTTCTTTCTTCTTTACCAAATGTACCCAGAAGGTCTTGTATGAAACCATTTCAAGACCCATATTGCACCCTGAGGACCAATTGTGCAGTATTAGTTGCAGCATTCATTTTAAGAGAGAAATCATGAGTCAGAACTTTTTCTGTAATCGCATAAGTCGAGTAATAACAGTCGTTCATAAACATAAATCAGACTGTAATTTCTGTGCCCCTTTCTTATTGTGAAAAAGCCACAGAAAGATGAAATCTCCTCGGCGGGGTGCACAGAGCGAAACCTCTGGGTTAAACGCTGGACAGAGTGATGTGTTTCATATATTTGCGGTGATGGGTGATGTATTACTGACGACAGCAAACTCGACTGTTATGGCTGTGAGCAAATTGTCTTTTACATCAAGTATGGATCCCAGGATCACACACACAGTCCAAATTCTGAGGTGAATGTGAGGAACACACACAGAGGAATAGTGAAGAATCAAACACCTATTTACTGCTATGTTTAGTTTCTTATCCAGAGCAGAACTTTAAAAAAAACTTTAAGAGAGTCCATGCAGGAATTGGAACATTTGAATTTAAAGTTAAGAAAACTGGGAATAACCTGGATAATCTTAAATACAGCTTTACAGCCAGCCTCTCGCACCACAATTAATGTCAGTCCACTTGAAAGTTTTTGTCAAAGATGGCTTGTATGTCACACAATGGCACTGTTTTTTATTCAGCTCAGTGAACATTCTTTTTAGGGGTTACCTGTACCCAACCATGCAGTACCAACCCGACTCATACCGTACCAATCAATGGAAAAGTCGCTTTATAGAAAACCTCAAATTGGTCTCGATAGTTCTTATTTATCACCGACTCCGATATGGATCCCCTTAGACAACTCAGTTTGAGAATGGAAAGGCTAAACTTGTTCCAAACTTAACATTATAAATCTTATGTTCTTTATACCCTTAGTTTGCCATCAGCACAGTCTAAATTACAGTGTCTGGAGTTTCCTGCTGCGTTTCATGTTTATTTTTGTTCCACTTTTTTATGTTTTTTTCCCTAATTTTAAGTTTTTTTTATCCAATGCATAGCTTGCTTTTTTGCAATTGCAAGAAGCTGCCACAAAGTTCACAGACAAAACGATGGGTAGTCTGATGGGCGATAATAGCAGCAGGAGGGGAAGAAGGAGGAGACAGGGGGTTTGCTGGTGGCTTTCTGGTTTGGGTTCGTAACCTTCCTTTCTGTCAACCTTGGTTAGGTATTAAATGATGGCAGTGCGATAGGAATTACCTCTTAACCCTCCTATTAAAGCACTGTGGTCTGAGGTTTGGAGTCGGCGGGAGAGGGGAGAAGCTGGACCACGTTTGGGGGAAAACCAGGCACAGATTGGCTGCTTTGCTCCCAACAACAGTGGGAGGTGAGGGCAAGAGGTATCAAGCTGGATAATAGTTTTTAACCAAATACTTGGATCCTGCTGCGATGAAAAAGCCTACAACTCAAAGCGTCTTATTGAAAAATGTTCTAATTGAGAAGTAAGTGCGGGTGGTGACTGCATGACAAAGACAAATCGATGGATAGCTTTTGGTGAGGTCACATGGGTGGAACAGGAAAGTACTGTTGGCAATGGTGCGATGGATGGAGCGATTGGACCTTGTGGCCCCTTGAGGTGCTCGGAAGGGGGCCGGGAAAACAGAGATAGTGAGGGTGATATAGATGGATGGAGCACTGGAGTCTGTGGGTTTGGTGTCTGTGGTTGTCTAACTCTTAAAGTTTGTAGAGACTGTGGTCACACAAACGCACACACCAAACCCTTATACGTTTGATTTGTGACTTTAAAAGCAGCATATTTAAGCCCGCTCACTTGGACGCAACGCTAACCGGTGGCTTCTCGCATCGACAGACATCACAGTCCATCAGGAGGTTTACTTTGCTAAGTGTCTCGTCGAGAAACGCAACGCAAGACTTTCTCCATGATTTATACCCGCATCCTCGTGGAAGTTCAAGTGTCTGTTACGTGCACAAATTCACCGTGTTTACTCGCTTTGCTTTTACTGCCAGATCCTCGTGAAGCAGCATCATTCCACCATTATAGCCTCTCGGGTTACAGCTGATACCAGCTTGCATGAGACGAGCACAGTGCGAGAAGGATGACAAATGAGTGTAACATCAGAGTAGAGGATATTTCCTCCTTGTCTTCTTCTTAACCGCTGCAGCTCTGCTGGGGTCCTCAGATGATGAATATTACATAATGGGGGAGGAGAATTCTGACCAGGCTACAACATTTATGAATACATTGAATAAAAATGCTGCTACGGTGTATAAATGCTGAGTCCTCATGTGTTTTACAGATGTGACTGCCCTTGGGCTACATCAAACCAGAATAGGCACATTCCAGTCCAGAAGAAAGCTATTGTTCAGAGAGGGATCAAGTGTTTCTTTTATTTAAAATGAAAAACAAAAGTTACACATTAATGCCTTTGTTAACTCGGCATATAAATATACCCATATTAAAGTTCATTTATATTCAGAATAATTGTATTATTCCAAAGGGGAACAATAGCCTACATGTATAAAAAAAAAATAAGGATTGTTTAGTGTAGCATATAGCCCTGTACACAACTTACTATAAACAGGAATGGTTAATAAAATATAGCCTCTAAACTTTTAAATAGCTACTGCTTTAACTGAATCTGTTTGGTCATTTACCAGTAGAGACAAACAGACAGACTAGCTTTGTTTTATTGGTCTATGTTTTGGAAAAATAAAAAGAATGATGACATGCCACTTTTAGCCATACTTTCATCTCCCTCCTATTCTTAACTTTACTGCCGTGTCTCTTCACTGCCCTTACCACATCCCATAAATGCATCTCAACAGGGACGTTCAGCCCATTCAACTCCGGGCCTAAAAGGGCTTTTGTAGGCTTAATGGAAAAAGAAGTATGTCTAGAGGGATGCAGGTGAACGTTTTCACCAGAATTTAAATGGTAAGACTCACCAGAGGTCATTGTAGACACAAGTCTCATATTGCTAAAATTCACATAAACAAACAGCGAGAGAAATGGCTGTGGGAACTCATTATTGGTATAGAAAAAATGACAATCCAGGTTTTTGGGCGATTACCAATTAAAATGCTTGTAATTAGAAGTTAATGAAACATATTGTATACTTTCTTCCCAACACCATTAGGTTACCTATAGACAATGCACTTAAAGGTGTTACAGAGGATGTTTTTGACATATGAAAAACCATTTAGTGAGTTTTGAAATGAACGCATGCGTAAGAACAGCCCCCTCCTTCACAGCTCAGTTCGTGTGAACGCCTCCCAAATGTCATGCACGAGTATTGGAACAGACGTTGAAACCGTTTGTTTACTTCCGGAATTGTCACGTTAGTGGGTTCACTGTCAATCCTGTCGCTCTTGAGATGTTTTTCTCCTCTTCTCAATTTTGTCAAAAGTAGATTTTCTTTTGACACTACCTGCTTCCGGTTGTTTCTTAGCCATTTTTGTGACTGATGGAGCAACAATAAATGAAGGCCGGGGATAGCACCGGAGCTACATAAACACACAGTCTACACATGCGCAGCAACTGGAACACGTTTGCATAACATAACGCATGTGGTAACAATGATTGACCAGAGGGCCAGAGGGCCAATGGAAAACGCTTGCCAAGCAACTATGATGGTTGATGTTTTTTTGGTCCCACGGAGTACAAAGTACAATGTTTTTTAGTACACTTAACAATTGGTTATATGTCTGTTAAGGCAGTTTTAGAGTATATAGAAAAAAATGTAACCTTAAAAACAACCCCTGCAATACTTTTAACCTCCAAATGCACAATGGGGGCCAGTAAAAGTGAAAGTGTGGATGAAGCCCTTGCTGCCCCAACTGTAACTGAAACATGGTTGTTTAAAGGAGCTGGTCGGAGAGAAAGGAATGACTCTGAAGAGGCATGTCTGAAGGGAGCAGGGGTTATTTGAGATGTCTTTTCCTCCTAATTAAGATAATGGAGAAAGACGAGGAGTTTGCCTTTAATCTTGGCTAATTGTCCATTTAGAGCCGACTGCCATAGTTTACCTGCTGGAATGTTATGGTTAGTGTTACAGGAATTGGGAGCGTTCTGTGAAGTCAGCGATTGGCCACAGCAGGTGGGCTCCTTGATGCTGATTGGTCAAAGTGCTCTGAAACAGTCCATCTCACATGGGTCCTCTCTTCCCCCCTTTTCAATCATTGACTTTCTTCCCATGTTTTTTTGAAAACCTTTTCCCTGTTACGCATTGCCATAAACAAACGGAACAAACAGCTTGGATGTTTGCATTGCTGTCAGGAACTGTAAGATTGTTTTCTTGTCAACAGGCTCCAGACTCTTTGTTTGCCTTTCACGCCATTGGATTCTGGCGGGAAACAAATAAATCCCCGACATACAAACACACACAGAAGCGAGCGCATATCTCTCTCTCACGCCACCGCTCCTGCTGATTCAACACCACAGACTGTCCATGTGTGGGTCTGTGTGTGTCGGTGCATAACAAATTGTATTCCAAACCGCACATCGTTCCTAATAATTAAACGGCTTGGATGTGCAAATTGTGCTCGCAGCTGCACCAGATAGCCCGCACGACACAATGTCCAATGTTGAAGATAGTTTGACTTGAAGTGGTTGTCCTGGCTGCGTGAGTAAGCTCCATGACAGAGCTGCACCACAGGGCCCATGGTGCTCAGGGGAAAGAAAAACTTGGGGTCCTGAGTGGTGTGCCTCTAAAATAAGACAACTCTCAGCGGCGTCTATAAGTTTGTAATTCCCACAGAAGACTGCAGTCCCAAGACATATTTAGATAAATACACATTGCAGAGACACCCGAAAACCAAAAGCAAGAGCGAATAAGGGAAATGGAGAAAGAGCTAAAAAAAAGAGAGGAAAAACACAGTAAAGGAGGAAGGAAGTGAAGAACCACATAAGAGTGGCTGTGAGAGAGAAAAATATGAATATAAATTATACAGGTGCCCTTATTGTCAGCTAGTTTTATGGTTTCAGTGACTTTAAAGCCCGCTCTTTTTTTCCCAAGGTGTAAATATATCAACATGGGTGGCCAACATTCAAGTAGTAGGTTTCCTTTTGCAGTTCTGTTTCTAATTATTATGATTGTATTACAAATATGTACATAATTAGCATGTTTTATCAAATAAGCTGGCCGAAAAGTAAATGATCAAATTAAACCCGATCAGATATATCTTTTTCTGTGCATTTTGGCCTTCTTTACACATGCACATGGTGTTATGTCACCAAAACACACCCTCCATTGAACATCCAGGAGAACAAATTTTACTCTCTTCTGTTGTCTCTATGTCAAAAAATCCAATACGTTTTGTCCTGATGCAAGCTAATATACACAGTAAAAATAAATTATAGAGCTTGTGAATACTCATGCATGTTGTTTGTTAGCAGGGCACAAGCCACCATCCTGAAGCTCTTAAAGTTCACAGCAGCAACACCTCTTCTATTCGGCTGCCTATTTCTCACAGCTAGCCAGCGCGCTACCTTGCAGTGGGGCCACAGCCTGTGAATGGTTCGTGGGAGGCTAGTGGGCCTGTTGATGTTTTTTTTATATTGTAAAGAATTTTTATATGTTTGCAGTGAAATGGCACAGAGGCTACATGTGGTAGTCGTTTAGCGCACATTTAAAGGTGAGATGGTTGGGAGAAGTAGCCATGAGGCATTTAAAATATTTTTTTTCCCCCTTGACCTGTTTATTTTCAGTGCTAATAGCAGTGTGTGTTTTGTATTTTGGTGTTTACACAAGAGTAAATAAAGACAGACTGATTGAGTATAATGTGCATGGATTTGTCTACAGTAGTGTAGTCATTCATGGCTTAACAATTTCTTCCCAGCACCATTCTTGCTGATGGTATGAGTTTGTTTGTATGTCTTGTTTGTGCTATATGTATGCTAATGTGCCTCTACATATACTGTATTTTATTTCACCCTTTATCAAGGCAATCTTGATAAAGGGCCAACTCACCCACACAGTCTTTGTTTAATCACAATTTAGGTTTACATGAGAGCTCTAATCAAAAACAGACCATGGCTCCTTGGAGAAAGAAAAAAAAAACGTGAGTGAAAGAAGGTAGTTGTGGAGGAGGTGGACAGAGGAAATCCATGAAGAAGAATGATGAGGAATGAGGAGACAGAAGCTGATAGGTGACAGGTGATAGAATGTGAGATAAGGAAACTGACCTTTTGTAAGCCTCACTAATGGTCTGGCTTTTCCCTCAAAAACATGTAAAAAAACCAAAACTGCCATTCACCCTGTGTGTGTAATCGCGTTGACGAGTGGGTTCTGGTAGTAAAAACACAATGGAACTGAATACACGTTACACTCCATCAATGACAAAAGCTTTAACCACTAAGCAAATGTAATGCCTCTCATAATTATAATCATGTGTTCATGATAGAAAAGGCAGACTCGGTACTGCCCTCAACATTTAGCCTTATTGTTCAGTATCGCTGTGCATTTTTAACAAAACTATCTCATTATGGAAACCGATTTTGACATCCTGACATGTCAAGAAAGATTGTTAAAAAAAATGAACAATTCTTGTATAAATATTAGCTGTTAAGAAAATTCTACCACTAGATCACATTATGTTTTAATATAATACTTTACTGGTGACTTCCTGCTATCAATTATCAATGTCTAAACTTGATGGACTAGATTGATTTGTGTTTTAGCGACTAAAACCAGATCTACATGGTCTAAGAATTCTGGGAAGCCGTGTTTCTAGGTATTTTAATGCACCATGTCAAGTGGGCCTACACTGAAGCTCTAATTGAAGCTCCAGCACATCAGGCGGTCACAATATAAACCACTGCGTGTCTCTACAACAAAAGACTCATGTTAACTTTATAGCTCAAGTGAACTGCTGTAAGTAGTTATTTCTTCTTAAAACAAAAAAACACGGTAACACTTTAGAATACGGGGCACATTTTATCATGAATTAATGTATCAATTAATGAACAATTTATACATTATTACCATGCATTATAATCTCATCAATCATTAGGAATGATCATGTTTTTATCATATTTTCATCCTAACCCTAACTGAACCCCTAATGCATGTACTAATGCATGAGTCATGGTTGAATTCATGATAAACTGTGTACCATTACTCTAAAGTGTTACTAAAAACACTTTGCAGTGTAAAATATTTTAATAGGAAAATGTGCATTAAACAATAAAACTGAGTCATGCAATATAGTGCTCAGTGGGAGGTCTGTGTAGCGCCTGCTGTATTTGTTGAGCGTTATTATGGCTACAGACTACATGACTGGCTAATGTCAGACACACACCTCACATGTGTTGGGGAGCGTGTGTGAACATATGTGTGTGTGACCGGTGATTTATTCTGTTTAAGTAAAGTCTGATTGTTACAAATGAAGCCAAACTGTTGTTATTGCTCTGGTGCAATCAAGTGGCACCTAGCGCTGTCGCTCTGTCTGTAGCCGTCAGCAACAGAAACACAAGATACACAGCTCAGACTTCTCACCAAGACACAAACAAACATGAACCACTTCTGTCGTCTTTTACTCATCCGTCTTTCTGCTTCAACCTCTCACAAGGACCAGACACTCACATGTTAAAACCATTTTCGAACCTACTGGAGTGTTACCGTAATTCAGTTTGGACAGTTCTTGGGTGTGAATCCTTTGGAAACCATATGTATAAGGAAAAAGAGATTAGAAACATTGAGTTATGTTTTATAAAACAAATCTTTTCAAAAGACTCCTGTTGGAAACTGCATAATGTCACTTTATGAAGGTCACGTCTGTTTGTCATTATGTTACTATGGTGTAAAACATGAGGACCTTACTCAACACACTGTAAGCTTTTACTCCAAAAAGAACTAAGACGGTCTACTATGTGCAATAAATCATGACCACACTGAAGCGGAAATATCAAACTAAATATGGACATAAAAGGAACACTGACAAGATGGCAGATGTTGCTGTTATACACACAGCAATGATGGGCTATGGAGTGTCTATATTTAAGATACAAAGGTCAATATGTCATCAAGCTACGCAGGGGATTTCCCTAATTTGCATTTGAGGTAAGAGCACACAGCCATGGATAAATCAGTGACGTATGCAACATCACAGACTGTGGCGTAGATTGTGGCCTATGTGATCACGCAGACTCAGTAGAGGCATAAAAAAACTGCTACTTTACGTTAAAGCATGAATTTTGAGTACTTTTAAGCTTTGAGAAGGAGCTGCGAGTTCATTGAAAGTGAAAGACGGGTGTGAAGGAGGGACAAAGATGGGGACAATGATTGAGAAGAGGAAGAGAAATGATAGACTGAGTAGACAGGGAGAAAGAAGAGAGGGAGGAGAGTGAGCCACATGAATGGGGCTTTAAATACAGAGCACCGCAAAGCCACTTAAAAACCTGTGTAGATATATTTATACATAGCTCAGAAACACACACTGCAGTACACACACAGAAGTCCTCAGTCCATTTTAACCATGTCTTCCAGACTCCTCAGATGCTGTTATGTAACAGGCCGGAGCTCCACCTGTTGAATTTTAAATGACAAAGCTTTAAAAATGGCTCACTTTTTGTTAGTTTAAAATTCATGTAAAAAAATAAAAAAGCATAAACTTTGTCATATCAGGCAAAGCATCTCTCTTTAGTTTTGCCCCACTTCAAGCTGTGTTTATGCCCAAACCTGTACCTACCCAAATAAAGACATGTGCAATGGAAAAAGGGTAATTTAGTTATAAAAGATAATTTAGTTGAAGCAAATAGATGAGGTTTATTTTGGGGTTGAGAAAGATAATTAAAGAGCCTAAAAAGCCATGGCAGTTTGTGTATGTTGTTCAAATATGGACTTACAAACATCAGGGTTTATCTTGTTTGGCTTCTAAATTCTTCTCACGACTGAGACTATGTTGCAGTGTGTCACATGTATATCCACTGTGCATGTGTGTGCGTGAGGGAAACATACTATTAGCTGTTGTGTTTATGCCAGGGCAGGCTAAACAAGCGTGGCAGGAATGCACATGTCCGTGTTTAAACAAAGAAACATGAACCCCTTATAAAATCCTCATTCCCTTTCATTTCTATCAGTCTTTCATTCCCCTGTCTTTTTCAAAGCGGCAGATAAATGCAGCTCCTACCAGTCAGAGGGTCATTGAAGAAGTTTCTCAGAGAAATATTGAAATTGATAACAGTAAAATGACTAACTGTAAAATGACAAAGTTATAAATGCTGAAGCATGGAGCAAAGGAGACTTAAAGGGGAGAGCCTATAGAACTGGCTACATTGTGCCGACAGGCCGGACTCTGCGGGCTGCACACATTGTTCTCTGTAAACTTGTCCTAAACGTTGGTCACTTTTACAAGTGCGGCATCACGCTTGTGGTGTAACCCCATGGCCCTGTGTGTGCCTGAGCATGCCTATGGTAGGTTACTGCTCCAAGCCGAGACATAAGGCTGCAGTGGCCTGCCACTAATTCCTAGCTTTACTTTATAAAACTATCGTCACCCTGGCTGCTCCGAAACAATAGAATGACCTCACGTCATTCATTAGTTGTAGCACATGATGGAGAGTGGGATTCTGTTTCGGTTGAACATTCATTTCTCATATTCTCATTTGTAATTTTCAGCTTTGGACATGGTGTCGGATACTTAAACTTTGTACCAGAACCTGTTCTCAAACGAGTGTTGCTATAAACAAAAGTGTCAGCTTGTTTTAGCTCTAATTATGGCATCTCCCTTTGAGTAATTAGAGTCGTTTTGGAAATGCTACACCATGTGGTGGGATGCAGCATTCATGCTGGCTTTGCCAAAAACCAGGTCACTGAACTCTTAAGTTACTCCGTGTGCACAATAAGCCATACAATGTGAAACAGGTGACTATCGGACAGAAATAACACAACATAAAAGGATTTTCTCAGACCAGTGACACACATACCATTTCTTTCATCAGTTACTTATGATTAAGGGTCAAAGTAGTTACTGTGTACTGGTCATGTTTTACAATATGAAAGGGTCTTTTATTATTTGGTTTTGTCCCATGTATTTAGAACATGTCTACAATATGTGTTGCTTTGTGGTTGGTCCATCTTTGACCATTTTTGTTTTTACATAATGAACAGTAACATAGTGGTCTATAAGTTACCTCTATTTGTTCCGTTTCTAACCTGTAGTTGTTTATACCACATAATAGATTGCTCATTGCATTTTAAACTGTCAGCCTAAACAGTAGGCTTGTGTTTGTTAAGCCTGACATAAACAGTCATTGAACCCTTCATTAAATCGTTGCATTTGTTTTTGCTTAAATATAATATCCCATGTGTCTGCGCTGTATCTATTTAGTCTGGTTACAATAACTGGACAGTTGCGGAGGTATTTGGCCTCAGCAACAAAAGGACACAGATTCTGTGTGAGAAAGAAAGAAAAATAAATGGTGCCAGTGGGAGATGATGATGATGATGGCAAAGGGGTGTTTGATGTGTGGAAAAGTTTGTCTCCACCGCTGAACATCAATAAACAGAGTCTGCTGTTACCAACACTGGCAGAAGAGAAATAAACTGTGGGAGCAGAAAAACGAAAGAACAAGGGAAAGACAAAAAGGACACATTATAGAAGGATACAGCTAAAAACCCCACCAAAAGGACAGTAACTTCTAAATCACTACATTTTAATCCAGAGAAGGGTTACTTGCATGCAAAAGTGCAAGTATGATAAAAATGCATACTACTTATATAGAGCTTTACAAGATAACCAAAGACGCTTAACATAGTCCATTATTCATTCACTCCACAGTCACACACTGGAGGTGGTAAGCTATATCTGTAGCCACAAAAGCCCTGGAGTAGACTGACTGTGACGTGACAGCCATTTTGCGCCTACGGACTCTCCGAACATCACCAAACATTCTCACACATTCACTTAAATTGGTTGAGATTGACAATTAAAATGCAAAAAAAAAAAAAAAGAGAGAGACCAAAAAATAGAGAAAGCGAGCATGTAAAAGCTAGAAACACACAGACCAGAGCAAATAATCAAGTTAGTGAGGCATTGTAAATGTCTGGGAATGATGTATACTGTAAGTCTGGCAGCTGGAGGAAATGAGAGTGAACCAAGAGACAAGCGAGAAAGATCAAGAACCAAAGAGGGCAAGTGCAAATAAATGCCAGCTCCAGTTAGTATGGACAAGAGACCAAGCTAAATAAACGGGCACAGGCGTCAAGTGGTGCCGTGCGCTACTGAAGTCCACACCACCCACTGCCTGCTGCCCACTTTCATGTGGTCATTTGATGATGATGTCACCAGCCGCTCCTCCTTGGCTGCTCTCTAATGGCCTGCTGCAAGCGTTTCACTTTGCCAAGAGGATTAAGCATCTGAATGCACCGGATTTGTCCATCTTGACCTGGGATTTAGTAGCACTTCGAGGTGCCAGCTGTTATCTTTTGGCCTTAAATAATAAATCATTACTACATTGGTTTGTTCCATTTCACTGCTTTGTATGGCAGTCATCCAAGCAGATGTCAGAGTGTTGTTTCCCTGCATTGTAATGTTTAAATAAAATTCTTTGACATGCTCAATTTAGTTGAATAATGAGATCATTTAGTGGGAGCGTCAAACTCTGTCAAAACTGTCACTGATGAAACCATTGGTTATTTGACAGTTTTACAAGATTGTTTAGGAAGCAAAGGCATTTCTGTCTCTGTTCTTTACAAGGTGTTGGATGCACCGCTGCTTTGCAACTGTTGGCTGTCAAAACCATGGACATATATAACATGCATATAATCACACCTCAGTGACAAGGTGCTCGCTGATGCTTCAGTGATGCCTTTATGGAAATTTTGGATTTCTCTCATGACTCGTGAGTACTGGATAAGTCAGAATGCTTTGCTTTAGTTTGATTACAGCTCTATCTTCATAATTAGTCCTTCAAACTAGTATTACCTTCCTGTCTCTATCTTTTCTTTGTTTATGACATATTTGGAATATTTGGCTGTGAGTGAATCGTTTCTGAATCACTCTGACATGTGGCTTTCATTACACTTTACTCTTTGTAGTGTTGTTAAGATGAACAAATGCTCAAAGACACAAACACAGAGTAGGGTCTGTACGTAGCCCCTCTGGAATCTGCTCACATGTGCTAGTGTTGTCTCATAAAAGGCATCATGCATATGGGATAACCTTAAGAGTAACACACACACACACACACACACACACACACACACACACACACACACACACACACACACACACACACACACACACACACACACACACACACACACACACACACACACACACACACACACACACACACACACACACACATTGTCAAAAACATAGTCTATTAAAATGTGTTCCATGTGGATGCATACATATAACACATCTAGCATCATCTAATAACATAAGAGGACAATACTGTTAATACTGTATAATGCTCTATTAATGCCTTTATGACACAATGCTATTGCACTGACAATTTTCAAATATACACACTTCCGCTTCTGTTCCATCACTGAAGCAGAAGTTTGACACTGACCGCACATCGACCAATCAGTTGTTCACCAGAGTCAGCGTTGAGTGTTCAGTGTTGAGGACAGACTGTCATTTTTCATGTGAGAGATGCCAGAAAACGAATGATCTGAGTGGGACGGAGGATCAAGAGGCGTCACAGACGTCACAACCTCACAGACGGCACAACCTCACAGACACAAAGCATCGTGGGAAGGAGAGGGAAGGCTGAAATTTAACATTATTGGTTTCAAGAGACCACAGAGAGATGCCAAAGATTAGTGTTTGTATATCATCCCATATGCTGTTTGACTTGTGTTGTCTGTCTCTGTGTGTATGTGTGTGTTCTGGCTTGTGCTTGTACAATATTTCATGTGCGATGACATGTAGTAATATCATGCGTGGCAAACATAGCTGCTCTCTGAGGCCGCTCTGATTCTAATTAGCGCTGTCTCGTTAACACACAGATATGCAGTGCTTCCTGGAACTTGTCGGACCTACCACACACACATATATGGATAAAGTTTTGAAGTGACGGGAATAAGTCTTTGAACACACACTCTGGGGCCCGGTTCCCGCGTTCTTTGAAACCGGTGCCAAGTCTAGAGTGGCAGACAAGTCAGTGTGTAAGTTTGTGTGTCACAGCATCATCGAAAACATATCAGTGTGGATAATTACAGGCTGTGTCTGGCCAAAAACATCTGCAGAACTCAGTTGAAGCTCATTTTTAAAATACAGTCACTGGTAACTTTTTTCCACTGATTTCAAGCATCAACATTATTTTCTTTCCCCCTTGATTTTGGTTTGCTGCTGCCATTACTCTATCACTCTATGGCCCAATGTTTTTCTTTCTATTGTTAACGGTTACACTTAAATTGAAAGGTACACATCTGGTGACAAAGATAAAGAATGCTTCTGCTGACCTCTAAGTTGGCACACAATGCTATGCTTAAGACTTGATTTCTTATTGAATTTGGCCGTTGAATATGTTATGCACAACAGTGTCTCCAGTTCTCGTGAACATAGTGATTTGAGAAGAAAAGACTTGTGCATATGTGTCAGCTATTATACAGACACATGGTGATCTTGGCTATAGTGCAATCTATGTTAGTTCTATATCAGATTTTTCAGAATTGAAATAACATTATTAAGCTTGTTTAAAGTCGTTTGTCTGATACATGGAAAATGGTCATTAGTTAGTTAGCCCAGACTTTGCATTTTAATGTGTCTTTGAGAGACACATGAGTCTGCACTCAATAAGTAGTTCTCACTTTCCTGCTTCATGCAAAACTATGCAAAACTACACAGTTTCTGTAAAGTAAAAAAAAACTTTTTCTTTTTCTTTTCTGACCATTTACTTCTATGTCTTCATTCTTCTCTTCATCCTATTAAGAGAGATTATTATTGTTAAGATGTGAAGTGATTGCTTTACTCTCTGTTGTGTGAGACACCATTATAAATCTGTGGTACAACTTTCTCACATATGTTTTTCTTTCTGATTACTCTCTGTAACATAAAACGCAATGCATTGACATTGCTGCCTCAATACGTTTGCCCTGCGATACTTGCTGGTTATTATGTCATGGCTGATCAGTGTATGTTCATATATAGACAGCTTTAGTTCCTGGTGTGTCATAATAACTATCAGTATAATCCAAATAATGTATTTGTGTTATTGGAGGAGAAACTAAAATTAGTGAAAGAAAGTCAACAGTCACCACCTGCATAAATCACCTGCTCTTTATGTCTTGTCCTGTTTCCCCTCTGCCGTCTTCTTCTCTGCTCTTGGTCTCCACAAATATTGTTGCCAGGGGCTGACATCCCAGAGAGGCACGGGTCAACATCTAAACCATGTCGTTCTGACATCCCACCAGATATATGTCGAGGAGCACTCACAAAAACATGTGCTTCGAAGCATATACATCACCTTAAAGAAGACTTTTTTCATGAGTTATGTCCCACTGAAAACAAATGCCCAAGAAAGAACAAGACATTTTTCTTTTGCTGTTCTGTTTAAATTAGGTCACCCATTTCCCATGTGTCTTACAAATAGAGGTGTAAAATAAAATGTGTCACTAAACAAAATATTTCCAGCACTTTTCCTCTATAATGAGCTCTTAGCTGTAAACAACGCAACACTCACCGCTAAGTAGTACTCACATGTACTGAGCGGCTATTAACAACAATTACATACGCAGTGAGTGCCTTTTAAATACGGAAACTCAAGGGTTTTCCACTATTTCCAAAACCAGTTATAGATGGGAACTTCTATTGCCATGAATAGCAGCTACTCCCATGGATTTTGAGGAAACAACAAAGCTCCATGCATCAATAAGACAATGTTAGTCAAAAGTCAAATAGAGATTTGGAATTGAAATGCCTGTCGAAGTATAAAGCTGTAGCTTCGTTGAGGAGGTGAATAGTTTTAAGTTGCCCTTGTCTTGAGCTGCACTCTAAATCACACTTTCTGTTTGAAGTGCAGAGATAAGTGCAGTTACAAATGCCTTAAAAGTATTCCCTGATTTATACAAAGACATACTTAGCACTAAACGGTCCACTTTGAGGTTTAAAATACTTAATGGGCAATAAAGGGGACATTTCTCCTCCTCCCTACTGATCCCTCTTTTAGTTCTCTTTGTACTAATCTCAAACGTCCACTACACACCGGGCACACACATACGAACAGTCTATTAATCACCGGTCTAATTCTGGACCGGGATACAATAATGGTAGTTTGTGCGTTTGGTAAATAGACCATCTACCTTTTCCGGAAGAGGCAGTGAGATGAAAGAGTCCTTGAGGAGCAGCATTAATGAAATCTGCTGAGTGAAAACTGCACTGTGAGGAAGGGCTTTATATCTGGATACACACACACACTCGTGCACAAAAGCGGAAGCAAGAGGCTTGTAGAGGAAGGAGTGGACGTATATACCAACATGCACGTAGGATTACATTCCAATATTTAACTAGCCATTCACATGACCACACACACACACACACACACACACACACACACACACACACACACACACACACACACACACACACACACACACACACACACACACACACACACACACACACACACACACACACACACCTGTCTATAGCAGAGAAGGGGTTTCCTGCTCTCCTCAATGGGTCAGTGAGCAGCATTTGCAAAGACAAACTTTCTCAGGCATGTTTTGGTATCTTTCTATATTTGTGAGGATATTTTGGTGAAAGGAAAACATTTAGCAGAGTTTAAAAAGTTTTCATGGTTTGTAAATTGCAGTCACTGACAGAATGAGTATATATACTAATATATACTATGTTGTGTTGGTTAGGTTGAAATGTGTGAAATTATGAAAACGTGATATGGAACTATTTTGAATATTGACATATTGATACATTCTATGATATTTGAATGCTCTTTGAGGTGGTTAAGAAGTTTCACTGATTTAGAATATATAAAGAAAAAGGCTCGAATAAGTTCCAGCAGCATTAATTTTAGGACTGAGCCAGGACTAAACCAGACTTTATTTATTTGGACCCATCACTGTTTGATGTAAAGCCTTGTTTGAATGGTAATTTTGAAAGGCTGCGGTAACTATACATTTACAATATATTATGCGGCCCCAATAATATCAAATTGTCAGTTTTCATCCTAGTGCATTTTAAAAAAAAATTGTTTAAGCATGCCAATGCAGTTGTCTGGAGCCCTTTCCATACAGGCACTAGCCTTAGGACTGTCACCCGGATATCCTGCTGGTGATCTAGTTCAACCTCTGTGTTTGAACGACATATGCAGATTCTCCAGAGGAACATCAGGAGTGTTGTTGCAGTGCCTGTAGTTGCAGAATGTGCTGTTCTCGTACTCACAGTATTGTGTTTGAACAGTACTTTCCTCTGTTTGAATATGTTTTACAGAAATTCCACTACATTTTTTACTGATATTACCACATTAACCACCGCCCACTAGGTGCCCCTGTCCTCAGTATTATTAACTGGGTTATCTCCTTACACCTTTGAAGAGGTCCAGGCCTTTTAAAATGTAAAGCTCATGTTGACTGAACAACATTCACAAAGAACACACCCCATGCCTCGAGGTCTACTGGGTTTATAGGCCTACTGTATATTAGCATTTATATATCTAAAAGAGGAATATGCTTCATATCTTCATATTTTATAAGTTTTTAAAGCAGCCATTGAGGGTGTCATTGTATTTAAACTGTAAATTAAAAAACAAATTTTATCAATTTTAAAGTTATACCCATTAACAAGTTTGACGTTTGAGAATGCATTCTATTATTAAGAGTCCTCACAGAAATAGAAAGTAAAGACAGGTTTGTAAGTGCTTTTTAAGTTAGTCCTTTAGGGAAGCCACTCATTAAGAATTTAGAAGTTCTAAATACGTCCCATAATTACCTTCCACTTAATTGGCCCAATCACAACTCTTGAGTTACCATGCCAACCCAGTAAACTAGAGCTGCCCTGGAAAGATGTGATAACAATGGAGTTTTGTCTTGAAACCTTTTGGATGCAAAAATGTGTTTACATGCCCGTTGTTTATTTAAATGGAAAGAAAACAGTTTTAAAACTGCACTGTGAGGAAGGGCTTTATATCTGGATACACACACACACTCGTGCACAAAAGCGGAAGCGAGAGGCTTGTAGAGGAAGAAGTGGACGTATATACCAACATGCACGTAGGATTACATTCCAATATTTAACTAGCCATTCACACACACACACACACACACACACACACACACACACACACACACACACACACACACACACACACACACACACACACACACACACACACACACACACACACACACACACACACACACACCTGTCTATAGCAGAGAAGGGTTTCCTGCTCTCCTCAATGGGTCAGTGAGCAGCATTTGCAAAGACAAACTTTCTCAGGCATGTTTTGGTATCTTTCTATATTTGTGAGGATATTTTGGTGAAAGGAAAACATTTAGCAGAGTTTAAAAAAGTTTTCATGGTTTGTAAATTGCAGTCACTGACAGAATGAGTATATATACTAATATATACTATGTTGTGTTGGTTAGGTTGAAATGTGTGAAATTATGAAAACGTGATATGGAACTATTTTGAATATTGACATATTGATACATTCTATGATATTTGAATGCTCTTTGAGGTGGTTAAGAAGTTTCACTGATTTAGAATATATAAAGAAAAAGGCTCCGGAATAAGTTCCAGCAGCATTAATTTTAGGACTGAGCCAGGACTAAACCAGACTTTATTTATTTGGACCCATCACTGTTTGATGTAAAGCCTTGTTTGAATGGTAATTTTGAAAGGCTGCGGTAACTATACATTTACAATATATTGTACGGCCCCAATAATATCAAATTGTCAGTTTTCATCCTAGTGCATTTTACAGAAAAAAATTGTTTAAGCATGCCAATGCAGTTGTCTGGAGCCCTTTCCATACAGGCACTAGCCTTAGGACTGTCACCCGGATATCCTGCTGGTGATCTAGTTCAACCTCTGTGTTTGAACGACATATGCAGATTCTCCAGAGGAACATCAGGAGTGTTGTTGCAGTGCCTGTAGTTGCAGAATGTGCTGTTCTCGTACTCACAGTATTGTGTTTGAACAGTACTTTCCTCTGTTTGAATATGTTTTACAGAAATTCCACTACATTTTTTACTGATATTACCACATTAACCACCGCCCACTAGGTGCCCCTGTCCCTCAGTATTATTAACTGGGTTATCTCCTTACACCTTTGAAGAGGTCCAGGCCTTTTAAAATGTAAAGCTCATGTTGACTGAACAACATTCACAAAGAACACACCCCATGCCTCGAGGTCTACTGGGTTTATAGGCCTACTGTATATTAGCATTTATATATCTAAAAGAGGAATATGCTTCATATCTTCATATTTTATAAGTTTTTAAAGCAGCCATTGAGGGTGTCATTGTATTTAAACTGTAAATTAAAAAACAAATTTTATCAATTTTAAAGTTATACCCATTAACAAGTTTGGACGTTTGAGAATGCATTCTATTATTAAGAGTCCTCACAGAAATAGAAAGTAAAGACAGGTTTGTAAGTGCTTTTTAAGTTAGTCCTTTAGGGAAGCCACTCATTAAGAATTTAGAAGTTCTAAATACGTCCCATAATTACCTTCCACTTAATTGGCCCAATCACAACTCTTGAGTTACCATGCCAACCCAGTAAACTAGAGCTGCCCTGGAAAGATGTGATAACAATGGAGTTTTGTCTTGAAACCTTTTGGATGCAAAAATGTGTTTACATGCCCGTTGTTTATTTAAATGGAAAGAAAACAGTTTTATACTGCTTTAAACACCTAGTTTATGTTTCTTCCATAGCTACAGTTGTGTATTATTAAAGAATCCAATTCCACCACTAATTGTATGTTATAAAACAGCACTTGCCCCATCACTTCCCATGGGTTTCCTTTCCTTTATGACTTTGAATCACGTCAAATACTTTCCCTGGCAGTAATAATATTCCTGGATGGTGTCAGTGCTTTTAGGTGACATTGCTTTTAATCTGTCAGGTCAGCTGTGAATGGGTCATGTTAGGTGTGCTGTCATTTTCCCTGAGTTGAAACTTCCGTCTAGACTGTGTTATTTTTCCAGCGCTCAGGTTTGACCTTTTGAGCAAAGAGACTCAGATTCGGTGTCTTGGTATATTTCTGCGTGAGGTCGTTCTGTCAGATTTCATTCTCTCTTCGTGTGCTGAGGGAAAGGTCACAGCAACAGTCCTCTCGGTGTTTATAGGAGGACATACTTCCCGGTGTCCCAATATAAGATAACCAAACCTCACTTTGTGCTCATCCTGTGCTGTGCTGTTTGGAAATGCACTTCCTTGACTCGACCTGACAGAGCTCCACAGGCATAGGTGTTCTTCAAAATTGGTCATGCATGGTGGGGTCGAAGGTCAAGAGCAGGGAGCAGAGCAGATGCCAGGAAGGTAACATATGACTACCATGATGCCTTCGTTTTCAGTGCTGCCCAAAGAAGCCGTTTGTTGGTCTTTGACTTTGCCGCTGACAGGGTTTTGACACAAAGGCGTATGTGAATGGAAAGAGTCAAGGTGTGCTAAGTTGGCTGTTCCGCCATTTTGCCTAAGTGCATGTGAACATGTGTGTACACCTGAGCCACAAATTGACTTAACTGCACTGGCAGCTCTGTGCTTTGGGAGCATTCAGGGTTGGCGAGTGATTTGTGAATCAGAAAACTAGCCATCCTATGACTTCTTCAGTAAATAAAAAGACAATCTTCAAGCGCGTTTTTTTCACAATGCAAAACGTCCAAAAGTCTAAATGCAAAAAAAGTTAAGTTAATGGGACACTTGTGAGTTTTACTAATTCTGTTGTAGAAATTTTTCTCACTACAATAGCTATGAGGCCAGTTTATTGTAATAAGAATTGTATATTAGCAGTAATTAAATTGTTTTCCACTGGAACTACAAATTGGAGTAGCCAACCATGCAACCAAGCAGCAAATTATTTTTAGGTTTTAAGTTCTCATTTTTTTTCTATCTAAACAGTATATACTGTATACTGAACTATACTAAGAAGTCTTTTTTTAGTGTAGATGTTGCCTGAAGGGTTTACATCGGGGGAAATACTTCCTCTGCTACTATTCACTTTTCTGCCAGTTAAGGTTATGCTGTCTTCTCTGCTCTCTGTGGACTGACAGGAACTCATTTCTCCTGACATTTGTTTTCAATGAAGAGTCATCCTTACTTTTTCCACTTGCAGACCTGCAATAAAAGCATTAACCTATGTGCAGGAGTAGCCCGCCAGAGAATATAGCTCTGTCTGTTTTTTTTTTTTGTCTTTTTGCTGTTTCTCACTCATCTCTGACTTTTTGCACGTTACTGCCACAAGAGTTTACATAAAAGAAATGAATGGAGACAATGTTGCCCTAATATCTATTTATCTACGCATAAACAAAGGAAAAATAGTGCTCTCTGTTCATTCTGGGTTTAATATTATTTTTACTGTTCATACTTTACTAAAATCAATACTGAGTCACCCAAAACCCCATCCGTCCTTGCTAGAATCTGTCTTCCCGTCAGTCTTCCTGCTGTAAACTCTCTCTGAGCCCACAGTATTAACTGTAAAGGGCACAGATTTGGCATCTACCCACACTTATATCTTTCTGTTTTCTCCTCATCCCTCATTCTTTTGCTTTTCCCTTAGGATTAGTAGACATGTGCACAAGCTGCTTTCTCTGCAGAAATGTGGCCATATAGTGGGAAAAGGCAGTCTTTTTCCAGTTATTTCAAACAACATACTTGAAGGAGAAGTAGGTGATTCAGTCAATTTAACTTTCTATTTTTGTCTGTCATTTTTTTCAGGAGGCTAAGTGTAAATTGTTTCCGTTAACAAAAAGCAGTAGCAATAAAATTAAGCACTGACAGCAAACCTAACCTACTGAGCTAACAAATATCAATATGGCTATGATAGAATAGAATTTAATGCTGCTGCTTTACCTTTCACTGAAAGTTGTTCCAAATTTCGCTCATGGACATAACAGATGTGAAATCTGTTTTATGGTGGAAGAGGCTCCGGTGCAGAAATATCATCAATTATGCTCCAGTCTTTCATCACATGACCTCTCTCATTTCTGCGGTGCCTCACAAAGCAGTGCTTGTGGTCAGTGTGTACGTGTGCATATGCTCTGGCTACGTGTCGCTCTACGGATGCATTCAAGTTTGTCGACAACACCACTTGGATCCACGTCTATGTACACTTTGGCCCATGTGTATTTGATTCAATAAAACCTCAGTGTACTGGCTGCCGATCCAGTTTGATCCTGTCACCGGAGATTAATCCATCTTTTCTTCGAGTCGTTTAAAAGTGTTAGGCAGACGTGAGCGCTTTTCCCTGTGGCTGATCAGTACATTAACAGCACAGCAGGAGCCTCTTAGTCCTTTTCACAGAACAGACCTGCTAATCTCATTTACAGACCCACCATTAGCATATGTATGCTGCTGATTGGGAAAGAAGCCAGCCAGAGTCAGAAACAACATAAGCCTGTGTAGCACTGGATTCTCCAGGTTTTAAGCATATTTAAGTCTTAGTGAAATAGATTCTTGAATTATATTTCTATGGAGACCACATTGTCTGCTGATTGTTGTAATGTCAAGGTGTTTGTGGCTGCAAATATTCCCTGTTGAAATAAATGCTTGGCTTTGGATGGAGCTGTGTGTTACTCAAAAAACAAGGCCACATAAACAAGCTGTCAGGCAGGCAGACCTCCTCTGGGATGAGCACATTAAGTCTTTGTTCGAAATTGTCATTGCAACGCCACATTGAGTAATTAATGAAAATTTCACAAAGCAGAAGAACAACAGCCCAATCATTTCAATGCATTTCTAACGCTTCCCTATAGGATTCTGTCAGGGGCTATCTGTTGTGACAAAACACCTAGAATCAGATGCTGTTATTACAAGTAACATACAGTATTTGGCACAGCATTAAATTATAGATGCTTTTTGTAGAGCTAATGTGAATATATATATATATGTTTAGTATATATTGATGCAAATTAGACATGTTGTTTAACTTTGCCCAAGACCCCTGTGTTTTTCTTGCCCAATCCCTAAACCCACCAACACTGTGGTTCTTCATGGGGGTTGTACTCAGACTTTTCCAATTTAAAAGCCACTGTGGTTGTTTGAGTGGGAGGAGCTGTCTGCCTGCCTGCATGTAGGTCCATCAGCCCGTCTCACTCACTGGGTGTAATTGAATTTCCTGTTGTGTGAGTGCGCTTCTGCTTATGTTGTCATGATGTTTGTCAGCTATTGTTTATGACGACGGCATGAGAATAGAACAAAACAAGTAAATGACACAGTTTGTGTCGGTGTGTGTGTGTCCTGGCAGGCTCACCACTGGGCCAGCTGGAGAGAGTTTTCTGCGTCTGCCCCTTCTGCCTTTCGCTCCTTTCTCTCTAATCATAGTTTTGCTTTAGCTGTAAATAGGCGGGTTGGGAAATCTATATGCACACCGAGACACACATTCAGCACATGCACATAGCTTGGCCCGCACTGCTGGCTTGATGTAGCATTTTTTCAACCTCCCACGCTCATACAAAGTGAAGGCAGAGGAAATGTGAACGCGCTACATGGAGTCGGGCTCATCATACGCTGCCCTTCTACTCACCCATGATCAGACCCAAACCACATAGAGAGTACAGAGAGGAGCCGTTCGCCCACAGCTTCCTCTGGCCGCTGTCCGCTAAACTGAAATTACACACACACTGCCGGTGACTCGAACTAGATTTGGGAAGCAGGCTAATTATGCATCTATGTTTTCATAGTTCATCTGAGGCGCTCATTTTCCATGAAGCTAATGGTATTTTGTACAGAGGATATGTTTGAAGCAGGTCCAGTTCCTCAAAACATGCTCTGTGGGACATTTTAGCAAAATCAATATGTATTAATGACATGAGCCAGCCGAGTAGTTTCTTTAAAGTAAGGTTGGTTTTCTGTGTCTTGGTGTCTTAATACCTATGTACTACGTCCAGCAGCAACAACCACTTACAGAAGTATTTTGTGTTGGAGATCCACCATTATAAGAGTCTGTTTTAAGGCTAATGGTGAAGTACACAGCTGTGATTGTGCACATTGAGCACTTTGAGTCCATTATTCATAATGGCTCAGAACATTTCCCCTCAATGTTCTCTTCCAGGAAGATAATTACACCACTAAAACCTTATGTGAGACCCCACTAATATCAGAACACATTGTTTCATGCACTTTACATCTAATAATGCAAGTCAAAAATAGTCCACAGTCAATGTGTGTGCCCTGTAATGTTACATATAATTTTAAACCTTTTGACTTTTGACCCTAACTTTAAAAATATAACCTCACTGACGCTTCTTCTGATTGTGTTTTTTCCATTTCTCATTGTGCTCTCTCTGTGTCTCTAGATATTTGGTTTCCGGACAAGTCTTAGTTTGCTTAAACGCCCTCAGTCTTTCACACAGAGAGTGCACTTCATTTGACTTGGAAGGCTTCTTTTGTCTATGTACACTCATTTTCATTGCTCTATCTTTCTCTTGCTTATTTCTGTCTTTCACAGCCTCTAACCTCTGACTCTCTGTCCAACAATGGCCTTTTGTGAATCATTTTAATGCAATTTTCTAATGCAACTTACAGACACATTTTGATTGCTCTTTGGAGATAATATAGACCTAAAGTTAGTTAAAACCAAACCAAATTCACTTATCGGTTTTATTGCTATTGAAAATGAACTTCTGTCTAATACATGGTGTAGGATGTGTGGATGTGTGGATGTGTGTCTGGCAGCAGCTGTGTCCGGCCGGCCCTTGTTGAAAGGCTGTCTTTCTAAGCCTCTCTAAATACTGACAACAACATGACTGCTAAACGACTGGGAAAACTAAGTACCTCCATTCATTGTCATTCTTCTTTTCTCTCACACTTCCATTTACTCCGTCGCTGTGTTTGGTTTTGGGCAGAAGGACTGCAAGCTGCCACCGACTCTGTTTGAGTTCCCCAGCTTTTAATGAGCAGCGGGGAAGCCGTTTTCTTTAGGACTCACTAATCGTCTCCTACTTTCTGTCTGTCTCTTATATTCCTTCACTCATCCCTCCGTCGACCAGGCATATTTTCTTCTCTGCACTGTTTACCATCTTAGTCTCTAATCCCAGTACAAACTACTGCCGCTAATGACTTTCTCACCGGATGGGCTTCGAGTGGACCAGAAGATGGACAACACAGGAGATGAGGGGAAAGGAGTTTTGAGCTTTAAAGATGGGATGTGTAGTTTTTCGACTAACTACTTTTAACTTGCTTTTAACTAGAGCTAAACATGCCTATTTTTTAAGAAAGACAAATGCAGGGAGTGTTATACAATTTGAAAACATAGCTTTGACTGAAGTGTATGGGCTGATGTTTGTGCCACTAGAAACTGAAAATCCTGTATTTGAATTTAAAGTGCTCAAACTGAATCTGAATTTCTCAAGATGAATTCAATTTACTGCAATTCATTTACAAACCAATGCATTTGATTACAGATTATGCCTTTTAAACTCAATTTTTAAGACGTGTTTCATTTTGTCCAACTGCACTTTTTTTTTTGCAAAAGTGGCAAGTGTCATTCAAAAGCAACAATAAACCTAGATTTAAATTCTACTCTCTTGCTATACCTCAAGGATAAAGTATGTGAGGCCGTTTCTCCAAACATTCCCCTGAAAATCTTGAATATTAAACCTGTCAGTCAGCTGAGTTTTATAACAGGCTTTACACAATCAACTTGGAAGGAGAAATAGATGCTAAGAGAAGACAATGTTTCTTGGTTTGGCTGTATTTTGGACAGAGGTATGTGGAGTGCTGCAGGTAGACAGACAGCAGAGAGGCCAACAGGTAGCTGCTGCACAGTCATGCATGACCCACTGTGTGTGACCCCGTGACCTCAGGCACCCTGCAGGTGTGTGTCTGTCAGGAATGTTTTATCCACGTGCACACACCCGCACGCGCTCACATCCAGACTGGGAAACTCACCTCAGCTGCATTCCTCACTGGTTTGTCTGTCTGGGGGAGGGGACAAAGGCATGGTTTGTAAAGAACAACCAAAATGACAAAAAGGAGAAAAATTTGATAACATTCATGTATTTCTTAAAAGCTAGTGCAATTCTGTATGACCTTTTTTAATTGACAGTTTTTAGCCATTAGATCAAATGTTTTTTTCTTTTGAGGGTTAGCTTCTCATGTGATTCAGTGTAAGTGTGCGTAAAATAAAGCTGAATAAATCACTTGACAGAACCATTAGGAAAAGGTCTGATGAGCAACAACCAGGACAAACCTGAGCTGGTGCAGTAGATTAGTAATGATGGGTTTATGATCTCTGTAAACTGAATAACAAGCCGAACTGTCTTTAACTAAAGTCATTGTTAGTGTTAAATAACTCCTGCTCCAGGGTTAAGATTTCAAACTGTGACCTCCTGTGCTACAGACTGAAACATGCATGCCCACAGACAACTTCAAAGGAATCCCAGTAAGACCAGTCATCCCTCTTCCCTTTACAACCGTCCGCTAACTCCATCTCTCTGTTTTTGTCACAGTAGCTTCATTTCAAACTCAACAGCGTCATCAAAATCGAAACATTTAAGAGATGTTTGTGTGAATGTGTTGCTATTGTTTTGTAAGTAAGATTCTGCACATAACAATACCACCACCACCACCACCACCACCACAATAAATCATAATGTGTTTTCACAATCTGTTTTCATATACAGTATGTTGATATTAAATGGTTTTGACAGTTTTGCAAATTCTAAAAAATGCATCATTAAATTGAGAAAAAACACAAAAGAAGGCAAGCAGTTGAGAACAGATGAGAGAAGTCTTCTGAGACACAAAAGAAACACTCAACAACAAACTCGGTTGAGCCATAAGGGATGATCATCACCACTTCAATGCACTTTTGTGTTTGTCATTATAATGTCTGTTGACAACAACTAGAGTCTTGTTTTATTTAGACTACTTTAGTATTCAGAGCGTGTTTGTAGGAGGTATGAGGAAACAACTTCTCAGACAATCACTCAATGCTATACTGCTTTTCAAAAATAGTGTGCAAATGTGAATGCCAAGTTCTCCTATCATGTTGTGTGTTTGGGGCCTGCAGACAAAAAATCCAGTCCATTTCAAAATGCAATGAACAGGACTTACAAGCCTTTTCTCAATATTTTAAATCGGTTAGTGACATTGTGGTCTATAGGGTAAGTGTAGTAGGCTAGCATGGCCTCTAGATGGAATTACTGATGCAGCAGAGGTGTGATGAAAGATCTGGTTCTCTGCATTTGTGCAGTTTCTGAGTGGAAATGTAAAACATTTTGCAAAATCTCTTGCCGATAAGACCTTTTATGAAATCACGATTACACTCCAGAGCGTGTCAAAGGGCACAAAGACACAAACTTCAAACTTTTAAAGTTATTCAGTGCTACTCAGTTTTATTCAATGCTTGACATTAGCCTGGTGTTGCAATCTGACCCCAGTGAAAGTGTTTCTGACTCATCACCCGGCTTCTCAAAACACAAAGCAGCCTGCAACTTATTCTTCAGTGTAGCGTGGTGAAGAGGCAATAGACAGCCTTCTCTTGTATGGGCTCTTTTGTATGCCTCATGCATCACTCTGTATTTGCTCTCTGCATTTATTCATGCTTTCAGGTGAGGTGTCAGTGCATCACAGCAGCATTAGGGGGCACACAACACACAACACAGCCTCATACTATGTGTAGCGTAGGTGTCAGCGCATCAGCATCGACTCACACATTCCAGCGGCTGTGAGCAGAAGATGAGCTGTGTTTGCCTTGGCACACAGTGTGTGTGTGTGTGTGTGTGTGTGTGTGTGTGTGTGTGTGTGTGTGTGTGTGTGTGTGTGTGTGTGTGTGTGTGTTTGTTTGTGTGTGTGTGTGTTTGCGTGTGTTTGTTTGTGTGTGTGTGTGTGTTTGCAAGAAGGAATTTGAGGTGTTGTTGTGTGAATGTGTGCTTATATGTTTAACTTTCTCGTACTCTGTGGCCCCCAAAAGGCACTGCGATATAAACCTGTCAGGCAGAACCAGGTCAGAAGATGCAGAAGGGAAGCTGCAAATTAGTTTTATGGCCTATAGGATGCATCGCATAAATATTAAATATGTGGAATTTTGGTCTTGTGAGTAAAGAAAAGTTGTATCGCATATATAACTGAATATTTATTATTCAAAAATGTTGTCAAGAACACATTAACAAAACCTACCGTCCTTCCAATTCCCTCAGCATATATACAAAATGATGTGTGAATATATGTGTTAACTAGTTGCCTCTGCTCAAAACATGAGCTGTATATATAGGAATCTGATATATGAGTCGGTAAATCGACAGGCCATGGGCTTTTTATTGCTGTGTTTAACCTTAAATTTGAACACGGGCTGCCTTACTCATTTTATCTTGGATTTATACTAAAGCTTCAGGCTACATTTGACCTTGACATAACTCTTCATCTCACTAACAGTGTTATGTTAGTAATTAAATAACACTCACAAATAAAGGCGACGGATCTGGCTCATGAACACTTGTTACATCCAATGTGGTTGGCTCTGATAGGTGTCAGTTATTCTCCTCTTAAAAGGATGTGAGAGGATTCTCCTCTTACACACTCTGCAGACCTGTTCCCATTAGTATTGGAATGATTTGTTGCTCTCAGATGCAGCACTGTCAAGCGTCTGGATTTGGGTGAGGACTCATGTGTTTGACAGCCAATATGTATGCACACATTTTAGCTAAATGCAGTGCAAATCTCTGTTCAGGGAAAAGGTTGGAAGAAGATGAAGCAAACATGTCATGTAATGTAGCCCAAAGCAGAAGAGGAGAGAATGATAGAAAAATAAAGACAGTTTCAGACGAATAGTTTATAGGCCACACAGTATTTTATGCAAGCCATATTGTTTTCTCTTTTGTTTGATGAAAAGGTCAACACACCTGACAACTCTGATTATGTATAGGAGCCTACTAATGCCAATACATGTAAAGCACAGTAGTCATTTAGATATTAGATGTGTATTTGCATTGTACCTTGCTGGTACCTGGACCCCCTTTTGCATTCAGGACTGCCTTAGTTTTTTGTGGCATCGATTCAACAAGGTGTTAGAAACCTTCCTTAAGAGATTTTGGTCCATATTGACATTATAGCATCACGCAGTTGCTGCAGATTCTTCCATGATGCAAATCTGCCGTTCCTCCACATCCCAAAGGTGCTCTATTGGATTGAGATCTGGTGACTGTGGAGGTCATTTGAGTAAAGTGAACTCATTTTCATGTTCAAGATGATTTGAGCTTTGTGACATGGTGCATTATCCTGCTGGAAGTAGCCATCAGAAGATGAGTACACTGTGGTCATAAAGGAATGGACATGGTTGGTTGTTAACCTTGGTTGTAAAAAGTAATTATTTGAGTTACTTTTGCCTTTTCTGTCATCTCTAACTTGTTTTCCCATTCTCCTCCGACACCAACAAGGCATTTTCATCCACACAACTGCCGCTCACTGGATATTTTCTCTTTTTCGTATCATTCTCTGTAAACCCTAGAGATGGTTGTGTGTGAAAATCCCAGTAGATCAGCAGTTTATGAAATACTCAGACCAGCCCGTCGGGCACCAACAACCATTTCATGTTCAAAGTCACTTAAATCCCCTTTCTTCCCCACTCTGATGATCACTTTGAACTTCAGCAAGTTGACTTCAGCACATCTAGATGCCTAAATGCATTGAGTTCCTGCCGTGTGATTGGCTGAATAGCAATTTGTGTTACCAAGCAATTGAAGACCTAATAAAGTGGTAAACCTTTTTTATTAGGTACACATAAAAAAGGTCACATTAGAACTAGTTAATGGGTTTGATTAATAAAAACTTTCAAAATCTGCAAATGTTTTACATGACTATTGGTGCTGTATTTATTTTACACAGAAGTTACATATCATAAACCTAGGCTGTTTCTGTATTTAATTGCTTCTTAACTCTGATTCATTTCTTTAATCTATACTCTAAGGTGAACAAAGAGAAATGTCAAGAAGCAAAATACTCTCAAAGCTCCTCCATTTTATTACTTTCTTCCTTTGACTGCTGAAAACAACTCAAAACTCTCTGTTAATTAGTTTTCTTATTACATTAATAACTTTGCTTCAAATCACATCCGTGTGCCATGTTACATTATTGGAAACAGCCCCCCGCTTTTGTCTGCTGGACTTCCTCATTAAAGTAACACACACCTTCACTCGTGGCGGGGCTTTATCGATTGGCACCAGAGTGCTGTGTAATTAAACAAATAATAAATCAGTCTGTGTTAATGAGAATGGCTGGACGTGACACTTTCTGGACTCTGCATCAAAGGTGGGCTGTGACCCTTCACCTGCACCTACTTTGACATCAGCATAACTCTGTGTCACAGTGATGACCCATTCTTATCGCAGCGCCCCGGGCAGTCCTACCAATTACGATAGAGATTCCGTTGCCGGGCGGATGTTTGAGTCTTTTAATAACAGCCTGCCGCATCTAATTTATGATTGCTGATTGGGCCATTGGAGCGGCAGTGGGCCTGACACATCGGGTCAGCTGAGCCATCCATCTTTTTAAACTACTTTTATCTTTTCCTGGAAGACACAGACAGTCATTTGTACTGCCAGGAAGGACAGCAAAGTCTTTGCAAGGATACAATGACTCTTAAAAGGCATCATTTTGAGTTTTTGAGGAAAGAGAATATCTGCTACATGACATCCATCTGATAATTTAGGATGGCTCTTAATGGCATTGTTAAAGCTCTATCCATCTCAGTTCTCACAGTGTCACCTTTGTTTCAACTGTTTGTATTCCTACGTGCTATATATGTTTATAAGTTATCTACTCTGCTGCGATAATATTTATTCCAAAACAATCTCTGCCAGATCCTCTCTGCAAATACACAAAGGTCTTCCATCAGTATGAGTTGTTTTGTCTTTTCCAGCTGAGTAGTCTGTGCAATACGTGTGCAACAGTGCATAAGAGCTGGGACTCAAACTAAACTTTCCCCTTGTCAAACCAAGCCTCTATATGATTGTTTGAGAAGTCTCCTGTCAGGTTTACTCTGTCGTCTGTTGTGGAAACCTGCAATTTGACATGAACCTCATCAAAATGTAGTTCAGCTGCAACAAACCAGTAATCTTACACTGTCAAGTCCCATACTGTTTGTTGAGTTGCTTCGTAAGTGATAAGCGCTTTTTTTTATTTCAGCAGTGTACGCCAACTTTTTAAACATTGGTGAGGATATAAAAATAATCCACATTGCAGAACATAACGTCTTGCTAAATATGTGCTAGTCACATGTGGTGCTTTTTCAATTTACACAGTAAGCCGTATTCCCACCAAAACCACCAGATTTTTGCTTGCACCTACTTCATTCTATCATATTGTGAAGTTTGCAGAAGAATAAAAAAAATGTTTGTGGGGAAAAAAAATAAAATAAAATAAAAGTTATTATTGTGCTTGCACATTTAGCATTATGAAGCCATCCAATAAAACTAATTGATTCTTAGTTCAGTGAAATAAAAATGACAGAGTGGAATTACAAATCAAAGGTAATTTACGAGAAATAAATGGACAGTTTCAACACTCTGTTCTCCAATGTCTTGTAAGAGGTGCAGCCGCTTGTAATATTATTGTGTTCAACAAGTGGATTTAGTACAGGACTCAAAGACTTAACCTAGCTATAGCAGCACAAAGCCTCCTTACATTATTGACAGACACGAAGAGAAGAGGCGGACAAAAGCAATTCAGATGAAGGTATTTAAGGGAAGAGGAAACGTCAGTCAACAAGAGGATTTAGGGACTCTCTCACCAAGATAAAATTCTCCCCTCTCTTTTGTCCCCCTTAATCACATCTCTTTATCACTGCACTGCATTTTTGTGCCTTTTCATTTACTTCTTTTTCCCGTTAACCACTGCTCATCTGCCTTTATGACTTATCTCTGTCTCGAGGCTTCCTTTTTCAAATATTTTCCCTCATCATGCCTTCCTTCCTCTCCGTTCTGTCACTTAGTTTCCTTCCCCCCCCTCATAAGATTTCACTTTCACTCGTCTCCCTCAGCGAGACATTGTTGACGTTGGCTTCGGCTTATTTCTGTTGCATGGCTTGTCAGGGAATGACAAATGGCTCTGTGTAGCGTGGCGCTGCGTGGAGCACTATACGCCGGGTTTTACTTTCCATAAACATGCAACTGTAATGTGTGAATGAGAAGGTTCAAGACAAATACTGATCGGCAAAGACTAATGACTTCATTCATTATAAATGATGATTGTAATAATTATTAATGAAATCTACATTGATACTTTATTAATGTAAGCCTTTTGAGTTCAAAAGTCCTAGCATATTAAGTATCACATTACTACATAACTTGGACAAACCTTTAATTTATGTAAACTTTGTCCCCTGCGTTCTTCTTCTGTGATCTTGGAAGACAACCAAAACTTCCTGTGTACCATATTTATAGTAAAGACAAGCCTGACTATTATTTCAACTAATCGGATCCTGACCTTTTCCTGTCTAGTCTACTAATATTACTGATAACGACAGCGAGGCCGGTAGTTTTTGAGTTTTTGTTTGTTTTTGAAAGGATGTCAACCATTTGGATGTTAATGAAGACAGGCAATATATCTTCTTCTTACTTCGGAAAAGACTTGTTTGACTTTTGACCTCTTGTCATGATCCACCTGGTTTAAGGAGCGGAGGAAGATAGCAGATGAGAGCTGCTGATAAAAAAAAAAGTGCTGTTGACTTTTAGGGAGAGAGATGCTTCACATACCACAGCACTACAACAACAACACACACAGTCAAACACACACACACTGTACACACAAAGAGTGACAGGTAGATTTCCATAACGACCAGAACAGACTCCGCTCGGGGAGCTCTGGCCCGACTGGAAAACTTTAACCCCTGTCATGTAGCTGTTTAGCCTTCCATCCCCTTTTTTTGTTCTTTCTCTCGCTTCTTTGTATGTCTCATTCTTCACTGTTATTCTGTTTTTTTTTCCTCTCTTGTTTCCAAAATGTCTGGGAGAGCGCTTGCACCTGGTTGTCTTGTTTTATCTTAGACATGCAGGCACGCAGTCCCTACACACACTCGCTCCCATATTCACAGTGCACCGGACATCCGAAGGTCTCGCTAGTAATGCTTTGTAATTACAATTTAATGAGCTTAATCAGTTTAGCCAGAGAAGTTTCAATTTTTGCTGCCACCAGCTGCTCTCTTTTGTCCCTGTACACCTGTTTGTATAATGTCTCAATTGCTCTATTCTTTGTAAAGTGTTAACTCCATTAAAGTGACACAAGTGTTAAAAGGTCTTATAAAGACTTTACTGCAGGAAACAGAAATTCTAATAATGTAATTTTTTTTCTATGATGGGCTTTCCTTGAACTGTACAACTGTTAATATTGCCATGAGGAATATAGTAGCTCACTTTTTAGTCATATTCCATTTAACTTTGAACTTTCCCTAACCAAAAGTTATGTAAAGTGCTTAAAGCTGCATTGTGAAGGTAGTTATTCCACCCCTCACAGATCTCTACTCTAGAGCCAATGTTCAGCTACGGTAGCTCTGCAGGGACATGCTGTTGTCTATGAAGAAAGTCTATTAAAATAAGTCAGATGATGAAAAATATAACCAATTCTAGTGTCCAAAGTTTTTATGCATACCGATATGAACATGCAGTGCTCAGTATGTCCTCTCTGGGCACCTGTAGGACCTGGAGCAGGTAGTAATGGAAGCGCCACTGGTACTTGAAATGAAAACCTACCCTGAAAATCTACAGCCCTTTACATTTGCAGATCCACCACTTAGGCAAGAAAATACTCCTGGAGCTAGAGAAGACAGATCCACTTTGAATGTGACATAAATATTGCGGTAGATTAACACTGTTGCTGTAATTACCCTAGCCACTTGTCATCACACACTTTGCCTGGTGCTAACAGAGAACGCTGAGAGAAAGACAAGGAGATTTAATAGATTAGTGCTTTCATTCTTGCCCGGAACAATTTCCGCTTGATAATAACCCTCATCCAATGTCTTAACCAATAAAGGAGCACAGACAGAGATGGAGAAAGTAATAAACGCTGTTCACTTATCAACATTGCTTTTCATTGTATCTCTAATTAAAAGAGTTGAGCTGGGGTGGCTGCCACAATTGCTGAAGAAAGCTATCTAAATGGCTATCACTGCACACAGCAGAGAGGCTCAGGCAGTCGAGCATACAAACGCATGAGTAAATGTGCAACATATTAGAACAAACAAAGACAGTGGTTGCTCAATCGTCTCTGTTTATAATCATCCGAGTAAACACATATTTTACTTGTGCGCTCCCTGCCTTCCCATATAAAGAATGTGAATATGACAAAGACACACTCTCACACATACATCCAGACGACCAGGACACTTCTTATTGGGTAAAGTGTGTGCATACTGAGCACACACTTTACTGTGAACTCAGCAAGAGGATATTTTGGCTGTTTTTTTGGTGTTTTTTTCCTGTATTTTTTTTTTTTTGATGAAAACAGGGGGAGGAAATGATATAGAGCTGTTGTCACATCAAGAATGTAATGAGAAGCTTGTGCTGTTAATGCCATTTAGTTTAAGTAGACAAAATATCAGTTGGGCCTGTGTAGATTTGAGTTGTATTTCTAAAGGACAGTACAAACAAATGCAAAATAAACTGCCCCTGGGCACAATGTATTAGATAAACATATACTAAAAAGCCCAATGCATAGCGTGTCACATTTAAAAAATGTAAAGCAATTTTGCTGTGAAGAGATCCATTTTACCTTAATGTCAATGGGTACGGCTGGCCAGGCCAATTGTTTTTAAAGATATGAAACATATAAGACTTGCTTGTTCGCCATTAAAACTATTAACAAAGATTGGGTTTGGGCAGTAATATTCAGTCCTCTCCATCTCAATGTCTTGTCATTATCTGTCCCTCTCTTTCTTTGTTGTGTCTCGAAACGCCTTGTCATGCCTTCACTCTTCACCAGCTGCTGCTTGTTCGCACTCGGACCCTCGGTGGCCCAAACACACACACACATACACACACACGTGCATACACAGAGTCCTTTTGCCCAGAGCTTATAGATGTGGCTGCTGGCTGATTTGTTGCCTGTTAGACTGTAAAACTGAGACAGCACACACATATTGTCACAGACATTCCCCCCCTCCTCCCCTCCCCACCTCACTTCCACTACGATGGACTCCTATATAACCACATGCAGCACACAGATTATACTGTATGGTCATATGTAGGCTGTTGGTCAGAGCCAATCACAGATTTCCTTTCTTATGGTTTTGGTAAAAATGCTGCTGGGCTGTTTGGCTGAATAATGGCTGGTCTCATTTCCCTTCTCCCAATCTTTCAATCTTTTTATTTTTTTCTTAGCGTATGGTTTTAGTTTTCATCTCCTCCGTCCTTGGGGCATGCTAGCTGCCGAAACATTTTGTGCGGTCTGTTTTCAAGTGTGTTTGTGTGGATCTTTGAGAAAGTGTGACATTTACTCCCCCTGTGTGAGTGAAATGAATACATTTTCCATATTTGTCGGATGAAGACAGAGCAGTAAAGTGGCCTACATTGGGGTAAACGCTGTGAGGTCCCTGATATTAGTCCCACTAACCCGGCTGCTAGTGAAACAAGCCAGTTCTCTGATCTGACATCTCTATGGGGAATATGCTCAGTCTTTTTATCTGCCTTCTCTCCTTCTCCCTTTCTTCTTACGCTCATATCTTTTTTTCTGAAAATGCAGAAATGCCTCATGAATGTGTATGATAAAATGAGAAACATATGGCCTCTGAGAGAAAATGGCCCCTCCAACGAAAACGTTGGCTTTAGGGTGTAACACACACTCAAAGACTTACACCCACAAACGAGTAAGTACCACTGACAAACTTAACCAGACGCACACATAGAGGACTATTTAGGGAACCTACTGAAAGGGAGCATGTATAACGCTTACAGTATTATTTTAGCAACTGCACTGAACGAGTATTGCTTTGTTTTAGTACGGAGTAGTTCAGAACCAGAGCAGCTTGAACTTAAAAGAAAATCAGGATGTGTGTATATTTCTTTGCAGTTTCCGCTCAAGTCACACCGTACAGCTGAACTGCACAGAATACATTTTTCTGAGTTAAAAACACCAATTTTATTTTCTAGTGAGTGTTCCAAGGTGTCATATAGTTTACCAAGCATAGATTGTGACAAAGACAAACTCACTAATAGTCTAAATCCATTTGTTGCACCTCTTTAGTGAATGACACTTTTGCTTACTACAGCTAAGTCAATAGAGAAATTGACTTATCATAAACCCAGAAAAAAATTGTGTGAGCAGGGCACCTTTTGAATGGGTCACTTTATTGCACCTGCATGAAACCTAACTGCCAGTCAGCATTTCTGTTGCTTGTGTTTTCAGTTGGGACACTGAGTGACCTCTTGGTGTAACTTTCTGTTTTGTTGGAAGCACTATGCCCTCTGCTTTTTATTATTCTGAGCAGCCATTTTGACCTGTGCTTCTGTAGCAGATCACACTGCTGCACTTTGGCTCCTCTCAAGCACAACTCTAAGCAGAGTTCAGCGCACACTTTAACACATCCAATTATTATTATTTTTTTTTAAAGCTGCTTCTTGTACAACAACACGTATGCACATGCAAGCGCCTCTTTGCTCTCGATTGCCCCGTGCCATTCTCCATGAGGAATGTGGCCCTGGTCAAGCCATCTACTCATTTGTCATATTATGTCAAGAGCTGTCACTTAAATGGACCATGGACACGGCAGGCCATACATTTAGGAATGAATTGTGACCTCAATCTTGATGAATGTGTACTTAATCCAGTTACAAAACTCTTGAAATGTAATTATTGATTCTTGAATATTCTAAAAGGTTTATTCCTTGGTATAAGGTTGTAAATCCTTGGCCATCTTTTAGCAGTGCAGGAGCCAGGAGTCTTAGTATAACTTTACAAACTCTGATGGTGGCTTTGAAAGTTGCCGGGAGGTTTTGACAACCCAGACACCTCGAACATTCTCCTCTCTTTGATGAGGGATTCCTGCGGACTACAGGGCAAATACGGCTCGAGGGGGGAACACACACACATGCACACACACAAGCCTAAACAATCACGCACACACAACGACGTGGACACTTAGAGAAATGGATAGGTGTGGGGTGAAGCACATACACATACATGCCCACACACACAGGCAGACAATTGGGCTGACACACACAGGACGTGTCTAGGCGGGGAGCAGATGGAAGCTGGCTTTGATTGCTCTGTTGACCTCTGACCTTAAGGTGAAAAGGTACCGGAGGGTTCAGCAACACAAACACACACAGACCTGGTTTTGTAGCAGCCTGCAGCACTAAGGCTGCTCTGAGGTTTGTGTGTGTGTGTGTGTGTGTGTGTGTGTGTGTGTGTGTGTGTGTGTGTGTGTGTGTGTGTGTGTGTGTGTGTGTGTGTGTGTGTGTGTGAGTGTGTGTTGGTGGGTCACGTCCTATGCATGGAGGTTAGGATCACCAGCAGCTGGCTTCACTTTGATGTGTGTGGGTACTGGGGTGTGTGTGTGTGTGTGTGTGTGTGTCAAGGTCCAAACTCTACATCACTTTGTTAATGTGTCACTAACTGTGATTGGTCAGTCACAGCTAGACATGTGATCAAATCAGACGTAACACTGTCTTTTCCACATATTATTTCATGTTGACAGTGGGAGGCCTTTTTCACATGTGCAGAGAGTGCAGAAGAGTTTGTTAACAACAGATTACATCCACACAAATGCAATTAAATATGAAAATATATTTCCAAATAAAAGTTATTTTGACACAGATTAGGAAGTGAATGAAGTTTTACATTAAAATTCAGTGCATTTGACTTTATTTTACATTTAAAAGTGCTGATTAGTGAAGAAAGAACCTAGCCATCATCTTCTTTAGATTACTTTACACATGCACAGTTTATTTTTGTGGGAAATCATTTTTGGGCAACACATGGGCAACAATTACACACTTCTGTCATCACAAACAAAATGGCATTTTTATTTCCTCAGTGAACATGCTCTGTATATTCTAGACATATGTTTCAGACATCATTATAAACAATGTGTTTTTGAAATTACCAAGCGGAGAATGTGATATGTTTTGCCCCTGACTGAACCAATTTAATTGTGGAGCCGAGTAATGAAAACAGTGTGTTTGTCCTTGTTAAAACAGGCCAAGTGCTCCCCGTCTGACACTCACACAAACACATGCTGCCCTTATCAAAGTTCTTTTATACCTCAGCCCGGATCTGAATCAGAAGGTGAGTTGTGTTTACAGTACTCTATGTGTTGCACATGGCTGTTGTTTACCGGCACTAGCCTGTTAAACCCAGTGTATAAAAGCTAAGCTCCCTCGGCCTTTTCAGAGCTGCAGACATCAGACTGAAATGCTAATGTGTGACTTTACAAGCGACAGCCTGATTGAGCTGTTTGGATGAGTGTGTCTGCGCGAGTGTGTTATAGATGACGTAGAAGGCCGTTAACTTGGTACAGCTGTGACCAGCGCCGCATCAGTCTCTGTCTTCATTAAACATGAGATTTATGGAAAACACTTCCATTTATTTTCATGCTAAATTGTGATGATTTTACCAAATGTTCCCAAACTTATGTGGTTTACCCTTTCATGGCCATTTACTGATCATTTGCTGTGACTAAACATTGCAGATGTTTGCACAAACTGTGGATTGTGTTTTCACCTACTGTGTTACTTTCAATAAATTCACAAAATGTTTACATCAAGTAAAAAGAAAGCTACATTTTGACTGTACAAACTTTCCGTCTTTCAAGACTGACGTTGAATAGTCCCTATCACCATTCCATTGTGTCTCGAAATGCCAATCACACCATGTTTAAATATTTATGTGTAGACATAAATATGTGCACAAACCAATAAATAGTTGCTATGACTGTGGGATATTTAAACAATAGGAAAACATAAACAGAGCTCCAACACTCGACCGATTTGTCTGTAATGTACAATTTTCAGGCCAAAGTAGGGGGTACTGTCATCAAGCCTAAAAAAGAGATATTTTTTAGATAAAAACTCATCACATGGTTGAACACTGCAGCGTTCAATTGCAGGTATCCCAAAGTTCAATTCAAGTCTTCCTAAAAAGGTACTTTCAGCACTAAAGACCGTGTAAGACAAGGTGTAACCATGTTATTACTTTAATGGCCTAGCATAAAAAAAAAAAAAAAAACCTTTGCAAATGTAATAATTGCTGCCAATAACGTAATTACTTTATTATTGGAAAAAGGTTATTAACTTATTGAATCAAAAATGTTCTTACAATATTGGCAGGTATTCAAGATTCAAAGATTCAAGATTCAAAGTGTTTATTGTCATGTGTACAGACAGAAAGCATGTTTCCCTATACAATGAAATTCTTACTTTGCCGTCCACAGTAAAATGTCACACAATTAAGTAAAAATAAAAAATAAAAAAAAAATAAGACAAATATACAAGTAATAATAATGGAAGTATACCAAAAAAAATACAAATATACAAAAAAAATACAAATATACAAAAAGTGTAAAGTGTAGTAAGGTGAGGTAGTGCAGTTGTGATGGTGTAAAGTGACGTGTAAAGTAAAGTGACGGTGTAAAGTAAAGTGAGGTAGTGCAGTAGGTAAACAATTGTTCATGTAATGTTGTGATTGTGATTGTAGACTCCTATCTGCTGTTTAGGAGTCTTATGGCAGAGGGAAAGAATGAATTCTTCATTCTGGAAGTCCTGCATTTCACACTTCTGTACCTCCGTCCTGAGGGTAGAAGTGTGAACAGACCATGTTGTGGGTGGGAGGGGTCTTTGAGGATGGAAGCAGCTCTTCTGTGGACTCTGCGGTGGTAGATGCTCTGCAGAGAGGGCAGTGGAGTCCTGGTGATCTTCTGCGCAGTCTTCACCACTCTCTGCAGGCGTTTGCGGTCCATGACAGAAGTGCTGCCGTACCACACAGTGATGCAGCTGGTCAGGACACTCTCAATGGTGCAGCTGTAGAAGTTGCTGAGGATCTTGGGCGACATGCCAAACTTCCTCAGCCTCCTCAGAAAATACAGCCGCTGTTGAGCCTTCTTGACCAGCTGTGTGATGTGAGGTGTCCAAGTGAGGTCCTCATTGATGTGGACACCCAAGTATTTGAAGTTGCTCACCCTCTCCACTTCAAGTTCCCGGATGAATAGTGGCTGAGGCGTCCTCCTCTCCCTCCTCATGTCCACTATCATCTCCTTTGTCTTGTCCGTGTTGAGGGTGAGGTTGTTGTCTTCACACCATGACACCAGACTGGCCACCTCCCTCCTGTAAGCTGCCTCGTCACCGCCAGCGATGCGTCCTATCACTGCGGTGTCGTCAGCAAACTTCAGGATGATGTTGTCCTTGTGAGAGGCGACACAGTCGTAGGTGTACAGGGTGTAGAGGATGGGGCTGAGTACACAGCCCTGTGGAGTACCAATGTTTGTGATGGTGCTGGCTGAAGTCCTATTACCAATCCTGACAGATTGGTAATAGGACTAGGAATAGGAATATTACAATGTTGACCGTTATTACATTAACGGTTGCTACACAAGGCAAACTACTTTGGTGAAATGGATTTGGATCTTTCACGTTGTTGTTACTTGGAAGGTAAAACATTTGTAGGCACAGATTAATAATAAAACAATCATAAAACCATATGTATAAAGCCAAATAAGGCACTCATTTGTGTTTTTGTGGTTATATTTAAGTTATTTAATAGAGCCACTACTCATGGGTTTTCCACTTGCTTTGAAAATCTGCTCACCTTGTCTGCTGTTGAGTAAAGTTGATATCATTTTAGCCCAGTGTGTGTATGTGTGTGTGGACGTCTTAGCCCTGCCCTGCAGCAAAGGAAGTCTGATTAGGTTTTCTCAGTCAAACTCTCTCTATACCCTGTCATTAGTGTCATTTCACTAATGTTTGACTAAAAATACCCAAAGGAGCCTGCTTTTAAAACACAGCGGGCCAGTGTTTATCGTCTTGAAACACTAAACCCCCTTCTCTTCCTCTTCTGTCACTCACTCATGCCCTCCTGCTCACTTTTTAATACTTTGCACTTGTTCTCTGTCATGTCGCACAGTTTTTTGTCATTTCTCATGAGTCTTATTACCAGATGTTATCGAGCTCGCTCAGAGTGTCTCTGTATTCCCTAATGCTTTGGCTATTACACATTATGTTATAATGTTGAGACAGTGGATAACAGCTTGTGTGTGTGTGTGTGTGTGTGTGTGTGTGTGTGTGTGTGTATATCCAAGGGGTCTTTTTGTGAGGACTTTCTTTCTCTGTATGATCCATGTCATTGACTGACCATCACATCAACGTGGAACCATTAAACTCTCGCCTCACCCATATATACACTATATACTTTGGTGAGGCTAATGGTCAGTGAAGTACAGGTGAACTTTGTAAGCAATATATTGACCACAGTCAGGGTTTAAAATTATATTCAACCAAGCTAAAATATATTTTGTTTTAAATGTTTTGAATGGGGAGGTCAATGAAAGGATCCTTGGAGCCAACCCTTACTTCCTTAAAAAACATTGATCCCACATCTTACTATTCTTTGACTGCCATTATTATTAGCTTTATTAATCACGTATTTGTGCACTGACATATCTCCAGCTGCCTGTCGTTGTATGTATCATGTTCGACCACTGCAAGTTCATTAAGAGTGAAAAACCTAGTTGAGATTTGTATTGCCATGGTTTAATTTTAGGGTCTGTATACACAACATTGTTGGTTAGAAAAACAGTCATGCCATCACCGTTTACTACTTTACTAACTTTATCCACGTTCACACAGAGCCACCCAAAACAACCAAAACTATGTAGTTTTACAGACTGTATACCAGACCAGTAGAGGGTGGGCTTTCTTTTGCTACTTTTGCCACCCCCTCTACTGTAAAGTCGTTGGTTGCACATGTGTCTTGTGCCTATGACGCCATCGTTTTCAGAGAGGACCAAAACATCTCCTGGGACAGATTCAAAAATGTGTGTTTTCGAGGTGTAATAAAACTGCTATTGAGTAAACGCGAGGCCTATCCGCAACAGAATCTTAACGAATTCGTCAAAACACGTTGTCTTGTTAACAGCCCCATAGTCTAATATTTTTGGTTAAGCAAACACAAATCTTCCTCCCTTACCGTGCGCTTCTGTACATCACCGCTTATGCTTTCTATGTGTGTGTGAGCAGAGGTTGGAGAGGTTCTGATGACACATGAAGCCCACAGAGTATAGACAGCTGCGCTCCAGATGTCCGCTGCACAGTCACGTCTGAATCTCATTTGTTGTCTTTATGGATGACGGACATCGGGATCAATCTCATCTAACACTACTGACCACTGGACTTGCTGACCCCTCGACCTTGACTACTGATTAATTAAAGAGCTGACCTACAACTCGGGTTGATGCTTAGAATGCAGCGCTGTTCAAAATGGCCATTCCTCCGTCTCACATGGTAATTTACTGCCTCACTGATTAGTCCGACGATATTTCAACAGTGATGTAAGGATCTACAAACAACATCATTAATGGTACCCTGTGGAGTCTTCTTTGTAAACACAGATACAGATACATTCCACAATGTTGTTTAGTGTCTCTTATAACCATCCTTTTAAGAGTTTTTGTTAATGTCTTCATAGAGATTCAAAATCAGTAAATATTGAGGATCGTCTAGCACAATGATGACACAGCAGGTCACACGTCTCTTTGAAAAGCCAGTCTTCCTTTCTGCAAGCCCACAGGACCACCTGCCCAATCTATCTCTCCCCCAACCATCCCATCTGTCTTCCAACCAATTTCTCTGTCTATATCTGCCTGATTGAGCTGTATGTAACTCAACACCCATCTGTTTTGTGTAGGCAGTTAAACACCAATACGGTCCAAATTAAGCCGCTTCACGCTACGTCTAAATGACTCACTGAGTTCAGTGACCAGTGAGAGGTGGCCAAGTAAGAAACCCATCCAGATTAGCCTCCATTTCATGCACTGTCGCTATCACTCAAAGAGTCGGACATTCCCAAAAGCGTAGCGTGGTTAGAAATTATGCTGACATGAAACAAGAGTTATATGAAGTAAAAATAAAACTATTTCTCATCCCTTACTTCATAAACCACACTCTGATTAGACTTATTTTCTCATCCATTGGGCAAGAAAATCCACAGCAAACGTTTGCCTCGTAAAATCCATAGTAAAATGTGATTCAGTCCACCATGCTCAAGCTGTAGTCAATAACACAATAGTTGCTTAAGGCTCGGCTCGTGTTGTACATCTTTTTATAGTTGTGTTATTTTAGCAAGTCATTGTTTCATTTGTTTTTTATTGCAGTGCATTTCATTTGCCAGGCTTTTTTTTTTTTATGCAGCAGCTAATAGCCACACAACCACAATGAGGTTACTTTTATGTGGCTGTGGAGGCAGGTGTTACATCTCTGGGTACTTTTACACACAGAACACTGGAACATACAAAACTGCTTTAATTCAGCAGTTGTGTCATAAATTTTGATGTGTCAGGTAATCAGATCAAAAAAAGGAAGCACACAATTTTTGAACAGTGTTTTTAGACTGACATGACATCATTTAGAGTCACACAACCTAATTTGTAGAGAAGCTTATATTTATGTTTTATTAGTTCAGACCAAAGCCTAAAATTGCTTATATAACGTCTCATTCTACGTAGGGTCACAATGTCATATTCATTGTTTTCTTAGGTCAGTTTTCTCAGAATGTTCTTTTGGGACCCAAACTAATACCTTTGCATTGCTTTACGTTTGGAATCTGCTTACTCTGTCTGCTCAGATCAAGTTGTAAAGAGACACTGATTTGTTTCGTTTAGATGTCTTTGTTCCATGTTACATTTAGATTTCAATCGGAGGTTATTTGGAAGAGAACTAGGACTGACATTTTTGATGGGTTTTGGTCCATATGCTTGGTCTGCAGTTTGATGTCCGCATAATGTTTAAATCTATGCTATCTAACTTCTTACCAAAATCGAATAACCTCAAAATTGCTTAAATATGTAACGTCAAAGTCATTTTGATGATTCCCCAACATGAAAAAGGAAGAATGACCCCTCTTTAATAGATACAGTGCAGCCAGTTCACCATACACTGCATTATGTAAGTCTCTGTGATGGGTAACGTGCAAAGGCAAAGACTTTGTTTTACCCAAACTAAATACGCTACAGTACAGTGTGAACTCACTCTAAGCTCTTGTCCTTTTTCTTTGTGAGACTTTTTTCATCCCCTGACTTTCTCCTCAGGTCGGGTCTGGTAGTGATCATGCACGGTGATGGCTTCAAAACGGGCAGAACTAATGCAGAGCAGAGCGAGAGCTGTGATGTCGACGGGCAGAAGAGAGTGGGACTGAAAGGAGTTAACAACAGAGGGTCTGAGGGAAAGTGGGATGCGGGGCTGAGATGAGAGAGATTGTGTTGAGGTAATTGGTCACCCTGAGGAAAAAAATAACTAAAACGGCACAAAGGCATGAATAAAAGAGCGACAGTAATAATGTAAATATTTGCGCACTCGAGGTAAAGTCAGACCGTGTGTGAGCGCTCCGTTGTGATAGGCCATCAGGTTCCTATTTCATGTACCATAGACAACAGCTGCAAACCCAGTGTAGTCATCCGTCCATCCATCTGCCCAACACTCCAGAGCTCTCCTCTTCCTGCCATTTATCAAAATATTGATAAAAACATGCAGCTTTCTTCTTTTTATTTCTCCATAGACAATTCATGCATTCATCTGCTTTTCTCCTTAGAGGGACTTATTTCCTCATCCGTCATCCGTAGTATTTTAATTTTTTATTTTATTTAATCCCCTCACTGTCATCTCGCCTTTATTATGCGTGTAAAACTACGCAGATGGAGCGACTGCATCGTGTTCATTTGTCAAATCAGTCACGTCTCTTAGTGTTTTATCATTGTAGCCATTCTCTGCTCTTTTCATCTTACCTCGCCATATCTCAATTCACTGAGCAGACTGTCGATCTCAAAATCTTGGGTTGGATTGGCTTAAAATGAAAACGACCCCCCACCAAAAAAAGAAAACTGTGAGATGTCAAGTTTTAATGCTATAATGGATATATTTAGAAGAACTGTTTAGAATACAATAGCAGCATTCCTTGTACAATGTTAAGTGATGTCTAAAGTTTTCCTGCTTAAAATATTCAATCCAATGGATCAGAACAGATTTTTCTTTTCACATCTCAAACAGACAAACAAACAAACAGATGATCTTCTGCTACAGCCAATTTCAGTATGAGTTATAAATACTGGCCAATAAAAAAAGTGGACAAAATTAGCTGCTATGCGCTGAAGTCTGACTGCACAAATGCTTAATAATGATTATTGTTCAATTAAAATTGCATTACTTACATTAACTTTCCAGTACCCTAATATTGGATTTAGACATTTAGAAGACTGAGATAAATGGTCAAACACCAGTCAGTTCTGACCTATTCGTCCTACTCCACCTCTTTCATTACCAACATTTAATATTATTCTGCTTTCTCTTAAAGTAGCTGGGGTTAAGTGGTGTTTCCTTTTTTGGTTTTTCACTTTCAGCCGAAATTGTTTTGTTTTGAAAATGAAGGTTTATATCAAAGATGAGAGCCAAAGCGATGCATGTTGTATGTTGTCATCAGTAGTGTGTGATGGAGGCTAATGGTAAGGCAGGTCTTTGTTATTTTGTGTATTCTACGCTCACCACAGTCTCTGCTTTGATTCAATTTCAAATTTGATACAGTTCACTGGCAAGAAAGTAAAGAAAGTTTTGCAAATGTATCAAAAAGATTCCCATCATTGTTTTGTTGTGTACTGTCAGCATAGTCTCCCTAATCTAATCAAGTCAGTGACCTATAGAATATACTGTATATTGACGCACAAAGCCAAACCATATTCTTTCCTCTTGTAAACTAAAAATGTTCTAATGTTGTCACACCTTTTGCATTTTGTTCACACCAAATTGTCAGGTGTGAAAGCTTGATCTGGTTTGATATTGTTTGTATCTGAATGTGTCCTTCGCTGATGACTTAAGTCTGTCTTTCTCACCTTCATTTATTCTTTCCCCCTTGTCTTACCTTATCTTGCCCTTTGTTTCTTCTTCCCCAGCTTGATAACCTTTGACATATCACTCATCACTTTCCCTCTCATCCTTTTAATCTTATTTCTTCATACACACGATTGTATGCATAAAGGAGCATGTGCATGTGTAAAGATGGTGTAAAAATATCAACATGTCACCACACTGCCTTAACTGGTGCTTATTGATGCTGATTAGTCACAGGTGTTGGCTTCACATTCAAAAAACACATTGAGAATAACACACGCACATCCATGGAAGCTGGAATGATAGGTGTGATTTATGGGACTGGGACCCGTGGGCTGCTGGAACAACACACGCTCGCCCTCGAAGATAACATAAGAGGCACGTAATACATGGCATAAACACATAATGCCGCTAACACACATATGGTGCATTCTTATCTGACATGGTTGGCTCCTTTGAGGCCAGAGGTGAGATCAGAGGCAAAAAGATTTTGCGATGAAAACACTTCTTTTGGAAACTGCACTAATTCATCTTGAGAAAGTGAGCTTTAGAATCTTCAATGTGACTTTTAAAAATATATATATATCTGCGGGCTATTATTGCACCTGAAATAGCATTCTCACAGACAACAGATATGTATTTTTAAATGCCAAAGTCAGTCTCTCAAGAGGTTGGTGGCCCGATCATTAATCCTTTAATCTAGTGATAGATAAAACAGAAAACAAAATAGCTCATAATGTGCTCCAATATAATATGATTTAATACAACAAACAGCAATCTAGTGAGTAGAGCAGAATGAATAGTATAAAACCAATGACGACTGTGCAGTGTATTATATGGCTGGTAATTTGTTTAACACTGTGTCTTGTCAGCTGTTTTTACATTTCTAATAATGGTACTATACTCTATTGTTTTCTCTCTAATGAATGACTGAAATGTGTCAGCTTTAAGACACAATTCTCAGCCAGAAGGTCCAGGGTTTGACTCCTGGGTGGGGTTTGCATGTTCTCCCCATACCTGGGTGGGTTTCCTCCGGGTACCCTGGTTTCCCCCACCAACATCAAAAAACATGCTAGGCACCTCCTGGTGTGGCTGCGGACTAGGAATTTCTCTACGGGGGTAATGATAATTATTAACCACTCTTCTATCAGAAACATACAATAAATATAAATAATAAATATTAAATTATTTATAAAATCAGCATGATTCCACTGTGTTGTTCTGGAAGTGAAGTAAAAATATTATTTATGTAAAAAGAATTTTGTTCTGTTTCTACAGTCTGATGTGGGCATCAGATGATTGCCGTGATGTTGATGGTGTTTGTTTTTGTTGGACATTATAGCGCTTATAACGTTTTTTACAGTATTTGTACTGTTTTGTGATTTTCTGCTACTATGTGGTAACATAAACAGGTTGTAATCCTCTTAGACAAATGACATTGACAAAACAATGATAGAAAAGAGCAAACAGGCATTAAGTAAAATACTAGAGCCTTGCAGTGAGTTCTAGTCTGTTGCTCTCCAGACAGACCATTAGTCCTACTGTCAGGAGTAATTACTCCCTGTGGACACCACACTACTCTCCTCCTCCCGTTACACACAACTGATTTGTTTTCTCACTTTCTTTTGTTTCTCTTTGTAACCTGCTGCATCTGTCTATATGTTAACTCTACATTTAACCGAGGGCTTTTTTCCTTTACAGTACAGTATTTGGTAATCACTCTTCTCTCTCACTCCAACTGGCTTTATTTAATGATGTTGTTTTGCCACAGTGTCAAGCATTAACTTAATTCAATAATTGATGAGAAGATAAATGACATACCATTAATACAGGGAAAATATTGATTCCACATACACTTGGCTTGAGTAATAAGTGAATGCAGTTTTGTTAAAAGGGGGCTAATGCAGTGGAACAGCTTCACTTAATGTAATGGACTATATGGAGCGTATGCATATCTGTGAGAGAATCACAGACAAATGGTGCATGTTTATATTGATGTTGTCTGTCAGGAGCACTTTGAATATACAGCTGTGTGTCTCTTATGGGAACTTAGCATGATGCTGGGCATTTTTCCATATAAGGAAAAGTGCTGATGTACATTTACTTTGGTGGCTGTATGTCAATGAGGCATAACAGATACATTAATAATGTATAACTACACATTAATGGTGTCCATCCATCACTGTTGTGAGAAAAGATTGTTTTTTGGCACATTGACATTACATATATAATTAGATTTAGTAGTGGACATAAGGCGTCAAAGAGAATTGGAAAGAGCTGGATCAGAAAAGCCAAACATTTTATGGACATGTTAAGCAAATAGCAGAGCATAAGTGGTTCATTAAAAGATAGATGAATAGATTGTAACCACAATTACCCGACTGGTGTTTATTAAAATGTTTATGCACAATAAAAATATCAAAGATTTGAAACAAATCCAACTGTTTATTTAGCTGTAAATATTGTTATGACTATTGAACTTATAAAACACTGAGATAACAAGTTGTTAAAATTTTAACATGCATTTCTGTGTCCAGTAACACATTTCAAATAATGAGAAAGAGGAACAATTACTCAGAAACTGGTGGAAACTTAACAATTAGTGTGTGTAATGAGGCAGGCGGTTTGTTTGGTGCTGAAGTGAGCAGCCCTTTCTGGCTGGTTAATGTTGGACTATGTGGGACTGAGAAAACGCTGGATGGGAAGAGGCCTTTGAAGTTTCTGGAACAAAGTGAAGTCAAGAGAAGAGAGGAAGTGATTAGCAAGCTGCCACTTAGGGTTAAAGATGGAGACTGTTAGACGGCTGGTCAATAACGTGGATGAAAGTGATTTATGAATGTGTTTATTGTGCACTGCCATTGCTATTACTTCTCAGAATTAGAGCAGAGTAGAATGGAAGTAATACTTAAATAAAGATTGGAGTCTTTTAAAGGTGCTTTTAAAAAGGTTTGGCCCTTTAAATGCATGGTTACTTTCACTGTTTGGATTTTATGGTGAACGCATGATGATGAAAACACTACAAATGAGCCCATAACATTCTCATTTATGCGTATTAGTCTGGCTATGTGTGTACGCCAGATGTATCTTTTGAAAAAAACTATTGGTTTTGTAAAATAAATGTAGAGTGTAAAATTAAATCGATTTCCATCACTTTGAAAAACTCAAAACTGATACAGCCAGCTGGATTGAGAATCACACAACGTGGCATTATAATTCAGCTGGTGAAAACATATAATAGCAGCGGCTGAATTTTATTATCAAAGCCTATTAAATGTTCAATCAACGGTCATATTTTTCATTGTAATGAGAAAACTTTAAGGGATAAATCTGTTGAGACACTGAAAGAAATGTGACAACAAGCTGGAGTTGTGACATGCTCAAGTAGCAAAATGGTTTAGTTCAAAAGAAATGATGCTAAAAAAATGACTCCTAATTGCCTGTGATTGCTCTGTTTTATCTTAGCATGACGTGTAAAATGTTCAAATCTATTTTTATAAGCACACTGATTTCAGGAAGTCCTTTTCCTGTAAATGTCCTATAGAGTTTTCCAATCCAGTAAATCACTACATTGGACTCAGTGGAAGACGGAATATAAAATAAATCCTTCACATTGAGCTTTTCTCCATTTGGTTGATGTAGATTGATAGTCTCGCATGAGGAACCAGACTCACATACATTGACCCAGACACATAGTTTATCATTTGTTTGTCAAGGTCCAATGGGGAAGGAGAGAAAATCTGGAATATCATTTGAACTTGTGTGTGTTACTTGGCCATTTGCCCTGTCCCTCCACGAGCCACGAGGTAAGAGGTCCCACTTCAGGATTGTCCCCTTGAGGCGCCAACACACACGTCTAGCCATGCTCCCGCTGTGGGTCATCTGCAGAACCGCCTGCTGGCCCTAAAGCCTACCTCACACACTTCCTGTCCACTTCCTGTTTCTGTCAGACGCAACACAGACGCTCTATTCATTTATCACCATTACCATTGATTCTAATGGGAGCCTCCTGATAGCGTGATTCTACTTCGGCTTTGGTGCCTTTCATCTTGTACCATCCAATGCATCAACTCTTTGTCTGGTCCCAGTATGGCCAGTCATGTTTAATTGGTGTAATTAACCTGTTGCCATGGTAATTAACCTGGGTAACAGTTCCGTCAGCATAAAAATGACAAACAGATGGTAGCGCTATTGCCAACACTGACAACACACAAAGACAAAAGAGATAGCTGCACAGATTTATCATGCTGAACCTGAACAAACACCATTTGCATAAAGGTATGCTTTGGACTGATTTCACATATTGCTTGGGAGGGTAGCCCATGGACTGATACCAGCACTTGGTATCGGAGCATCTTGTACTCATCATATATTTTACTATAAAAAAAGTACATATGTGCTTGCCTTACTACAGCTGCATGATCTTTTTTCTACTAACAAAAGCAAATCTCGCTGGAATCGAAGAAGGAAAAGAAGTGGGAAAAATCAAACACAGGAAAGGAAGGCCAAGTGAAAGGGTTTGACGTTAATAGTCGGAGCCCTTTCCACATAAAAGTGTAATATTGCGATAATAAAAAATGGCCAAATGTGTTGAATAGACCGCAGTTGAAGGAAACATTAATTTGGCCTGAAGCATTTCTCCATGTTGATACAGCCCTATTTGCTTTGTTGATCTTACAGGTAGTGCAATTAAAGTTTGCCAGAGCCACTGTGGGAATACGGATCACTGAGAGCTTACACAGGCTCGGTTGTGGAAAGTCACCATATGGGATCCAGTATTAATTGTGTGAGGATTTAGCATGTCACCACCGCGGCCTTCCCTTTGCTCTCTTGTGTTGTTATTCCACTGACAAGCTGTGTAAAGCCTTCCAACGGGAACAATACAAATGAAATGAGTCTAAACCACGTTGTCAGACAATGTAATCAGTGGTGCATGATGTGGGCTTTGATTTGATTATTTCCCCATTTTGGCCAATCAGGACACATTTTTGTCAGTGTTGCAGTGTCTAATCTTGGCCCTGTCAAAGTTACAAGGACACTATTTTAATGCACTATGAAGGGACGGATTGAAAGAAAGTGATAGGGAAGAACTGTGATGGAGGACCCGCCCGCTGCAGATGGATAGGGCTAGAAAAAAAGGGGTTTTATCTTGATGAAATGCAGGACTCCATTAGCTTTCCTGTGTGTGTTCTGACTTTGTAAGGCGATGTAATAAGTCTGTACGGGGACAGTTTAATGGCTCTTGGAAAAGTTAACTAGCGGTCCCACCTTCTCCCTTGTCTTACCTCACCCACGGCGTCCAATCACTGGGTTCACTGTGACAAACACCAGGGCTCACAAATTTGTGCAATTACTTAAATAGTATGAGCAGGGCAGGATATGTCAAGTGTGTATTTGTCAAGTTTGTATTTATCCCACTTGGGTTGACTCACAATACAATTTTTTAGTTATTTTTTTATTCTTTATTTAACCAGGTAGGTCAATGGAGAACCAATTCTCATTTACAATGACAACCTGTATATGTGTGTGTGGGGTTAAGTGCTTGTTAGTTTCATGAAAAAATCGATATTCTCCCAGTATCTACTAAATTTACTAAGCATTCTCCAAAGGTGTGCTTCTAAAATGGCCCATTACTTGACTGACAGTGTTGTATTGTAATTGCCATGGCAACAGAAAACATTGTGTCTGTTCTGAGCAGCAACTAAAGGCATACCCAATGCTCAATGCTCCCCCCTAAATTTCTTCATTTTGTGCCACTGGTATTAGGCAAAAACACTGGACGTGCAATGGTAATTTACATTTATTCATTTAGCAGACACTTTTATCCAAAGCGACTTACATTACATTGCCAGTGTTACAGTCACTGGAGGCAAGGTGGGTTAAGTGTCTTGCCCAAGGACACAACGACAGTATGAACTGTGGGGAGAGCGGGAATCGAACCGCCTACCTTCCGGTTGAAAGACGACCGCTCGACCCACTGAGCTACTGCCAATTAATATAATTGAAACACATTGTTTAAAAAAAAAAAAAAAAACTCATGTATGTACATTTTGTTTTTAGATTTCCCAGTCCTTACACATGCAGAAAACAAGCAAGCAATGAAACTGACCATGAACCATTGTTTGAAATCAAAGATAATACTGAACATTGAAAGACATAATAGATTACATGGTATGTAATAAAACACGTGTTAATAGATTGTTGCACATTTTAAAGAGTGGTGTTTCTTTACTGTGTAATAGTTCCACTTGATAAATAGATATGACACAAGTCCTGGCCACTCCTGTGCATTTTAAGCCCAGATTTAAAAGTTTCCTCATGCAAAATGGCAGGGTCACCTTGAAAATGAGTAAGAGGTGATCTCTCTGAGGCTGGGGTCTGTGGTGTGATGACATGACATACGTGTGTCTGGAGGTGTCTTCAGGGACTATATGCGTGTGTCAGTCTGGGTCACGATGAGAGAAAACATCCACTGGGATAAGATAGGAAACAGACTCTGCCTCGAATAAACACAGGCATCCGACTTGTCAAGGTCACCATGTGTGTCTCTGCTGCAGTGTGTGAGTGCACAAACACACTGCAGCAGGGCACATCTGGAGAAGTGCCACTATACACTACAAGCTTCAGATCGCACTAGTCCCTGTATGCTCCTTAACCTACTTCTTCCTCTTTTATTTTCCTTATGCATGCTTTGCTCTTAACCCAGTCAAGCCCATAGTGACAATATAAATACAGTTTATTACTGCTGTCACCAGAGACTAATATGAGCACCAATCTTATAAAATCTTTGAAAAATGGTCAAAGCACAAATTGACTCAATATTGACATTACCATTTTTCATTAGTAGTTACATGTAGCCAATTTTACTAAGAGGGAACAGAGCAAATTGTATAAGAACAGGTTAAACAGTGGCACTGAAGTCATGCGTTAATTTTACAATGACTAAATTCTACACTACACCACACATTTCTGTGCTTGTGAATATGTCCTTTAAGAAACAACATATGCATTTGTCTTAAATAACTGTCTAGGCTAATCTTAAGGCCATTAAAATGCCCAACATTATATTCAAAACTGCATTTTATTGATTTACTTACTTAACACAAACGGCAGATTTTTTGAGTGCACTTTATGTACTGACATCACACTAAGAACTTCTTCAAGCATCAGAAGCAGAAGTTGTGCTACATTCCTGTCTCCAGCAGGGTGCGCTGTGTCGTAGTGTTTCCAGAGCCCTTTGATGTACAGTACATGGGGGGTACAGGTGGACGGTCCAGCGGTGAGGGTGCGTTGCTTTACCTCACAGCTCTGAGGTTAGACAGCTGTAAGTGCGTGTGTGGAAGTGTCTGTTCGTTGTCAATCACTCTTGCATTAACATGACTCGGGTTGTTGACCGTGGCTCACAATCAGGGCTAAAGCAGTGAACAGATGCAGCCGTCAGAGCCTTGTCATGTGACAGTCTCATATAGTTTTCTCGCGGCTCTGTTGTTTGTCTTCTTTTCCCATGATACTGTAAGTTGCTCTAAGCCCACTTAATGCCCCACCATGTAAATATAAAACACTATTACGCCACACAAAATGCCAGTGAGCCCTGTGTTAAACAAAACAGCACATGCCCCTTTGGTGTTTAACTCCCTTGTTTTTCTTCATATGGATTTCTGGGATTTGTCTTTCTTTTCATACCTTTCTTTCCTCGCAAACATTTGTACTGTCAAAGATTCAACTCAGTTAATATCTTACAGACTAGAACTTTACAGCCGGCGGTTCTCTTGCTAAGTTCACAGAAAGAACAATTGAGTCAAACTACGCCTCTATTATATAACGTGTTGTAAAGTCCATCATCTTTATATGGCACATCTTTGAAGAATATTCATCTTTAAATGCTGAGTGGCCTATGCCCTCCACTTCCTTAGTTTTATATGGGTCACCTTCCTCTTTCCCTTCTTCCACGGCAATAAAAATCTCAAACCTAAAATGTTAAAACTTCTTAAACTGTATTTTGCACCCCCTAATTTGATATATTTAACAAAAATAAAAATCTTGAAAAATTCCATGTAGGCTGACACCAACTGTGACAAAAGAGAAAAAGAGGAACAGACGCACAGAACGGTCAGCAGGCGGACAGAACGGCAGAGACTGATGACTTACACACTCCACCGCTAAATTACGGCATAAGGAAATGAGACGCAGAACGAGAGAAATGACATAAAAGATAAAAGGAGGAATAAAGAGACAGAGAGAAAAAGAGGCACGGAGACGAGCGGGGGATTTCCAGTGAACTCTATAAGGGATCTGGGCTTAAATAAAAATGATTAGATCAAGGTGACGTAGCTAACGTTTGGCAGAGAGACAAGACTTCACAGGCTACTGATCTCTTTTGGCACAGTTTTATCTGTAAAAGACAGCTTTTCATGTTTAGAGTAACAAGGTTTGTTTCTAATTATTGTGTGTCTTTCCTTGATTTCTGCCTCCTCTTTCATCATCTTACAATGCTGTACAAAATCCTAGATACAGATATCATGGTAGGGAATTGGAGAGTCTAACCCCAATAGGCATCGCATTTGTTTAAAAAATCCCACACTCACACACAAATCTCCATTTCATCACACATTCATTCATTCATTATGGGCATTTTATTGTCACTATTACACCTATAGATGCTTGTTTTTGGACAGTGAGAGAACCCAGAGCTGTAAAATCACTGTTAACAGCAGCTCTGGGGTTTAAATGCAAGTGAAGCATGGATCTTTTCATGGGTTATTAAAAACAGAGCGTTGAAATGCAATGTGAGATGTAAAAGAAGCACACATTGTATTAAAATATGTGCTACTCGACTGGTGATGTCTCCAGACTGCCCATGATGTAATGAAATAGTGTAGAAACGCTTATGCAGCTTATATTCCTATAGAGTTTTATAGTGTCCCAGTTGAAACCCCCCAAACTGGTTATTTTGTCGGCCATGGTTCCTTGTTTTGACCCTGAAAACATTTTTCAATATTAATTGAAGTTTACTGAGCTATTCCTTTTTATGGATCTGCTCCAAATGGAAATGGTTCTTGGCCCATATCCTTCAATGTTATTTTTTTTATATGCATTAGCTATTTGTTTATTTCTGGAAACATGAACTGCCTTAGTGTGTGTATAATGAAATAAAAAAGAACACATAAAAGTTTTGTTTTGTAGGATATTATAGCTCCTTGAGTTTGTGAGTTTGCCTAAAAGAGAAGCAAAAGTGTAACGTGAACAAAATGTTTCAAGAATAGAAGTAAACCCAGTTATTATGTGTCAATTAAAGGGTGTTATTAAAACTTGTTGTCTGTATTCAATTTTCACACTGTCCACAGTTTAGATTGGAACTTAATAGTGTGAAGATGATTAAAGGCTTTGTTCATTAAAGGCAGAATGGCGCTATTTATTTTCTTTCTGTCAGCTTAAACCTCCCTCTGTCTTGGTCGTAATGCTCTTGATTGCCACGACTGAGGTCAGTCCAAAACATGTCTGACTGAGTTTTGAACCTCACACATCATAAAGTGGTTGTGAGAGAGTGCGGTGCCAGGCCAGATGAAAGTGCTGTGTGGCCCACAAATAGCAGCGCATTAACACAACGGCAGACAGACGCAGACAGACACGTGTGGGCAGAGTCAAAACACAAGGGTACGGTGCTTTTTAAAAACTGTTTCATGATGCAATATGCATTGGAACCGCATAAGAGCGTGTGTAGGTAACAACGTTAGTGTTCGCTGGGTCTGCAGTGGAAACAGGTACAAAGCAGCCAACTAATTAGTTCTGAGGATTAGCTGAATGATGATTGCTTTTAATTAGTCTTTTGTTCCAAGGCTAATCTATTTTTTTCATCCTGTCGCTCTCCTTCTTTTTACACTCTCTTTTACTTCATTCACACTGATTTGAAAGTTAAAAGTCACAGATCTTCTAAGATTCCATTTGATTGGCACAATGGACATGCTTAAAATAAATAAAAATAATAAATAATATTAGATAGTGTAATAATGAATAATATTATTATCATTATTACCTATAATTAGATCAAGTTAACATATTATATCAAGCAAAATGTTGTTCTTCAACGTCTATTATAGTTCGACCATCACATTTTCTTGTACAAATGGCATACCCTAGCTCAATGTTCACCTAAATTATAATAATTCTAAAACCAATTTAAACTATCTTAACATTTGGCAAGGTTTAAAGACCAGTTAAATACTGTCAGCTCCTTTTTTGTAGTAACACACACTTTCGAAAATAAAATATTTTAAATTCAGTCATGGGTTTTACCAGTTTAGCACAGTCATGTTACCTCTAGTGTGTGTGTGTGTGTGTGCGTGTGTGCGTGTGTGTGTGTGTGTGTGTGTGTGTGTGTGTGTGTGCGTGTGTGTATGTGTATGTGTGTGTGTGTGTGTGTGTGCGTGTGTGTGTGTCTGGGAAGGCTGACTGGTTCATGGGCCTTGACTCTGTCTCTCTGAGACCTTCTTAGCCGTTCAGGAAGTGGGTGTGCTCAGTCAGACGTGTCGTTTCCTCGTTAAGGTGGGCTGTTATGGTAATGAGCCTTGGGAAATTTACACTAACGAGTGTGTGTGCACGCTCAGCCGAAGGTTACATGCACTGGAGCTGAAGGTGCAAGTAAATCCATCCGCTTTTGTCGCTTCGCAGTAGAAGCATGTTAGTGTGTATATGCTGTATATGCTTACACCATCCTATAAAATAAGTGACAGTCTTGTTGCAGATTGTGTGTGTATGTGTGTGTGTGTGTGTGTGTGTGTGTGTGTGTGTGTGTGTGTGTGTGTGTGTGTGTGTGTGTGTGTGTGTGTGTGTGTGTGTGTGTGTGTGTGTGTGTGTGTGTGTGCTGCGGTGGCTGAGTATTTTAGTTACAGATGGCAAGGTTGATAACATCTTCTGGAGGTCAGCCAGGTCTCAGACTTGGCTCGGGCATGTGTGTATGTTACCATCCTTGGCTCCATCTCCAGAGCAGTGGGTGGCTTTCTGTGTTTTTACATCCTGCCTGCACATTAAAACCCTTTGCTTCATATCTTGTGATTTAAGTACACTTTTTCACATAGATATACTTTAAATATTCCACAGTGGGGAGATTCACAGTTATGAAGAATAGACCATCACTGAAAATGCAGTTGTGAATAGATACAATATAATACACACCATTATGCTGATCTAATAATAAAATGAAGCTTAACAGCTATTTGTGCTTTTGATACAAATAAAATAACTATTGCACACTGGAGCATTGCACACACACAAACACTATTTATTCTCAGAAGAAGAAACAGACAATAGATAAATTGTTTACAATGCAAGTGTGTCCCTGGAACATAATGGCTGAATAAAAAAGTAATATTATCAAATATAGGCGCCATGGCAACTAAATCTTCTTACCTTCATTGTTAGCCCCCTCATATGATTCCTCTATACCTACTTTTTATTTACTTTGTATTTCTTCTTCTCGAACCCTCTTCCTTGCTTCCTTTCCTACCTTGAGCCCTTCTCCCCCGGCTCCCTGGCTCCCAGTTTCCCTCCCGCTCTCTATGTCAGTGTCACCACCTCTTTTAATGGGTGTCACCTGCTAGAGTAATGGCCAGAGCTCAATGTGCCATAGCAGTAATTTAACACTGTCACACACATACACTCACACACACTGGTGGAGGCGCACACACTGTGATGGATCACTCTGAGGTCTGTTGCAGAAGTGCTGCACGTTGGACGGTCCAGCGTGGATATGACACTAGTAAATTAGAGTGTTAGAGCTAAAGGTGACCACAGCACTCGTATGAGAAGGAAAACATCTTCCAAGCAGCTGCTTTTTGAGGCAGGCAAACTTGTGTGTGCTTGGGACCCCGATTCATTATTTTTGGAGGGAAATATTAAAGTAAGAAGTAGCATATAAAAGGGTGATTAACGACGTCTTAACTGGGTCGGGCTGACAGAGCCTGTTCAAGAAAGCTTTTGCGGATCATCAGGCAAGGTCAGATACATTAAAAGTTTTAACTAAGTCAGCATAGTGACAGAAATATGGAGAAGTATTGTTGCATCCAATCCTTGAAAGTGCCATATACAATAATTCTTCACTTTCGGATGAAATCCAATCCAGGTTTAATCGCATGTTTCTTTTATAAAACTTTTTGCTCAAACAGTTTGTAGATAACACTAAAAAATATAGTTTTGCCATAAAATATGTGTAGGAAACGACTTATGATGATTAATTATGAATGTGCCTAAAGGTTTCATTTGGTAAAAATCAATAAAGGAAGTATTAATCATTTTATGTCTACAGAAGCTAGAGCAGCTAAAGCTAAAACCAAATGTGTCATAACTGAATCAAAAAATATAAAAAAATGCCGACTTTGTTATAGAACTGTTGAAGCTGAAGGACACCATACTGATTTGTGATTTGAAGTATTTTCTGGGAAATATGGTGCAGGAAAAGACTAGCACAAGATGTTAAAAACTGCTACATCCATTATTTGCCCTGGCAGGGGTCGTGCGATTGAATGCACCATAAGCTTAAGTTGCGAGACATTGCAGGTGGTCGGAAAAGTGGTGAAACACACAGAAGGATCAAAACACGTGAAGTCTTTGGGTCATAAACACCATGCGCACACACAGTCTCAACTTAAAAGCAGTGGCATGGTGGAACAGCAATGTTTTATGTTCCTTTTCAACACCTGGTTGGGAAAAGAAGACAAAAAGAGCACATTTTGGAGCTGGGAACAGCAATGGAAAATGTCTGCCCAGTAACTTTTTGTTTCCCATTTGATGCTTGTGTACCATGCAGTCATTACCAGCGTTGCGAGCAGCTGCCTTGTATGGCATGACTTCAGTCACTCTACAGAACTGCTGAGCTATAGCATATGTGCATGATGTCCCCGTCCATACTTTTATAGCTTTCAGAGCATGTATGTTATTTTATATTGGCTTTGTATGTGTAAGTACATTCAGATCATGAACTTTTTACACTGGTAGATAGATTTAACACTTCCACGTAAAAATAAAGCACTTTCTCACTGCCTTTTTCGGAATGAGATGTCATTGGGATCGTTCACTGTCCAGCTGTCCGGCTGGAAACCAATCAAAATTATTTGTGCATGAATCCTCAAGTTTGTGATTGAAAAAAAAAAAAAAAAGTTAAATTTTATGCATCCCTATGACATGGTGCTTAAAACATGTACTACAGCTGTGCATTTGAGTGTGGTTGATAAAGAAGGCTTATTATTTTAGACCTAGTATGTTGTTTATCAGCCATAAATATGATTTAGACCTGTGTGTTTCTGCATATGCTTTAAATATGTGTGTGGCTGACTGTTTTTAAAAGGCCTTTGACAGTGGACTGACAGCTGAGGAAGATGAATGTATCGTAGGAACTGGACAGTGGGAGATCGGAAAGGCTCAGTTCGATTGCGTGGAGGGGGACACCTGCTGACTGATAGACATTCGAGTCTTTGGGGCTTTGGCTTGAAGAGATGACCATATGTGTGTCATAGATTTCCTCCTCAAATATGTATCCATAGCAGCGCTGCGAGGCTTGACACAAAACAGAGACAGGCTCCGAGCTCCGGGAAGCAAAGATGGCTTCCAAATAGCACTCGCCGCCAACATCAGCTGCTCCTCACTCTCTGTTTGTTCTCTTCAACATGTAAGGAGTGGAGGGATAAAAGGTGTTCTCACACTTTAACAGGGTCCTGGAGATTTTTACATCTTGGAGTAGAGCCGCAACAGAAATATTTTTACTGGTTACTTATTTGCCACGTGCATATTTTTTGGTTTTTGTGGTGTCTTGTGAGAAAAAGCTTAATGAATGAATGAATTTTATACTATAGTAATATCACACCTGGTGATAATATTGAGTTTTCCGAGGCCTGGTTGGGATAATATCAGAGCCACAACATCAATCCTATTTAAACATGAACGTTATTAAATGTGGAATGTGTTGTTTTAATGTGGCATTGGCATGTAATGTTTAGCTTTCAGAAATGAAAAATACATTTGTTGGACATATTTGCCCAACTGGAAAGACTTAAGATCATCAGATATTATGGAGTTTTATCAACAGAGTAAATGTTTGTGTGATCTGTTTTTGCATGTGAGTGTGTGTTTTATCTATCATCTAATCAAAATTACATTGAGGTGTATTGAAGACAATAAACAGAAGCACAACAAATGAACATGGTTTGACTAAAACAAATAAGATCTGGAAACAATACCATATGGGGGCTTTCAGCTCACACATTTTACACATTTTATAAATTCAACCATATGAAACGATGGGGATCAAAATCTCCTTTAATGTTCTTTGTAGATTCCGAAGCTGATCTGACCACATCTGGATCTGAGATGAGTGAGTTGTATCTGGCCAATCAAAGTGCTTAGATCATTGTTTAACAATCTGTCACCATCAAACCACTTTCAAATATGATATAACAATGTTTTGTGGTCATTACAACAGAACTTATTTTCATAAAATAAAGACTGGACTTTGTTAATGTGCCTCATTTGATTGGACTGATAAGAGGATGGTGCTGTGTGGATCCAAAGAGTAATGAGGTAATGCAAACCAAAAGGCTTGCTGATTAGATTTTCATACAGACAAATATCAAAAACCGTGAGATGTTGTATGACCTCAACCTCTCTCTCTCTCTCTCTCGCTCTCTCTATATATATATTAATAAGATAGGAAAGCTGACTCAATTCAACACAGTGGGTTGTTTGTGTCCAGTATTTAATTTAGGATTATAAAAGCTTACATTTTTACCAGCATTGTCAAAAGTATTTCATTTAGTGTTTATAAATTTTAAATAAAATTTGTTCGGTCATCAACTGCATTGCTCTACAATTGTAGACTTTGGTCAAGGCGAGTATTTGAAAAGCCAACAGCTGTTGCCCATGAGGTCAAATACCTGAGCAGAAGCCAACTTGTAACATGACAAAAGAGCAGAACCTGCCTTGTATCTCAGTGTGCATGTGAAAAATATGGCACACCTATTGCTCTGTATTTCCCTGTTTCGGCTGCAGCCAATAAAAACAATGTTTGTACAGAACATTTTATGTATGGAACATGTGTTACCACTCATCCAACACAGAACATACAAAGATACGTTCTTCTGCTGGACCAGTAATTTAATGCAACTACTGTACTTAGGCCAATTAGAGAAAACAGTGAAAGTTTGGTCTTTTATTTTTTTATTCAACATTTTAGCTTATATTGGTCTTTACTGTCTGTCATTTCTGTGGACAGACAGCACTTTTTCCCCTACAAGCTTCCATATGCACTTCCTTCAAATAATTGTGAAATGCAAAAACAGAAATTGAAAAAGCACTACTGGCACTGACAGTAAGTGTCATCCCGGCAGACCACCATTTACAATCATTATCAAAGCTGGACCACAAACAACACAACCCCACTGCAGCTTCCTCTCTTAGTCACTGCCTCCCTGGGGAATCTGCACACCGCCACATGTCCGCCTTATCTGCGTAAATAGATGAACTCTCACACACGGTGGTCCCGGTGAGATCAGCAGCGTCTGTCGAAAGAATTTGCAGCAGCGAGATGAGAGATCGGCTTGATCAGGAGCGGACATCTTGGATCCATTGGCTGGCTGCTCTTGGGAGACCGCAAAACAAAAAGGGAGGGAACCACACTCATGGCACGGTCGCACTCTACTACTACTTGTCTTTCTCTTGTAGATTAACAACTCACATCAAAGAATGAGTCCAGTGATGAAGAGACGCAGCATGGGTGGAAGAGAAACTGAGACAAGAAGGGTGGAAGTGGATGTAGAGGGGGCAAGATGAAAAGGAGCTAAGATGGATGGTCACACCAGAAAGTGGTGCATGTAATCTCCTTGCCTGAATTGTTAGCCCGTCACAATGAGATGAAAGACTTTATCCTTCATACAGAAACAATAAGACACAATTACTCGCCGACCACACATACATATACGAGCACTCGCTCCTAATCTCTGTATGACTTCCATATGAAGCCCTACTGTGCCTCAGCTTCAATGTACATGGCTCCATCTCAGTGTGGGTCCCGCCGCGGTGTCAGGACTGACATACAACACATGGAAGCTCACTACTGCTCTGTAGCTCGCAGCACACAGGTGTCAGTGAGAGCCATATGTCGGGCGGTACAGTACAAACGGTCTGTGCTGACATGAAGAAAAAGTTGTGTAGGTGCATTTGAAAGGTTCATCTGCATTTGAAACGCTGCAGGGAAGTATTTTGACAATATTACTCTCAGCTGTGGAAGAATATAATTTCAGCGGGTGTAGTTTGGAGGTGTGTTAACATAGTACTGCTACATGTTGCTTTAATATCGGCTACGTTCTAAATGAATACTGAAAAATACAGTAAGATTCTGCATTTATACAAGGGCAGTGTTATTGAAATGAGTCTGTCTGGGATTATATGAAGAGACAGTAGGATTTGATGCTGACTACATTCACAGAGGATCTGTTGTTATAGTTGTCCAATGGTTTAAAGCAATTTGCTGAGTTCTTTCAAAAAGTGTGGGAATATAAAACTCTTAAACGTCGTATTTTAAATGCATTCTAACTTCACCGCATTTTGTCAAACCTGCCTAAAGCTTTAGCATGAGCAAATAAAGACAGACAGTTTTGTAGTATTTTCTTTCGGCTTTATTACTTTTGCCCGATTGTCTAAAAAAGTTGTGATAGAAAATCATGAGCTTTTTTTATTGTCTAGTGAGGTATTACATTCTAGTATGCACTAGAGAATACTGAAATGATGAGAACGGGACTCAGTTAGGACCAGACAATCACTTGAAAGAATATTTATTTTTGCTAGTGTAACATAAAAAAACACCAGTTTTAGCATCATATAACTTGCAATCAACGATCTTCAACACCTACCTCATTGTCCTCTATGGATTGGACCTCACATTCCAAAACCACATGATGAATCATAATAAACAAAAAACTGATCACTTACGCATTGTAGATCTTCTCTGTACTACAAAACTCATCCTGATCATATTCATAATCAAATCAAGAGTCCTGAAGCTCTACGGCCAAGTCAAACAATCACCTCTGGGTGTGAGCAAGATTGGCCTTGAAGGAAAGAGGAGCGGAGGCCGACAACCAAAGCGATGGTTTGATAACATCTACAACTGGACACAACTCAATCTGATGTCACTGAGCTCAGATGTCAAAGATTGTAAATTGTAGAGACAGATATCCCTTGTTGGTGAGCAATCTACCGTAAGTGGAGAAAGCAAACAATGAACTTTTTGCTCTGTCACTCATGTAGCATAAATGAAGGCCAAATGGTACGGGACATTGAAGGAAGAAAAAAAGTAACCTTAAAAGGGCTGTCGTTTTTTGTTATTAGTTATATTTGCCGAGCCCGGACACCGGTCTGGTTTTCCTGGCCATATGCGACCCATAAAGGTGTCAGGACCGGTACAGCATGTGGTAATCTATGTTCGGACATCCTGCTGAGGAGACTTTATATCATCTCTGAGAAAGCCTTTTATCCACAGCATTGGACAGAGTTGAGTTCAGGTGATCTTTTTAAACACAAATCATAGACTACTGCGAACATTGAACATTACAGAAGGTCACATTTCTTTGTAGGAAATACATATTTGACATTGAAAATGACTGGAATTCTTCCATTCACTTCCTTATTAAACTCTCATTATCCAAAACATAAATATAAGGCGCCAGCATGTGGCTTCGTTTTTGTAAAACACACAAAAAGATGGAATGCAATAGAGAAAACACTACACAAAAGTCATAAAAAAGGCGGAAAAAGCTGCCACATTAAAAAATCATAAAGATGTGGGGAGATTGTGGATTTGTTGCATACTTTCTTGTTATTTATTTATAAGCGTCAGCTGCCTCAGAGTCACGCCTGCCTTCTAACTCTGTGTTGCCCCAAACTAAAACCAGATTTCTGGAAAGCTGCGAGGTGTAGGATATTTTTCTGGGTCTTAAAGGAAAGATTGGATCAAGGAGGAGGAGATTTCATGGTTTTGGGGGTTTTTGAAGAAAAAATTAGGCTGAGGTTGAGTGACAGAGCTTTAGAGTCTCACCCTTCAATCAGTTGGAGCTGAATCAACTACAGCAGCAAAGATAATATTTTTAAAGGGTAGATTACTTTAATCAAAGATCAATAAACATGCATAGTTTAATGTTGAGATTATCCAAGGGCAGATCATCATCTGTATCTCCGTCTTTAGTGTTATGAATGGGAATAAAAAGAGGGACGTGCAGAAATCATTTTGACACTTGTGGAACTTGAGGCTTTGTCTTGTTCTGGTGCAACGGACTGTACTGACTGTGTGATGAGTTTAGTGAAGCTCTGTGGGCTCAGTTTGACACCGGTTTGCTCTGCTGTGGTTAAAGTGGAAACAGTAGGAGAGAAAAAGACTGAAAATCACCTCTGCTTTTCTCAGTCGTGACGAGAAGTTCTGACCCGCTGTCTTTCTTTTGCTTCTGTCCCGCTGTCTTTTGTTTTAGTTCTTAAACTTTTGTTTAATGTATTAATGTACTACGTTTTGTCAATGGCTCAAATACTCTTCCTGGAGGGGCTGTTGCATATTACAGTCTTGCAGGATATACAGTGCTGTGTGAAGGTTTAAGGCAGATATGTAGTAAAATGCTGTCAACAATATACAACTTAAATTTCTTCTTTCAAAAAGAATAATCTATTTACAAAATACAAAGTGAGTAAACACATTTGATGGTTTGGTTTAGTCCTGTTTGGCCTGGTTTTGATACAGTGATACACTGATACAGTGGAACTTCAAAAACTATTAATGTTTTGAGGCATAGTCACACCAATTATTGATTTGATTTAGAATTGTCTTCTGTTCTTTCACTTTGCATTTAGTAAACTAATAAAAATAAACATAACTTTATAGATGACTTAACTTTTTATAGCCTGCCTAAACTTGTGCACAGTACTGTATGTGCAATTTGAATCCTCTGTGTATACAAGGCTTCTACTTTTGTTGAACATTCAGGCAAGAAAATCCCTTGTAATGGTTGTGGCCAGAAAGTACCAAGATATTACCGCATCATCTATGTGCTGACTTGACAGTTTTTCTTTCTTCAACCAAAGTACTTAACCACTAAATATAACATCTCAACCAAACACACTTCCTGTAACAGGATAGGACTAGGATAAAGGATTACTAATAAACTATGGCAACCGTAATGCATCAATGAAGAATGAACTTTTTGACTAAACGATGAGATGGACCATTGATCTATGTATGTGTTATGCTTTGAGAATAAAGATGACTTTAGTTTTCTTCCTATTCAAGGAAATTACTATTTTTGTGTCTTTGATGACCTCCGTGAGAGATAAAACCAAACCCATGGTGTGAGAAAAGAGCAGGATTAGACGTGAAAGTAACACATTGATGACTTATGGATGGGCTTATGATGTCTACATATGGCGGCGGCTGCAGTCCACATGTGTGTAGATATTGAATCACAAAGCAGTGTGTGTTGGCTGGGGTCGAGAAGAAACAAGCCTTAAATGAGTTTGTCACTCTAGCTGTGTGTACTAAACTCACACTTAGCAGGAGTAGCCATCTATCGGTGCGTGTCCACACACATCATTTTTCAAAACGTCACAATCTGTCTGTTTGTGAATTTACAAGATTGCTCCGACCACAATCATGCTTTGATTGCTGTTACTGGCTCGTTGTTTGGCAAGAGCTGAACTTGTAAAATTATGACTTGAGTGTAATGAACGTTTACAAAACTGAATATATGAGAATTTATACGATCGGCAATAAGTATTTTTCCAGTTTTTTCTAAACTTAGGTTATTGTAATGAGAGTGGCCAAGTGGACTGGTGTGTAAGGAACTTTTGACCAATAACTTTGAAGTTGAATAGCAACCAAAGGAAAGTCTAATTATATCAAAGATTGTAAAAGTATTGGAAAGGGACCAAATTTCTGAACTGGACTTTAAAAAAGTGCCAAAAGTGCATTTGTGTCCAACTGTTGAAAGTTAAAAGGGTGATGCCTGGACCAAAGTTAGTTAAATAAATGTTTGACGGAAACATTGCTGCTTTGTTTGGCTGAAAATGAAGTTACAATTACTCTGTAGTGGAGGAGAGCTGCATTTAGGCCACCTGGTAAAACAAACATCTGCAGACTTTACAAGACGTTTGAATAATGGTAGTAGTAGTGAATGTGAATATCCGTGCACACCATTTTGTAAGGCTGAAGCAGTTGCTTGCCCTCACTAGCTCTGAAGCTCTCGGCTCTTAAGCAGACATGTTTACAGTTCCATAGGGGATAGTTAAAGCTTCGCGAAGGCTTGATTCATGCCTGTTGCCGAAAAATGAAAATGGCCCCTGGAGACATGAAAAGGTGAAGAATTAATCTGTGACGACTTTATTAAAGCTTTATGTTATTAAAACACTTCTTGGTGCACTGTTGTTAGGTTGACAGTCAAGCCTTGTTAATGGAGTTTTTCAATCAGGCATCAACCGTGGTCAATATTTCTCTGTATTTTTTTTTCTCCTCCATGAGTCAAATCACTGTAGGCATACGGTATGTATTCTGTATGTTGATATACACACAGTAGCACCAAGTTTAGTGAAGAGGAGAGTAGGGGTGACCTCTACTGATAATCCGGTACAATGCACCTGGTTATGATGTAAATGGATCATATAGCCCTACACTTAATCACACACTCAGCCGCCGCAGGGCATTGTATGTGTCAGCTGTATGGGACGCACGGTGGAGGTCGTTCATTCATTCTCTATAAACACACACTATTACCTCCTTCACCTTCCTTTTCATCCTCTCCTTGCGTCCTCATTATTCTTTCTCCATGTTTCCATACGTGCCTTTTTTTCCTTATCTGACTTCTTCTCATCCCTTTTTGTTGTCTTTACCTCCCCCGCTTTATGCCTTGACTTCCCTCCTCCACCGAGGGGCTCCCTTTGCTTATCCTCTGCATGAGTTTGTTTGAATATGCTCCTGAATGCGGCCTATGTATAAATCAATCCTACCTCGTGTCGTCATGGCTACTGAGGTCATGTTAGAAGCCGGCTGGTGGTCTGGCCTTTGTAGGGTTTGGATTGTTTGTGTTTAAAGTCCTTCTGGACTTACTACACGCCGTCACATTCTTGTGTCACATGGTGCAATGGGACTTGTACCGACAGTGTAGTAGTTTGTCACTGTAGCCATTTCCTTGTGTCTGTCTCAGTTGCTCCACTTAACCTTCCCACCGCTGTTTAAGTGACACTGAGTCTTTAATCGGCCCCCAAGGATCCACAGTGGCCCACGCTTTTTAAGAAACACCAATGTATATCTTTAGTGCAGGGAAATTAATTTTCCCCCCAGCCATAATGGTTGCATACTTCTAACTGGCCTCCCTTGACGCTGATTAGCATTGAAGGTTTCGGTGTACTGTATTTGCAGGACAGGTCCATTATAAAACAGCTCATTCTTTATTGAATTAAATGATCTGTGCTTTGGCCCAAATTGCGCCATCAGTCTTTTGGTAAACAATCATATGCTTTGCTGTTTGACATAAATGATATTTAGGGAGTTATGAGTTCAGAAAAGGGGTTTTATTGAACCGCCCACATAATGCACACAAATTCAGCATTCACTTAACCTATTCAAACCTGCCATTTAGCACCAATTAACATTTACACGGGCTGATATATGGGAGTACTTTGTGTGTGCGTCCAATTGTGTATCATCCTCTCTGCTGCTACAGTTTGTCTCACCGGTCAAACAGCGCTGGCCACCTCAGCAATGTGAATTCCTCCCAATGACCTTTGGCTTTTATTATGGAGGAGGGTTTATTTGAGTCATGTCACACAGTTGGCAAACAATGTTTAATTTTACTGATTTGGTGCATTTAGTTTAGATTATAAACTCATACTGAGGATAGATATGGATGTAAATACATATAAAAACACATGCTTGCAAATGAAGACACAGTCAATAAAGACACTTACACATAATCCACAACATTATGTGTAATGGTTCTTTTATTCATCATTGTACAAGTCACTATTCTAATCTTAGGCCTGACTCCACTGGACCTATGAAGATTTACTGTGGTATTTAGCACCAAAATGTTAGCCACACATTACTTTAACCTCCGCAGACTGGGACCAGGCCAGACCAGCTGCATGTAGAAGAAGCTCTGACACAGTCCCAATTGCCGTCTAACATATTCCAATACTGTGCCATGGTTACAAGGTAATCAATGTTATTCACATTACCTGTCATGGGTCAGTGTATGTTGGAAAAAAGTGGAGCAGGTAAATAGATAAAGAACAGGAAAGACTATAAAGCATATGTCCAGTTGTTTGCAGCTAAATCACACCCTGACAAGAGCTTTCCTGTACAGTTCAAACAGGTTCTGAATCATGTATTAGGCTATTTTTATGATGTGGAAAAGTTGGAATCTTTTGCTGGCTGACTTTACATTGAGGATAATGCATAATACATACTTCCTTTTACACAAATCGTACCATAGATGCTATTGCTAAGGATATAATACCCAAACTATTGTTGTCATGCATTATATATGACCAGGGTGTTAGTTGTGTCCGGTAGCAACAGTGTAGCTGTCAGTGTGACTGACCGTTTATTTCCTTCTTTTCTGTTTCTGTGAGACTACAGATGGTATCGGCGGACTGCGCAAACAAACACAGAAGCTTGAACACTGCTGACACACACACACACACACACACACACACACACACACACACACACACACACACTGCAAGTAGGTGTGGGTTGCAAAGGGATTTCCTCTCTTTGGCATAACAGTCACACTTGGTAGATGTTTGACTCCAGATAGCAGCCTGTGTTTATCTGTGATTTCACAGGAAATGGTGTCCTGCTCTACATGGTTCACTCTCCCTGATTTGATTGAGGAAAAGTGAGAATAAACTAAGTCTGGCTACCACTTTCTGGAAATGTCCAATAGAGTGCTGACCAGTGCACATGTTCATCCAACAATGGGCCATCTTAGGTCACAGATAATGAGTAGATTATATTGGTTTGAACTAATTCATTAGTCTACATATTCCAATATCCACATCAAAGTATCAAGTATTTTTATTTGGTTTCACTTACGTCTCACTCCATATAGTGCCTCACTGTTCACAAAAAGCTGCCTCAGTCCAGTAGTCACAATGTCACAAGGTTTCAATAAAAACTAACCGATTGGTGCAGATATATTTCTTGGTTTCATAACGTTGTCAAGTAAAGATGACAGATCTATGCTGTGATGTGCTTATCTACAAACCTTGTGCTGTGTTTGTTTTTATTGTGGGTTAAGGAAAAAGGCAGGAGAGGAGCCAGAGTGAAATAAATAGCTTGAGATTGTAGTTCACAAAATCATAATCATGTTTGTCAGTTTTCTGTTGTAATATGGCATCTAGCTTTTTATTTAAATGTAATGCCAAGTTGTTTAAAGTATTAAATTAGTACAACAAGTAATTACATGCGGCACAAGTGTATACATATGCTGTCAAAAGCATAAATAGAAAAAGTCAGGCAATATGTTCTCTGTTTGCTGCCAGACTCTTCTTGGATTAGTGTGATTTGGTGAATGGGGTCCCATTTCAAGAGATAGTTAAAAATAGACAGAGATAGTAAGCAGTAAACAAAGATGGAGAGAAAGAGTAGGCTCAAGGCCCAAGTAGGAATTCAAACCCTGGCATATAAGCTGCTCTCTAAAAGGCTTAACTCTGATGTTTGACTCTGATGTTAAAAATTGGCTGTATGGAGATAGGACAAAAACAAAACACCAATTTTCCAAAGGTTAATTGATATTCATTCTATTATGCAAACAGACACCAGTCAAGTAATAAAATGAAAAGTGTTGTATTGAAAAAATAGCACATACTAAGGAACTAAGTGCTCACAGGCCATTATTATATCATTCACTCCACAGTCACACACTGGTGGTGGTAAGCAATGTCTGTAGCTTACCACACATAGCTTACTCTGGGCAGTCTGTCAGACTGACAGAAAAGGGGTAGTCATATAACGCTTATGGCCTCTCCAACCACCACCAAACATCCTCACACATTCATACACCAGTGCTATGGACACTGGAGGCAAGGAGGGTGTGTTGCCCAAAGACATAACGACAGTATGAACTGAGGAGAGCTGAGATCAAACTGCCATCCTTCCAGTTATAGGACAAACGCTCTACCACCTGAGCCACTTTGGCCAAAACATACTTATTTCTAACTGTGTTTAGAGCCTTAACATAGTTTAGTAACAGTGTTGTAACTCCTCCAAGCTTTGGGTGAACTGACCATTTGTGAATATTAAACTTAACTTAAAATAAGACAAACCCCTTAAAGGGAAAATGCTAGACGTACCTTGGTTTCCATATATCACTTATTGATTGCAGCTAGACATTAAGGGTCTTTTTGACACGAGATGGCTATAATAGAATGATGAGTGACTACATGATGAGATAAAGTGTTGAACAGTTTGAAAATGAGTAAATGGCCTAAATTTCTGAGTTTGATGGATGGTAAATGGAAGGACAGGTGTCACTTAGAAGAAACATGATGGACATACAGGGACTGGAGTGAAGGAGGGATTGAGTGGTAAAAGGAGAGATTAAAAATAGGGGGGGGGGGAGAAGGAAGAGGTGAAAAGGACAGGGAGGACCAGGGAGGTGAGTAGGACCAGATGAAAAGAGCAGGCAAAGCAGTGGGGTCCCCTACTGAGATTTCATTTCCAGTTTTCTGATAATGCTGCTCTTCTTCTGCCCCTAATCTCTACATGGAGGAAATGAGAAACACACAGGAAGAGCCTCTTGAGTATTGGTGTGGACAAACACAGTGTATCGACAACACACACATTGGCGGATGTGAAGAGTTGGCGCACATCAGAGAATGCTAAATCACAACCGAAGTATTTATGGCGTTCTGCATAAAAAGGTATATGTTCCCTTTACTGTCTCCTTCACACTCTCAACGATGCACACATGTTTTCCCTGCTGGGAGCCTATTAGCCTCTTCATGTCATGGGGTGAGCACAGGATAATGGTTCACAGATCTGCGCAGTATCTGTCTTTCTTCTCCTTCATTGAATGAAAAAAGACAGATACTGAGGATATACACTGACAGACGGCGTAAAAAAAAGTAGAGCAAAAGGACACACGACAGGTGTGTTGGGTGGAAAATGCAGGAGATGTCCTTTCTCTTCAGTTTTTTTTTTCCTGTGTGTGTTTTCAGTCTTCGTGCCAGCTCTGCCTTTCATCTGTCTGCCTAACGACCCATGTGCCACTTTGATTCATGTCCAGCAGTGACAAATTTGGAGGACATTTAGTGGAGAACTGGGGAATTATGCCTCAATCTATTTGAATTCATTTCATGCTCATGATATATCTAAAAGAAAAAAAGCTTTTTTTTGTGGACGGATTGTTAACCTCTTGCTATTGGTAATCAGACAACATGCAAGTAATCTGCAGATATTGTTCTTGAAAAAAGGTCTAGAGTTTGATCTTAATACGCTGAATGTAGTTGGATTATCAGAAGCATTACAGCACCATCTACTGCCAGGAAACTCCTCATTTCTTACTTGAGAGGTGTGGGTTCACAAGGCCTACCTGTTGGGTGGAGTCTACAGTATGTCTAAAGTTTTTCCATTCTCCTGTATTCCATGTCTCATATTCAACATACACTATTTTTATTTTTAATTGACCTGCTACCCTTTTCTTCTTCTTCATCTGCTTTTCCTCAGCTGCAGCATTGGGAACAGTAATGGCTATTTGATTACTGCGCCGTGCCTGTGACCTGAATGACTAAAGGAAACGTGGTTATGATTTCATGTATTTAAACTGTACATTACTTCACAAACACATGAGCTGCTGCAGACTTTCAGTATAATTTGCTGTAATTGTCTAAGCCGTGGTGTAATGTTGCATATGTGTTTTCTTTGTCAGTCTTGCTGCTGTTTTAAATCAGTGCCAAAATAATGGTTGGCTATTGTTTGATTTATAGAGGGTTTGGACTCATTTGTACACTCAAGCGGATGTGGGTTAAAGTGTTTTGGGCAGAAGTTATTTTGAAAGGGTAACAAAAGAGTATTGATGTTTGTGTGCAGCACTCTTAGAAGTTTAGTAACGTGCCAATAGCAGTTACCGAGTACTGTATGTTTTGGACCCTTGGCTCGTTGTTGTGTGTTGATGCTGTTTCTTAGATACTGTAATTTGCTGGGGTCCTGTTTACTATCAAGATAATGGAGTTGCCATGCGGCTCTGCTCTGTTTGTGTTGCTCATAGCGGATTGTTGAGGTTTTGGTGCAGCTTGACTCAAAGCTTTTATACCACTATGACCCAAGGTTGATTTTTCAACCACAAATTGTATTTATAAACTATAATCATCAGAGTTATGTGAGTCATAAAAATGATTTTAAATAATATAATATGATACAGAACAATTTAATACAATCTGACAGACTGCCAATCTATTTCCTTCACATGGGGCAGGCCACCCAGCCAGAACAAGGTGAATGCAGTGTTTAGATTGGATGGCTTCAGCAGTGCCTGGGCTTAATTAAGAGATTATTAAATTTGGGAAAAAATGCACCATTTCAAAAGAGCTGATAACAGTACAAAACAAAAATGCGGAGCCCTCCTGTTTGTTCAGTTCCCAGAGAAAATGTCTTCTGCTGCCCATTTTTTGCTGCTGCTGACAAAGGCCTGCATGCGGCCAGTCATTTCAGAAGCATTTCATCATTCTGTTCAGACAATCCTATACATAAAAACATATGGCACTGTCCATCCTTCATGGGAATAGATTGTCCCTCTTTGGGTCCTCCTAAAGTGTTATTTTAATTTTCACTTAAATGTTAATGCAAATAAAAAAATACTTTTTTGGAAAGAACTATATTTCAAAATGGCAGATTAATCAAGATCCCATTCTGCATTCCTCATCTTTTTTTTTCTGTTGGCCATTTTCAGCATCGTCTTGTTCTGTTATTTTACTTTTTCTCCTTTAATGTTGTTTTGTACCTTTGTAATGTAGATTATTGGCTACTTTTGAAATGACTCAAAAAGTTACAGTAAGCCCACCTGTTGGGTCCTAACCCTCTGTTTGGGAAAGCTTGATTTTTGTGTGTACCTCTTTAAGCACCCGATTGATGTGCTTGTAGTGTGCAAATCATATCATATACAAGCAAACTTTTAAAATGAATAAACAAAATCAATTCCTCAGCTGAGTCCGTATTGAATCTTGTCAAAGAGTGTCTAATGTGGTTGTCACCCATTTTGCTGAGGTAAAGACACAAACTTGTGAAATTAGCCTGGCCTTGTAAAGACTGATGTAGTTTTATTCTGGAAAACATTAACAGTCTGGGGCAATTATCCCTCAATGACTGCCTTCTGCTGGCGTTGTGTGTGCCCAAACGTGATTTTCCTGTTTCTGTGTGTGTGGCGGACATACGTCATGTGTACGGAGTGTGTGCAAACTTAGCCCATCTGTACAAAGCTTGTGTGTGAGTGAGAACGGGAGTGTGAGCGTTTTGCGTGGAGCATGTGATAGCAATATGTGCTGATTGTGCTCTCCTGGGTGCTGCCCTCCCATTGCCTCCACCTCAGGTTATTTCTCTAAACTCACCTCCCATCCGCGCGAAGCACCCTTGACCAGTTTTTCCCTTCACCTCTTGTAAACCCTTTTTACTTACATATAGTGTACATTTGTTTAGCGACCATTTTTGCATTTTTTTGCTAAATGTTATTACCGTTACAATTTTTATAAAGTAGCGGTGAGACAAATGTAGAAGAGGGCATTAACATGGTGAACAGATATATTAAGATTGTGTGCAATTTTTACAAAAGGTTGGTCTGTGTAAATGGACACTGAAGACATTTTTGCAATAGTGGAACACAGTTGACAACAGTGAAAAATTAAATGGAAAATCTTCTCAACCTCCCAACCCCTCCCATTTTCATGTTTTTTATTATTATTATAGTGCCATAAATGCTCTAGACATTGTAGCACTCTCAGGATCAAAGATGTTTCATGAACTCTATTATAATTAGGCTTTTTGGCTTTGTCCCTGTTAGCTACTGCAATGCATCAAATATTACCAAGGAGCTAAGGTGGAGGAGGGGACATGGACAATGTGATTGGCATTGGGCTTATTCTACCTTTTTAATATTGTAAGGAAGAGTTGTGGTTAGTGTGGCATTGAGACAATATAAGGACATCTGATGCCAACATTTTACTGGACAGATTGGTAGGCCTTCATAAATTGCCTTTTTTTTTGTCTTAGCTGTTTTTATTTTTTTCTTCTCTTCTTCTTTTTCTGTCCTCTACTTCCTGTGCCCTTTCCCTTCTTCATCATTTCCCTCCTCCTCCTCCTCCTCCTCTGTCTTCTTCCTCTATTGCTGTGATCCCACCCACGCCCCCCTCTCCATTAGCAGATTAGATTTAGTCCCATAATGCCACTGGGCACTATGATTTTACCGGCTCTCATTACCCCTAAATCATCTTTCACTTCCCTCTCTCTCACATCACCCAAGTGTGATATGCAAACACACACCTCACACACACACATTAACCACATGCCATATGTCTGCACTGTGAGCAGCGTCACACCTCTGAATTAGCGGCAGGCCTGTGATTTGTGATGCAGTGTGATTAGGTGGGAGGGGTAAATTTGGTTCAATTTCTGTCTGTCCAAATTCATTCTTTATTCCTCTCCATATATTCCCCGGGGCATGAGTGATTTTCATATCACAATGTTTGAGGCAGGCTACATGCTGTTATACAAGGCGTTTTGGAGCGGAATTCTCTGGAATGATGTGGTCTCAAGGGACACTGTAATGCAATTTATGAAAGCCGGGTTATTTCATTTCTGTCAGGGAGACAGAAGTGATTGGAGATGGTAGGATGGGGAGAAAAATGAATGTATATAGATGTGTATGAGCTAGAAAGAGAAAAAATGGACAGGGGTAGTATTGATGCATGTGTGTAGGCTAGTTCTGAGTGCTCATCATTCCTGTAGTGTCAGCGTCTTATCGTTTATTATGGCAGCCGGTGAGTTAGATGTACTTTGGCCTGTGTGACAAAACTGCTGATCACCATGTCCATTTTAATCACCCCACGGCAGCTTCAAGCACATTTACAACATTCATCTGCATGCAAGGCTGGCTTCACCACATAAAATACCAGAAGATAATAACAAAATTCAAGGCAGAGGGGGCTGAATAAAATATCAATGGAATCATGGAGGAGAACCATACATTGAATCTACACTATCTCCACAGAATAGCTTATTTAGGCAGAGTACACTTCTCCCACTGACACAATTTCATTCGGTTTATTGTGTTTTGCCAAAAGATAACATAATTTCATCTGTATAATTTTAACTGTATTTGTTTTTTACTTTTTGGCTCTGCAATTGTTTTGGGGCCACAGGGCTTGAGTGTATCTTAGCTACGCTGGGCGTCAGGTGGGTTATACTCTTCACAATGGGTAGTTTAAACAGACTGTACCTGGTTTATTTCTATATAATATATATTTTTTTTAAACAAGAAGCAGGATAGGTCCCTAGGCTTCTTTTGGGAAAGAGTGGAGTCTGAGACGAACGGCAAAAAGAAAATGAGTACATGCTCAGTAGTGGGAGGATGTGCTGGAGAGAACTTATGTTAGCACATGCAGAGTCCACAAAGTAGTCTAGCCGGCTCAAGGATCGACACCACAATCTTCTCACTGGGAGACAGGAGTGCTAACCACTTGTCGACTGTGCAACCCATTTAATTTTTTTACAGTTATAAATCTATCCATCCAAAACCATGTTGTGTTGTCTGCGTACAAGGATAAAACAAATTGACCAACCCAGAAGGACAGAAATACTTTTATTGCTTACTTCCACCTATATTAACTATTACACTTGTATGTCAAATGAGATTTTTTCTTATCCTTTGACCCTCAGCTGTGGCCAGCTGTTAAGCCCTATTTTCTTTTTAACCCACATTTGACCAACAAATTAGGCACAAATCCATTTCCTGCACCTGTCTGTCTTGTTTCCCTCAGAGCCCAGCAAAGCCTGCAGGAGACAAACAATAGCACTGAATCTGGATCCACTCAGTCTAATCTCTCAGCCTTAATGGGTATGCTGCTTTTCAGACACACCCTGCAACACACACTGAAGACAAAGAAAGGCACTCACATCCAAGCTGCACTACAGCCGCAGGTGTAACACCATTTATCCACAAACACCAGTCATTTTGTAGGAAGACCCTGTGCACTGTTACAAAGGTTTATGGTTACATTCAAATGCAAGGACACATTAAAAAAAAACACACTCCTGCTGATCCCTCTCTTTCAGTTAGCCCTGACATTTGCCACTCACTGGTACTAACTGGATCATGTGCGCACTAAACTGATTAGAGCCTAGAGACAGCATAGCAACCATGTACATGCACACTGACGTTTTTTTCCCCCTCTCTTGGTCTGCAACATCGTAACTTTATTCTATCTCTCGCTCTCACACACACACACACACACGCACACACACACACACACACACACATACACACACACACACACACACACACACACACACACACACACACACACACACACACACACACACATACACACACACACACACACACACACACACACACACACACACACACACACACACACTGAGTGAAGTAGACAGTGCCTGAGGCGAAGAAGACAGCAGCCAGTAGCTATTGTAGAGCACAGTCTGTCAGAAGAATTAGCCCAGCGCTGCATGGGAAGCAGGATGACAGTCAGCTCTGTTAGCCATCACAATCACTTTAATTCACCAACTTCTTTTAGACACATAGAGCACCATGTAAAAGCTTGTTCCCCTTCTGTGGGTTTTCTACAAGGTTGCCTTATGAAACATCACAGGAATGTAGTAAAAACATTTAGCATCAGGCTCTAACTTTACTGTGGATTGAAGTGACTAAAGTACTTCCACTGCATTTAGAAGTATAATACAATTGGTCCTTCCCTTTTACAGGAATGAGCTGGTGTCCTTGAAGATGCGTGAGCATTTATTCACTTTATTTTAAATTAACATGTAGGAATAGGTTCTTATTTTGGATTGATTTATTGCTATCCATGTTCACATTAGAGTGTAAAAAGTAGAATTGGAACAGTTCCAAGCAACAATTCTATTCTCTGCAGTGTTGTAGCTTACTATACGGGGAGTTTATTCACTTCTTCATTGTTTGTGACACACCGATTGATCATTTCAAAATATGTCTATTTTTCTTGTGTAAAGAATGTTAATCAACTTCTAACATTTATGTATGAATGTGCATATACTGTACTGTATGTCCCCAACCTACTCAGAACAATAGGAATAATGCATTCCAGAGCTGTTGTGTTTCCTTGTTGTAAGGTGTGTATTGTAAAAAAGCAGCATTGTACCCTAATTATCATACCTGATGTTCTCTGAATAGGACCAATTCATGTATCATAATCATCCGGTATTTAGTGTCAGGCAATTTTCAGATTACATTTCAGACATTCTTGTGTTGTGCAACAAAGTTGAATGAAACTTCCTTTGCACAAATAGAGCAACATTCTTTACATGGGTACACATTATGTCATCAGTCTCCTGATCTCCAGTCTCCGGTCTCTAATGGCATCTCCAATAACCCTGTATGGGCTGGCCACACCTTACTCTCACTAGGTCTCTGCTCCCTGCATCTCAAAAAGCCATCCTGCTATTTACCAACACACACAACAATGTTTCTCTCCCCTGCTAACTCACTCTACATGTGTTCTGTCACACACATCCCCTCTTGGCTTGTTTGTTTCTCTCAGTGCTACATCCACACCTATCATCTTTCTTCCTTTTAGCCCCTCTCTCTGCAAAGCCCAGGCCAGTAGAGACACCTGCCCTGTTCTGTTCTGTTTCCGAACAAGAAGTTAATTGGCCCCGCGGCAAAATGGCCTTCAGTAACCTTGACAACACTGACCTGCTGCGAGACAGAGCAGAACTCCAACAGATACCTTATAGACACACACAATGCACAGCACACATGTATGGTAGCCTTAGCACACGCCCCTTCTTCTATCCAATCTGCTAATTTGCGGTGGATTATTTATGGGTGCTGAGGTGCTCCCCAGATGCTAATAAAAGCAAAACTCTACAGTCAGCAACTTTCTCCATACCTTCGTTTACTCCCCCTTTCCTCCCCACCCCATCCACTTGCTCACTCATTCCATAAACTTCTCTTTTTCATTTTGGCCTTTAACCAATTGCTTTTCTCTTTCTTCAATGATGCTAGTTCTCCAGTCACCTGTCAGTGTCAAGCTCATATCATTATCAGAAGCAAGTGTCTGAGAAAACCATGTGAAGTATATATACGTACAATGTATGTATTTGAAATAATGGGACACTATTTTATTTGTTTATGAGTATTCCCTTGTCGGCCGGTTGGTGTGGTGGACGGGTGTAGTACGGAAGGCTTTCCCATTGGACCTGACACACAGTGTCATTTGAGATAGATATTTTGTTTTTAAATGTGCACTGTACAATAATGCCTTAAACAGTTGAACAAAATGGGGCTCCATAGAATCCAGTAAACGTCCATAACTTTCTGTTACTGTTCCTTTAAGACAAACTGCGTGCTGCCCAAAGACATTAAATACAATTTGTTCATAAATTGGATGGAACTTATATTTTGTTTCTATATAATTATACATATGTTATTGATAATCTTTTGACTTAAACTGTGGTTATTCATAGACAGCAGACGTCTCTATTGAGCCATACACTGGGGATAAGGTATAACTCTGCAGGGTGCCCAAACTTTTGCAGACACCATTTTTTTGTTTTCTGTTATTTTGAAAGTGTAAATGATGTTAATAAAATCTAACTTTTTTGACTTATTATAAGGATGTCTAATCTGTCATTTGATGCCTTTTGGAGATTTTTCATCTTTTCTTGGTGTCTTTATGCACATTAATATTTTTTTTTTACCTGGGGTGCCCAAACTTTCGGTCCCCACTGTAGTAAGTGCAGTAAAAAGGTGTTGAATTTTAATTGCAAGATGCCATCAAAAACTTTATACTGCACCTTAATACAAATAAACAAATAAAGGCTTTTACATTTTTTTATAACCTAATAATACTACACCTATTGCACAAGCAGATACAGTATGTTTATTTCTACCTAATGTAGCCTCATGTTTTCTGTACATTTGTGTTTATTGTGGTGGTTGCTTTCTTTTGTAGAAACATATTTTGAGTTGAAATCTCACAAATACAAGGTGACTTTAGCCAAGCTTCAGTGGGAGCACTTTATGAAAATGGAGACCACTTTTATAATCTAATGCTTTGGCTCCAAAATACAGAACAATAGCAACATGGTTGCAGTCTAAGCTAAAATAATAATCTGCCTACTAAGATAAGATAAGTCCTTATTGTTTCCAATTTGATCAATTTGTCCTGGACAATGATGGACCAGCATTAATTAGCCAATTCATACACACTGTTCACAGTCCTGCTCTGAGAAATATAGCACACATCCAGTAAAAAACAATTCACACTGCACCTAACTAATGCACATTTCTGAAAACATGTTAGATACACACACTTATGTTCACTTTACTCCTTCTGTTTCACCCCAGTTTCTCAGAATGACTCTGATTGTTGTTGTTCAATGTGGGTTCAGCTGTTTGAGTCAAACGCAGGTAGCAGGGTTCATCCTCTTATTTCCTGCTCCTACGTCCAGCCGTTATTAAAGCACCTCCCTTACTTTATAAGGTTGCCTAGTCATTTAGCACATGCAATTATGGCCTTAATCTTTTACTCTCCCAGCTCTTTTATTCTCGCTAAAGTAATGCACTGCTGTGAATAGACTCCCGACTTGTTCTCAGCTATTGTTTGAATACAGAACCTTTCGTGAACACTTGTTTATGCTTCCAGTTTGTTTCGAGTGCCGACTGAAAAGTTAGATAACCACACAAAAGACTTATCAAAATAGCTGTACACCAGTTTAGGGAATTCCAAAGAGCAAATCCTTTTAGTCAAGGAGCTTAAGCTTTCTTAAAATGAGAGTCTAAATCCTCCATAACACTGAATGCTTCCAATCCATTTTTTTGTCTGAGGAGCACTTATTTTACGCGTTGCAATTCAAGAGTGGTTTATTCTGAAACAGAGCGCACATAATACATGGACTGTAAACTCAATGTATCAATTCATTTGACATGGAAACAGTGGTTTGAGAGGAGGAGACACTAAGAGAAAAGAGAGTGACAAGGAGTGACGCAGATAAAAAACAATTACGAAGGTTATTGCAGAATTTAATTAAGTTATGATTACAGTTTTCACTTAGAGCTTGGCATGGGGTAACTCCTAAAGTAGTTCAGAAGTTTTAAGAACAAGGTGAATGGGACCGCTAAGCACAGTTAGGAAGACCACAGTGAGACACTTAAAAAATTTGGCACCTAAGCAGTGTTTGGCCTGTAGCAGGTTGTGATTGGATGTGTCAGCTGGAATAATTAACAGAAAGTCCTTGCTTATGCTTAGACTTATTTTTTATGCTTCAAATGCTTCTACATGACACAGTACTTTTTTTATATTAAACCCTTTACCAACATTTGCAGCTGGTGTTCTTGTAAAAATGTTTCGGCTTCTCGTGACATAATATGGACAACCACACAAGCCTTTATAACAATGGGGCAAAGGTAATAAACAACACTGTAAAAAAAGACCTACCAATAATGACCTGGTTAATTTGCATAACAGAGCACTCACTATTCTTGTTTTAATGCATACACTGCGCAGATATCTAATTCATCATTGACTGATTATGCTCCAACTGTTTTGACTCATCTCAACTCTCTGTTCTGACAACACACCTTATACCAGTAAGAAATATTGTACAACATAATGTGAGCATAAAAGGTGCTTATGACTTGACACCAACCATCACGTAACAGTTCTTTCAGTAGTCATGTGCAAACAAGACTGTTGTTAAATCAAGGTCCCTGAACACTTTACTAAACTACTTTGAGCTGTCTGTCCACTTTATCAACTGGCCATCCCCTCCATCTATCCCACTAAAGCCTGTTTGTATCTTTTGTTGGCTGCTGGTTAATCCTCCTTCCTGTGCCTCCATCTATCTCTACTTTGTGTGTCCGTTCTAATGCCGCCTCTTGATCCTCTGCTGCTGAGGTTTTATTAGCTCCATAAATGTCCCTAAGAGCCTGCAATATCGCTTAGCCAAAGCACTAGAAGCAAAGGAAGAACTAACAAGAGTGGGAGAAAAGAGAATAGTAGTGATATTGCTTAGTCTCTGTGGGTGACAATTCAAATAAGTGAATGTATTCAACCAAAATGGCGCCAGGGACATTAAACTAAATTAGCCAATAACAAATGACCATGTGTGCGCCCTCTCTGCCTTAACCTCACCAACTGATTTTTTTCCCCCTCTGATAGTAACTCATCTAAATTTGCTGGACGTCTTTTAGGCGTGGAGCCAGAAAAGCTTTTATATCCATAAAGGCCTATGGATCACAGAGAATTGCATTAAGCTGTCCAATTTAATTACAGTATCGACAAAACATAATAGATACTTACAGCCTTACGGAGAACGATGGGTAGAGGGGGGTAAGAGCACGGCAGAGACACAGAAACGAAAAGTGCAGACAATGTCCATTTATAATGCTGATGCAGGGCATGTATCAAGGAGGCGTTTGAGGAATACAAGTGTGTCTCTGTCGGGGTGTGCGTAACGAGGATGTGCTAGGACCCAAGAGAGCGTTTGAGAGCGCTTAGTTTGATTTTAATGCTACAGCTCTCAAATAGAAGTATCTCCCAAATACAGACACACACACACATTGCCTTACACAATGTCACCCACCTGTCCCCACAAACCTTCACTTAGAGGCTGGCTTTCCCGTCCCACGCTGGCTCGAGCCTGACAGCCGGCCTCCCGTCCACTGTGATCAATAGTGAGGGGCAAGATTTTTATTCATAAAGCGCCCGCTTAATTAAATCATCCAGAGAGCAGCCGAGGGTGGGCTGGGGGAGGGGGGCACAGGGAGAAAAGACGGTGCAGAGGGGTTACCAGACGGAGCAAGGGCACTGAATCAAAAGGGAAGATGAAGAATTACAAATACAAGGAAGGCAAGACCAGAAATATGAACGGAACATGCTTCAGTTTGTCCTCTGCTAAAGGGTACATGTAGTGTTTTATGTTCAGATTAATACTTTTTAGCCTAACTGTTCTATTAATATGTGCTTTTGAGGGCAACGTGATTTACATTTGGTTTCACTAATTACAGGAAAAAGTAAAATATTATATTATATTATATTATATAAAGATGGACAATATACAGCCAGTGTTCTTGATAATAATTACCAGTCTAAATACTTTTCTTTGCAGTAATTCAAATGGTACAGGACATTTGAGTTTACAAGTTACACTGACCACTGGAAACTGGACTGGATTCTGTAGTTCTTTAATATCTGCTGTGTGACTTTGGTCTTATCCACCTATAGACTTTGGCCTCACAAAACCAGAGCAATATGAGCTTGCAGCAGTCAATATTTATTACTCTCTTTATGGAACAGTATTAAATGAAGTTACAGTTCCCATGGGGGACTTAAGGAGATGGACACATGAGAGAAAGAGGGATGGAAGGAGGGTTGGGAAAAGGAAGTGTGAGGAGGAGATGTGCGGCCTGAAGAAGAGTGAGAAATTAATTACAGATTCACAAACTATTGGTGTTGAAAATGAGTTAATAGGAGCTGAATGATCGCAGAACTCTCAGTTATAGAAAGAATGGCTGGTACAAACACCTAAATACAGAGTCTGTCATTGTTGCATGACTGCCTACATTCAAATCCCATACTGTACATTAGATGACAATAACAATGACAAATGTAAAAAAAAATGAGAAAAATGTAGAAAGCTTTAGTCATTAGTCCTATTATTGTCTTGCGTCTTTAATGTCACCCATTGCTTGTTTGTCTGTCTGTCTGTCTATTTGCATTTTCAAAGCATGTCTTTTTTTTTTTTTTTTACAGTAAAAGAACCTTTGCCCCCTCTGTCGTCCAACTTTATCCTTTTCTTACTCTCCCTGTATTTTCTTTCTTGGTGTTCTCTCTCTTTTCCATCTCTCCCCGGGAGCCAGGCCAAGGGTCATCTGTCTGTCTTTCTTTTAATAAAAGACGCTCACACAGAGATCTCACACGGCAAGATGCACGCTGTATATCTTCATCTGTATACTCTTTACTGTCCCCGCTGTTTCTATCACGCAGAGCTGCACAAATTCCCTCTGACACAATGAGGAGCACCTTTGCCGCACTCCATGTCCCTGTCTCTCTTAGAATAAGAGGGGGACCTCCTGTGATGCTGTTCCTAGGGTTCAGGGCTGGAAAGAAACTCATATGTGGCCGGGTTGAGGCTGAGGCTGAGGTTGGATTGGTCTAATATCACTCTGTGTGATTTTTCTTTCCCCTGTTTCTTTCTCCGTGCAAAGTGCTGTTAGGTTATATTTAACTCTAAATGAAAGAAACACTATGCAACTCTTGAGACAAATGCTGCTGCAAACTCACATGGGGCTTTAACTCTTAATAAATATTGTCCTAAAAATCTTGTGATGAACATTTGTGTTAAAATGATGGATTCTGGCAATATAAGAGTTCTCATAAAAGACAGCAGCATGTCTTGTAGCATTAGTCTGTCAGACCAAGCACTCTTTGTCTTTAAAAAGACACCGTCAAAATCAATTTGAGGCAATTTTTTTGAAATTATTTTCAGGCTCTATATTTTTAGGTTAAAAGTTACTTAGTGTTCCTTTAAAGGAATGAGGCACAAAAACAGTCTCCTTTACGTCATATTGCTCAAGAGCCAACACTGACATGGTGCACATATGTAAATAAATACACTAGTATCCATAGAAGCATGTTTCATTGTGTAATATGGCTTGTGTGAAAGGGTTAACACTAATATCCGCAAAAGGTGACCCCGCCGCTGTTATTATTCTTCTCACATGAATAATGGAACCTAATATGGAGTTGGTGATACCCGGGAGCATCCACACACTGATCTAGTACAAACACAAACACACACACGTCCTGTGGATCTCACTGTCAACCCGAATCCTTCCAGACTTGTGGGGGGGCACAGAGAGACACTGTGCCCAGAGAGCAGAGGCCTTTAGTGGGGAAAACTGAAAGCTCAAGCGGAAGGAGGGCGGGGGTCCTCTCTGTGTTGAAAAGGCAAGGCCTGGAAAACATTTGGTTCAAAATTTAATCAATTATAAACAACTTAGGAAGCCATGACAGAACTGATAAAACTCACATTTTCTTCTTTTACTGCTGCTTTAAGTTTGACCTCGTAGTCTTGTCTTCTTTCTCAGTTGTTCTGTTGTTTGTCAAAAGGTTTTCTCTTTTAAATGAATGTTTTCACAATCACTATAATTTACAGAATTTGTTATCCTAATAGAACTGATGTATAATTCAAACAGCCATCCATCGCTTTAATAGAATTTCTGGGAGATTAATTTCCTGCTCAATGAAATGGGGTGGCAACAGAGGAGCACCAGAAAGGCTACGTTTAATCATTGAAATGTAGCAGAATGGGTGGATTGCTCAGTGCAGTGACTTACAAACCCTTTCACAAAACAACTGAGCATCATGTGGAAAACCTCTGAAGCCTGCCTTCATGCCGTTCATGCATGTGTTACAACAGCTGGATGCCCTGGCGCCAATTACAACAGTATCCATTTGGGTATTGCAGCAAAATATACTCCCGTGCGGCCCATTGATGTTTTCCATACCCTAATGTAAAAATAGATGTTGCATACAGATGACAAGTCACCTTAAAATCTTTAAGACGTGAGCTCCCTATCCCACGTTCAAGCTCATTGGTCAGAAACAATCACATGGATCACAAGATTTATTTTGGGCCTTTTTGGCTTTATCTGAAAGTAGACAGTAGGTAGACAGGAAACAGGTTGAGAGAGAGAGAGAGGGAAAACAGCATTGGGCAAATAACCCGAGTGAGATTTTAACTGGGTTTCCTGCATATTTGCGTATTTTCATGTGCTCTACCGAATGAGCTAGGCCCCCTCTACAAAACCACTTTTAGGAAGAACATTTACAGGAGCAAATCATGGATGTATTATTAGAACAGGGGCACCACCCCCTTTCCCTGATGCCAATTTCTATAGTGACCACACTGCAACAAAAAAAAACACCTACGGCCCAAAAAAGATTTTCCCCAGAGCACATTTTAAAACGGCTGGTATTCAGCTGACAGGCCACCTACAGCTACCAAAATGGTTGGATTTTGTAGTGTTTATTTATTTTCAAATCATAGAACTTTTTTCTGTTAAAAATCCAGTTCTAATAATACATCCATTGAGTAAACCCACAAGATATATTTTCTTTGGTTTATGATTAGCGTCTATTAAAAATGGTCTGTGGCCTCACTTTGTCAGGATGCAGATATTTTAAGAACACACCCATGCTGTCGTTCTATTGTTAAGACATACTCCTGCCGACTTGTTCATGTGTCATGTGTGTTTTTTATTAGATTAAAAAGAACATTGAGCTAACACTGAGATGGAGGCCGACACTTTTAAAACTGCATTATGTTGTTTATTCACATGTCCTAAAAAATTGAGGCTTGTATAATAAGCCAAGCATGCCCACCATGTAATATGTAATTTTATTAGTGCGCCTTAACTGTGGCCTGTGTCACTTTAAGTTTCATAATGGCCCATGGAGACAATCAGAAGACTCCTTCTGATACAAGAGATAACAGGGAACTTGTTATTGTTGTAGCATTGCAAGTAAACCAAGCAAAGATCAGCCATTAAAACCGATCCAATCATTTTCAAAGTGAATAACAAATGTTGATGTATAAATCTCATATTTGATATCATTTTTGATTGCAATTAGATTCAAGCATTTCTTTTACTGAAGCAGCAAAGAGCATGAAACCTTGTAGAAAGAAATTGTATCAAACATATGGATCCAATGTCCAACATAAGAGTGAACAAGTGAAGTATTATGTGCCCGTGTTATGCATTAAAATATTGTAATACCGTTCCCGTCTGTCAGATGTTTGCCTTTTTGTTGTCTGTCATTACCACAAGCACTGAGCAAAATTGCACATAAAAGCTCATGTTGTGTTTTATTTATTTCTTTTCTGGGCCTAAAGCGTGTACGATGCCAGGCACATACTTTTCCCATCATGGCCTGCGGAAAGAGGACGGGGGGGAAACAACACTCATCTCTTGTCAAACAAAAGGAAGGAGCCAGAAAACACAACACAGAATGGGAAGCGTCCAAAATGATGAAACCTTGTTAGTCTGGGGAAATTAGAATTTGTATTTTTTTGTGTGTTGTTTGTTTTCTAGGCACGGCTCAGCAATTAACATTCACTGCATAATAAGAGACTAGAATAATGCAGAGGGAGTGTTGCTTCTAGTTTGAATGAGTGAGGATTAGCTATACCATCACCATATAGTGAATACAATTACATCTAAATATTGTATATGCGCAGTGTGGGTTATCAGTTTTATGTGAAAATTGACAAATAAAACTGAAAAATAATTACTCTACCAACAAGCTATTTAAGCATATAGCTGCCAAGTTGAAGCAGTCCATATAAAATATAAAAATAATGGAATAATGAGTCTCCTTCTGTAGCTTTAATGTGTTGTGATTAGTGTTTGAGTATAAAGTGTCCATCTCGGGCCTGACTGGCAGCACTAAAGCGTGATTAGCTGCTCTGATATTTCATACATCTCCTCCTCTGCCTCTGATTACATTGTGCTTGGTGAACCCTGTGTGCCTGCCAGGCCTTCTCCCTCACAAACACCACTAATAGAGTTAAGGACGGGCTCTTGTGTTGTGTCAAAAAGCGTTATAGAAAGATTGGAAACTTGTTGGCACTGCTACATGATCTGCAATCGCTGGGGCTTATTGAGAAACTAAAAGACACTTCAAGTACAGCATTTGATTGTGTCCAACAAATATTCAGTATTTTAGACACATATTTGAGATGTTGTGTTTGCAGATATACACCATATAAACCATCGGAAGCTGGACCCTAGGCCTGTGAAGGTTCACTGTGGCATATGAAAAAGTATTTGGAAAAGATTTTTGAAGTGATATTCCTGGATTAGAGTTATATGTACTTTTATTATGGGTAGTATATTAACTGTAGTAGATTTCTATGGCTACAGTCTGGAAAACTGTCCAGGCTCAAAGAAAGCATATAGGTTTTCTACAGAGGGCTGCTCAGATCCCACTGTACAAGGCTTCTATGAGCCTGGTCAGTTCTCTTGACTGTGTGAGCACTGACAGAAATGTTACAGCAAATATACTTCATACAAGTTGCACATTCAACTGGACTTCAAAAATTCTGCAATCACTTTAAGTTCTCTAAGACCTTACTCTGTGCCTAGCACAATGTGACAGGTCTTGTCAAAGCCACTCAAAGGATTTTTGCCATTTTTACAGCTTGAAACATATCAACTTCAAAGACAAAATGCTCACTTGCTGTTTTATATTTCACAAACAGATACTCTGGTAACAATAAAAGCTATTGTCTCTACTCACTATGTTGTGTCTCACCAGCTTACAGTTTAAACACATTTACAGTTAGTGACCCAAACATCACACTATAAGGCTTGCTTTGTAAAAGTGGCTAATTCATGTTTTAAATTGGTCATCCACAAATACAAATTAATTAAACAGAAAAGAAAATTATCTATATATAGAGTCACATGCTTGTTCTTTTAGATACTATTCATGATTTAATACTTTCTGCTCTGTATGTGTGTTCTTGTATCTGAATGACTCAGTCAATGCAGCATACCGACTACTTTTTTTCTGTGCCACTGCCTTTCTATTAATCATAGACACACATGAGCCTGTGTATCGGCTTGTGCCAGCTATATTCCTGATAGATCTTTTTGTCTTTGAAGCCCTTCAGTCCAAATTGTTTCCCTGATCATAAATGTCACATCATCTTTTGCCTCTTTCTGTCTTTTTTTATTTGCCGCCTTTGTTCTGTAATTGTTCGTGTTTCTTCACTGTTCGTGACTGTGTTTGTGTGTGTGCCATAGATCAGATGTTTTCTCTCTGTTCAACATTTGACTCCATACATCCCTCAGCTTCTTGGAATACTTTTGGTAATGTCTGTGTATCCCTCCGTCTGTCTTTGCAGAGACCTCAGTGAGAACCAGATCCAGGCTGTTCCCAGGAAGGCTTTCAGAGGAATCACCAATGTCAAGAACTTGTAAGTACTTTTACCTTTGCTTCATCCATCCTCAGCTGTTACCTTTCCCCTTCTTCTTTTCTCTTTATAAACAAAGTATACCAGATGACAATTTATAGTATATTCTTTTGAGTTCAGAAATGAAAAAGATAGACATAAGACCCATGATTATTTTAGAGAAATAAGTCGTTTTTCTTCTCTTTATCCCCCTACACAAACTGACCACTTTTCACCTTTTCCTTCTCCCTTCCTGTCCGCAGAGGTTTTGTCCAGGCGTCAGACGCTCGATAGCTGCCTGTCATTTATTCATGACGTCCTAATCACCAATAATGTGATCGATAACCTGCCTGATCAATGCTCCTAATCAATAACAGCCGATCAATCCCTCCTGATGCTGCACAGAAGAATACTGCAGACTTCTGGGAATAAACAACATGCTCGATGCCAAACAGTTCGAACAGTGTCAGAACAGAACAGAGCAGTTTTACCATTCAGCAATACAAAATGTTTATTATTATTTTATTTTTTTAACATATCTCTGTCTACTTATAAAGTGGTTGCTGGGGTGTATCAGCCATGTCACTAATGGACAAAATATTCAAAAAAATGAACCAACAACTATGCTTGGTCTCTCAATTTATGGCCGATCAGTTGAACAGTTTTATGTCTCTTTCCAGTTGGTCCTCTATATATTGATTAATATGCATCTTGCTTTTAGAGTCTAAAGGCAAATGTGTTTTCTGCTTGGTTTTCTCTTTTAAAGTGTGGTTTGAGTTCAATATGGACTCCAACGTCCACAGGAGATTATTACTCTTAGGTTAAATGGAGCATAGAAAAAGGGAGCCGGTGTTAGTTCACCTGGATCAGGTCCAAACCTTTAGTTTAGGTCAGCCGGTGATCATCTAATTCACTCTGCCCCGTCACATCGGACACAATCCAAACTAAATGCTATTCACCGTCTCACCTCGACGACCTGGCTCTCAACTATTTCACTGCGTTTTAGTCTCTGCCAAGAACCTGCAGCACTCCACTACTTTATTAAGAAGTGACAGCACTTCACTTACAGAACTCTTTGAATATGCATTTGACAATCATGCAGCACTTAATTAGCTAAATTTGATATTGTTAATCTTTCATTTAAGTTCATTCATTCATCTTTTGCTGCTTATCTTTTAACATTGTCAGGGGTTGGAATGTATCCCAGCTACTTTGGGGATGGGGCTGGGTACACAGGCGCTCATTAATTACAGGGTGGACACTGCCAGACACCATTCAAATCCTTGTCTTCAAACGGTAGCATTAAAAGGATTACTATGATGCTGTGAGGCAGGACTGCTGTATGTTTTGTCATGCACGTCTCACTTCAATTCTGTAACATCATATATTAAATTTATACCTGTGGTCAGTTGGTTAATTTAGTAAAAAAGCAAAGTGAGGCTCTGTTCATGGGCTGTAGAATACTGAGTTGAACATAAAACAAGTTTGCTTGCAGTTTTGAACCTGCCCTTCACTTTTTAACACTCCTCTTTAACGCTCTTCTACGCTTCCTGCCAACGTCTTATCAATCAAATTTGACGGTAAAATTGTCAGTGCCTCACGTTAAAATGTTTTCCACTAAATTGCTTTGACCTACAAAGTGAGACATTTCACATTTGGCTCAGAGGAGGGCTGAAATTAGGAGTGACTCAAGCATATCAAATAATTCCTTTCTCCTCCTCCATTTAGATCTTTAAAAGCACCTCCTCCTTCTCCTCTGTGCCTATTGTTTCTCTTAAGTCAGCAGTTTTCTTCTCCTTTAGTCATTCCCCTTTTTCAAATTGCCTACTGCATTTATCTCTTGTTTCTCCTTTGCTATTGGGCCCCATTAGTTCCTTTGTCTTTGTTCACATTTCTTAAGCTTTAGATTCAACATTTTTTCAGTTCTGCAACCTATTTTCCCAAATTTTCAATTCCCCCAAATAATTCTTTATTTTATTCCTGCCTACATGGTGTTCTCTCCCTAACTCCTTTACCTGGCAGAGCCCCTTGAATTTCCTTTCCCGTCCACTTCCTCTTTTCCCTCATCGGTCCTCCATCCCGCCATCCCTCCCTCCATTAGACAAGGTGACTCCTGCAGTAAAAGGCTCCAGCCCTCCATTATACCAGCTAGTCGAAAAAAATCCTCCATGACATTCTGTCCCAAGTGGACACAGCATTGATTTTCTCATATGTCTCTCTCCCTGTCTCACTTAGCCTCACTCCCCTCTCTCCCCTCCCCCCCTCGCCCCCTCAGTCCCCTCACTCATTCCTCCGTACAAATCACGCTGCTTTCCCTCTCCGCTGTATCACACCAAATCTCAGTCTTCAGCCCTGTCTCAAGTCAAGCGGAAACTGAATTCAACATTGTTCTACTAACAAAAATAGTCAACAGAATTTATTGCTAATATAAGCACATTTTTGTGTGTCTTTTCTAGGTTATACTTACACTACATGGCGTCTTAAATAAGTGTACCATACCCCTTTGGTAACCCCTTGACTTTGGTTCTAACACTGGGTACAGTTACTAAAAGGTGGAGCTAAGCTCTGCAGGGGATATGTTCAATAGCAGTAGATTGGAAGATATTTGAATTTGAATGAAAATGTTCTTGTGATTAACAATTATATTCTACAAATATGTTTTATGTTAGGCTAAAAGGTAAAAAAAAAAGTTAACCATTTTAACGTTTTTTAACGTTGATGGCTACCTGGATGACTGAGAACCTACTTAGATGTTATATGTAACTAATATCAAAACATGCTGGTGGAAGCTGCCATCAATGAATTTCCCCATGGGGATAAAAATAAAAAAAAAAATAAACATGAGCATAAATTGCCCCTTGAAATGCTGGAAAAGGGTGCTGATTTTAAAGTGAGGAAAGCTGGTAATAAACTGTAAACAATCCTCTATTGGCTAAACAATCTGGATATTAGAGACATAGATGAAAACATCTTCACCTAGCTTTGGCCTCGAGCACATTACAACTGAACTTACACCTTTATAAACCCGCAGGCATCTCTCTCTCAAAGGCAGAGAAACAGAGTTAAAAGCGAAATACGGGACCTCTATACACCACATTTCTTTGAGTTAGGGTTCCAGTCCATGGTGCCTGTGGCGGCCACTGCCTCCTCCACACACACACCTGCCTGCGCATGGATTGCTATCAGATTGAATGCTTAGCTGAATCTGCCAAGAAGCTGGCATATACAATTACCGTATCGGTATGTTAACCTAAGCCGACAGTTCTGCCATACATCTGTGTGTGTCTGTTTGTGTGCATCAACCAGCTCCCCTATACATTGTGCTGACTGCTGCTCCTGTCATCTACCTAAACCTGACCTGTCAGTCAATTACGCGCGATGGAGTTAAATGTACTGTGACAATGCACATGAGGAACAGAGCGCAAAGTTCTCCGAGTCTCATGCTTTTATCGTTGTCAAATTCTGCATGCTTATCTTATTGTATCTAATCTTGTCTCATTGTTCACTCCATATACATAATCTGGTCATGTCTCGTCCTGGGAAACAGACATTATGCTGATAACACCTGCAGATCCAACAGCACACCGCTGCATGTAGACACCTCATGCTTGCATCTGAATACATTCCAATGTGTAACACAGTACTGTAACTATTTGTATCTCACAAAATCTGACATGATTGCATGAAAATAATTAAATAAAACATTACATTTAACAACATTAGATTGTAAACCTATTTCAAAATGATGAAATATTCTATTCTATTTTTAAGTTATGGGTTGTACAGTATTGTTCAAAATAATAGCAGTACAATGTGACTAACCAGAATTATCCAGGTTTTTAGTAAATTTAATAGCAGTACAATGTGACTAACCAGAATTATCCAGGTTTTTAGTAAATTTTTTATTGCTAAGTGGCAAACAAGTTACCAGTAGGTGCAGTAGGTTCTCAGAAAACAAACAAGACCCAGCATTCATGATATGCACGCTCTTAAGGCTGTGCAATTGGACAATTAGTTGAAAGGAGTGGGTTAAAAAAGCAGTGTGTCAGTCACTGAGGTCATCAATTTTGTGGAAAAACAGGTGTGAATCAGGTGAGCACTATTTAAGGATGAAGCCAGCAGCACTTGTTGAACATGCATTCGAAAGCCTGAGAAAAATGGTCCGTTTAAGACATCGTTCAGAGTCCCTCTCTGTTTAAAAAAAAGGCATGTGCAGAAGAGGTTACAATTCAACTGGCCTAAAGTGAAATGGAGGAACATTTTGTGACTGATGAGAGTAAAATTGTTCTTTTTGGGTCCAAGGACCACAGACAGTTTGAGACGACCCCCAAACTCTGAATTCAAGCCACAGTACACAAACAGTGAAGCAAGCATCATATATATGGGCATGTTTACTACCTACTATGGTGTTGGGCCTATTTATCACATACCAGGGATCATGGATCAGTTTGCATTTGTCAAAATACTTGAAGAGGTCATGTTGCCTTATGCTGAAGAGGACATGCCCTTGAAATGGTTGTTTCAACAAGACAATGACCCCAAACACACAGTAAACAAGCAAAGTCTTAGTTCCAAACCAACAAAATTAATGTTATGGAGTGGCCAGCCCAATCCTCGGACCTTAATCCAATCGAGAAGATGTTTCTGAAGCAAAACCAAGAAATGTAAATGAATTGTGGAATGTTGTTAAAGAATCATGAAGTGAAATAACAGCTGAGAGGTGCCACAAGTTGGTGCCACACAGATGTGAAGCAGTTTTAAAACTGTGGTCATACAACTAAATATTAGTTTGTGATTCACAGGATTGCTAAATCCTAGAAACAAAAACGTTTGTACAAAATAAATTTGAGTTTGTACAGTCAACGACAGACACTGCTATTTTTGAACACACCCCTTTCAACTAATTGCCCAATTGCACAGCCTTAAGAGCGTGCATATCATGAATGATGGGTCTTGTTTGTTTTCTGAGAATCTACTGCACCTACTGGTAACTTGTTTGCCACTTAGTAATAAAAAATACACTAAAAACCTGAATTATTCTGGTTAGTCACATGGAAAGTTACATGGAAAGCGTAATGTACATGCCTCACTTACTGTCAGCTTTGATGCACAAGGCTTTGGTTGAATGACAGATGCATCAGATAAAGCCCAGCTGCTTCATAGGCCCAAACAGACACGCCTTTTATCTTGTGTACCATCACATCCTCATATTGTACCTTTTTCCTCCGTCTGCCTGCCTCCACTGCTCTAATACACACTATTCATTGTAGTAAAAGTTCATTTTTTTCCTCTACTGCGTCCACTCATGCTCAGCACACTCATTGTACCTTTAGGTGCTTTGATAAAAATGTGTTGAGCAAATGCAATATGAGATTTCTGCAAATATTACAAGTGTGTATCAAGCCCAGAATGAAATAGAATCCACCCCATGGCTTTACCTCGTCACCGTTCTCCATCCTGTCATTGTCTCCCTTCTCTTCTTCCTCATAAAACGCCTCCATGCTTCACGCTTCCCTACCCACAATGCAGTGCAGCCGGGCCGTTTGTTTGAATTATGACTACAGCGCCTTAGAGAGAGGTGAGAACATTGTGTCGGCTGTGTGCGCACAAACACAAGTGTCTGACCCACACTGCTGTGCACTTCTGTCACTGCAAATGTCTGTCTTCAGTGGGTTTTTATGTTTCCGGCAATTCCAGCATTTAGAGTTAGACCCAGGTATCTATCGTACTGAGGTGTTTGTGGAAAAACACAGATTAAAGACAGACATATTCAGGATGTTTTCAATTTAAGTCACCTGCAGTGTATACGTACTGTATATTCATGCTATAATGATATATGCACAGAATGAAGTCACAAATTTGATGCACATTTGCTACAACATAGTGATGTTGGTGTATTGATCATTTAATAGTGCAGACAGGTACACCTTTTGGACCGTCACATTCTGAAGATGTATTGGCCTGTAACTTAAAGAATCCCATTAGACAAAGTGGTGCCATCTCTTAAAATATCCATCCAGTCCGTGTCCAAAAACATTTGAAAAAGTGATAGACTTTTAAAGTCATTGTCCTTGTGAGTTTGTGTCCTGTAAATCCACAGAAGTGAGGACATCTACGCTGCGACAGTAAAGCAAGTGCTGACAGTGGTGGATAGTTTGTGATGTCATTTAAAAGTTAAATGTATTGTTTTCTACATAAACTACACTGGGACTCTAGACTCAAAACTGCCTGTGAAGTGCAAAGAAGAAGTGAATCTTTTTTTCTCTGAGATGGAAATTGATGGACTTTTTTATTTGCAAACCCTTTCTATCACACCAAGTGTGTTTAGTAAAGTCAGCCACATGCTTTTGTTCGACAAAAATACTGCATTTTGACATCGATTTTGTAATTTTGTTCTAAAAAGAAATTCTTATTAATTAATGTTTAATTTTTTTCTTTTACATGTATTTTTAAAAAGGACTTCAAATTATATTGTGACTCATTGTGTATTTGTAATGAGGCAAAAAGTACACAACCCAGTTTAATTTATTCTTCATTATGTATTCAGCTTTTATAGCACAAGGCCCCTCGGAGAAACTAGTTTGATAATTTCTACTGAATATTTAAGCTGTTTGAACTAATGTCAAGCAGATAAAGAATAATTTATTGAAATATACTGGATGCAAACACAGCTAGTACGTTTCCCTGCCTTCGTTTGTCTGTTCATTAATTACTCAGTCAGTAGTGGTTGCCCACTAATGGATTTGTGCAGTAGCACAGCCACTTTGTGTCTGTTTGTGTGTGTTTAGCTCCAGATGGCAGCGAAGAGAAGCATTGACTCACTCTTCCAATAAACCTTATGATGGGCCTGATTAAAGAAACTTACTAATTATATGGAATGAAATTTAATTTTGTAGCCCACTTTTATCCACTCTAAGCGACATCCAAACCCTCACAAGGACTGTGAACCTAAACAAGGAGGGTCCTCACATACACACAATGGTCCCTGTTCCCAGATTGATACCAATCATGTCGCTGCTAATCAGGTTCTTGGTGAACAAAGCTGTCAGAGGAAGCCAATCATACCTGACCTGATGGAATCGTTTACTGTGGATGAGGCTCAAGATGAAGAACATGGCCGCCAATACCAATTCACCACTTACTCCCAATTGTGGTAAATGACAAATGTCAGCTTTCTGGAGGAGGCTAATACGCTGTAAAACTATCAAACAAAACTCCACAGAGTCTGAGCCTTAGAGTTTGAAGACATTTCACATATCACCTGCCAGTCCTGGTCAGCACCACTTACCCGGCTCCATGCGTCACACACAAAGCATTTCAACAGTCTTCTCAGTGAGCAGACATTAAAGATGATAAAAGTGAGTGTCAGGATAATCACATCTGTCCCAAAGCATATAAGTTTTTACCTAAACTTATAAGTTATTTTAGCTATCTGTTAACATTCAGTTTTAGGTTATTAGTTAGTCTTATGTCTTAGCCGCTTGGTCAAAGTACTGTCAAGCCAGAATTATATTTTCTAATTCTAAATATGAACACTTTAGAATACATCCAGTGATACACAGATTATTTTTGCCTGTTGGACCGTTTCTTCAGGTTAATGACTTAACACCAACAGATGACTATGAGAGTGCCATACATGTCCACATGGCATGTCAGGCTGTGAGCCAAATCCAGAAAACTATGCTTTTTAATTGCATAAAAGGCAAACTTTGCATTGCCATATGTTGGTATGATCCCAGACTCTCCAGTCATTTAACAGGTGCTTACACTCACAGCTGACTTCCAACTCTACTTGAACAACAACTACATCAGACTCCACCAAGGCGTTTAGTGCAACATTAATGATTGTACAGCGATTTTTACAAGTCATGCTCAATTAATCAAGTGCAGCATGGCCAGCTAGTAAGCAACTGATACTGCACTCATCTCAAACGTATAATTGCATTGGATCAAAGCAGATCAAAACATCTCATCAGTCTGCGATGGCCTTTAAGGCCTTGAAATAATGATGTTACAAAATGAATCTGGCCTCTGGGAATGAAATCGGTTGGTATTTAGTGTCTTGAGTTCAATATGAATTCATGCCAACCAATAACCACAAGCAGCTGGTCAGTGTTGGGGTACAAACACTTGAAAAATATAGTTTTTGGTGAAGCTGGCATGCAGGAGAAGGCATCTGTAAACTAACATTTCCCATTACTTTGTTCAAACCAAAAGCTTGTCTAGTCACAGTTTCTTTTTGAAATGGCTCTGTATACACAGGTGATCTTGCAGTAAACCATATAAATACACCTTTATACTCTGAGAGGAGCTGCATATTCTTCACACACTAGTCCTGACATGCGCATTTCAAAACAAAGCCGAAAACTGTCTTTTTTGAAGCCCTTGTGTTCCAAGAGTTCCTATTTTCAAAAGCACCTTTCTTTGGCTTGAAAGCTGATATGACTGATGCGCACAAGCAGCCACTGGGGTTAGAGAGAGAAGAAGGTTTTTTAAAAAGTTGATGAGACATAAAATCAAAGTGGAAATGGATTAGCGATGGATAGGGTGAAGGAAGTTTAAAAGGTGAAGGCGAATCAGAGACAAGAGGGCAATAGTTGGGGAAAAGAAATGGATTATAAATGGAGAGCTGTTAGAAACATGAAAAATGGGCAAGATAGATGCTTTGAGACAAAAGGGAGAGAAACAAATGGCAAGGAGTCAAAGAGGGTTGTATTAGGGATGGAGGCAAGACAGATGAGATGGAAGAGGATGAGGATTACGCTGGCGTGATACACTTTTATCCGCCAGTGTCTCGAGAAGAGATGCAAACTAGATGTGCAGCCACCATCAGAGAGAACCTTTATGATGTGTGTGCGTCCACCTGTTTGTGTGTGAAACAGGCTAAATGCCACTCGTTGCATCTCAACTTGGTTAACTTCTGCCCTTTGTATAGCTCTGTGCGCAGTCTGTCTGCCGGGAGAAGATCGAAAGTGGCACAGGAGGACTTGAGGTTTCGGGGTTGTTGGGTTCATCGATGGATGGAGGGTTGGAATACGCAGAGCAAATTAAAGTAAAAGCACAGGATGGATGGCATAGGGGTCCCGGGTGCATGTGGGAGTCCGGAGAATGAACAACGAGCGAGGGGGGGGACAAGGAAAGGGGAGGGGAAAAAGAGTCGTGCCTGGAGGCTTGATTTACGGAGGCTTTCCTTTTAATGAAATTGTTTCAGTGACAGAGCCGGTAAAAGGCCCTTAATGGATTGGCTGGCCTAATGTAATGAAATTACTCCCTCTTTCACTACAGAGAGAGGGGGGAAAAGAATAAAACGAGAGGACATTGGAAGGGGGAGGAGAGGAGGAGAAAATGCAATTAATATTTACAGAAGAGACAAGCAGGGTGGGCTCCTACTGGCGCGCTCCCCCTCGCGCTGTGCCTCCGTCCCTCTGTCTGCTCCGAGGATGGCCAGTGCTGGTTGGGCATGCGGCAGGGAGCAAGGTGATAGGCTGACGGAGGACGGCCACCTCAGCACACAGTGATCTCTCCCCAATCCTCTCTTTTCTTCCTTCTTCTGTCCTCGGGGCAGCAGCTCAGGTGAGACTTAACCTTCGCGACTTAGCCTCTGAAGCTAAGGGTTCCCACAGTGTGATCGTAAGTTAGGAGTCCTATACCTGCTCACTACCACCTCGCACTCTCTCATACACCAGTCTTGTGTTAGTCCCTCCCCCAGCTGAGCGGACCTGACTCTCTCCATCTCTCTTCTCTCCGTTTGTGTGTGTCTGTGTGTGTGCGGTGCAGGCAACTGGACAGCAACCACATCAGCTGCATCGAAGATGGAGCTTTCCGAGCGCTGCGCGATCTGGAGATTCTGTAAGTAGAGAAAAACCCTGGTCCTCTTACTTCTCCTCTTCTTGTTCTTTTCCTCTCTTGGCTCATCTCTCTCAACTCGTTCTTGTTATGTTTTGTCTCTGAAGATGGGGTCTGTCCTGGGCTCCTCTTTTCCAGCTTTAGTTTGTTTTAATTCTTATCTATCGCTTTTTTTTTGAGATGTGTTTTTCTCTCCATTTTTCTAATTTTACATATTCTTTTTGCATGGAATATAAAAAGTTTATTGTTTTGCTTTTACAATGCCTTAACACTCAGATGTGTCTTAAAGTAAATGGTCTTGCAGCATGTATCTGTGTGACTGTGAACATCAAAGTATTTGGATAAAGTAGCAGGTTCACTGACCAGCATATGTGTTGTCGTTGATATTAAATCTTCTCATTCTCACACAATCTAAAAAACTGAGTGAAAATCTGTGTGTGCCACCTGCTGTGCGCTGTGCTTCTCTTCCTGCATCATGTGATGTGAGTGGGTGATTCCCTGCATACGGGAGAGTGTTAATGCTCCTCCAGATGTGCGTTCACATGATTGAGTGCAGGTCTGTGTGTAAAGTCTTCCTCAGGGCTGCTCATTTGTCACAGTACAGCTACTGTTGTAACGCTTGTGTTGCTCTCGAGTTGCTCTCCACTTGTTGTGTATGCTGCCGGTGCATCGTCTGGCACATGTGGATTAATGTGTCCACGGGGTATATTTCCTGTTGCACCGAAACATTTGCAGTTTGCAGCACCTGAAAAAATCTACAGTATGGCATTGAACATAATCCTGCAGGATGCTGCATTTATATTTCACAGTATGTTGCTAAGAGAGGAGATGGTGAGTGATGCTGTTCATCAAAAAATAATAATAGATAAAGAAATCATATAGTCAAAACCTGAGGCTCAAAATAAAATCTTACTTCAGACAGTTACAGTTTCCGCTAGAGGCTCTACCAATGGCTTCATAAGATCTCACTTCTGGCTATTACCAGTAGACTATTAGGATTGATTAAGGAAAACATTACTAAATTCAAAATTAAGATTCTTGGTGTTTCTCAATTTTAAAATACTCAAACTAATTGGGTGTTTTCAAATGAAAAGTAAAATGCAAATTGTTTTTATTTAAATGAGTAACAATGTTCAAGGCATTTTGTTTTAAAATGTTCTTTTGGTGAATGAAGTTGCATACTGGTACTGAAGTCATGACAGAAAGACATCAGAGACATGCAGGATTTTAATGGGAATCCCATTGGCACATTCCTGGTGCAGTGTAGCCTTGTCTAATGTATCCACATTAATGATTAAAGACAGTGGAGAATCCAGTATGACAGTGCACGCTACTAAGAAGACCAGATTCTTAAACATAAACTTGATTTTAGTTAAGATAAACAGTTATATTTGGTTGTTCCTTTTTCATTTCTTTCTACCTTCTATATCTTTAGGCAAACTTAGCTTTTAATTTTTTTATTTCCTTGCTTTTCACTCAGCGCACAATAGAAGAGATAGGGGCAGATAGCAGGGGATCAGCGGGGCGAGATACAACATATTAGCAATTCATAAGACGCTGACAGCTGAGTGCTCGGCAGGATTTACAATTCACTGTAAATACGGAGCGGTTCCCATTCACAGCAGACAGCATGACAGCACACAGTATATTCACCGAATATGACATTTTAATAAAGGCAGGTGTGTGTGTTTGTGCACATGTGCAGAGGGCATGAATGACAGTAAGCAATTCTGCCGGTTGGACTGATCTTCATTTCAAGCATCTTATCCCCCCCCCCCACACACACACACACACACACACACACAGAGACATTAAGAGAGAAGCAGCCCCATCTGTTCATATCTGAGGTTGATTTCGTGACCGTGTTACAAAACGGGACAATACAGTGAGCACAGGCCACATTACTGCAGCAGCAGGTAGGTGCGTGGCTATATGTATGAATGAATGATCACCTGCTTCTGTATTCTTCCCCTTTTGTAAGACCTTTTGGAATTTTAGACATTACATAGTCTGGTAGAGCTGTAGAGTAACAAGTACTAAGGACACTAAGCCAAAAATGGCCACCGTTTGCATGCTCTTGTGTTATATTTGGATTAATTAATATTTACTGTTTAAGAAAAAAATAATGTGGAAAAAAAAGATCATATTATAAAAAGTTAAAATGTTATTTCATGTCAAAGCAAATAACAATTAACTTTTAGACATTTGATTTGTAACATTTTGTAAAATTACAGTGTTTAAACGACCACAAACAGAAATTTCCTTGAAGTTTCAAAGTTAAATTTAAGATAAAATGGGGTGCCTCGGTGGCACACGTGATAGAGCGCATACCACATATTCAAGCAACTTGGGTTCCATTCCAGCTCGGGTCATCTACTCAATGTCCTTCCCTTTTTATCAAACTGTTTCCTGTCTATCTACACTGTCTCAAATAAAAGGTAAATAGACCCAAAATTAATATTTAAAAAAATGGAAAACATAGGGCGCTAGAGTTGTAGAGCAACAAATACTTAGCATACAAATGCAGTAATGGCCGCTATTCACATGCTCTTGAGTTAGATTGTGCAGTCGGGAAAATGTATTGAAATTGACTGTTAAAAATAAATTAGGCACACCAATTGATTTCACAAAACTGTAAGACTTTCTTGCCGTTTAATTCTTGGCTTTATAGATTGCATGTGACTTTCCATGTACACAATAGGTATATCAGTATCTCTGCAGCCTGTTACAAGTGTCTTCTACCGCATCCCAATGTAGCCTATCTGCATACATGCCGACTGGGCGGTGTGTGCACCTATCAGCGTGTGTGGACGCCATGCTAATTGAAAGAAGTGCAGTGCTGCGTGTGCCACTAATGAATCTCCACATTAATTAATCTAGTCATTTTTAATTAGCCGCTGTTTCTTGCTAGGCTAGGCTTTATCTGGGCTGCTTAATATGTTTCACGGGAGCCAACGCCGGGGAGTCACGAGCTGAACACTGGGGCGTTAAGTTCATTTTCCGGGGATTTATACTTTGTTAGTTTTATTAATCTTGTGCTTGTTGTCGGAGAATGACAAGAAGTGACAGTTTTTTTTTTCTCGTGAATGGTACTGTCTTAGTTTCAGTATTACACTAAGCTACATTACTGTGTTGTAGTTGTCTACATTTTGGTTAACCATTCCTTGGTTTAAAGTCTTTCTCCCACTTTTTTTGATATTGCTCCCTCCTCATGTGTCCCCAGATAGTCTCCCCCCTCTTCTTTTCATGACTGCCAGGATGAAAGTAGCAGATCACCATTGTAAAAGCTCAGCAGCCCTTTTTATGATTTATTTAGACCTGAAAAGGCCGCACTTACTATCCGCACCTTTTTTTGTTCGAAGGGGAAAGAGACAAGAGAGATTTGATGGGTGGTGGGTTGTTCACAAAATGGGAAAAATAGCAGAAGGAGGGATGAAGGGAAAGAGTGAGGGATTGGTTGTAAAAGCAGCCGGTTTCCTGGACATTATTTATTTATCTGCAGCTGGATCCTAAGGAGAGCTGAAAAATACAGAGGGAGAGGCCGGAGGGAAAGATATGTGGAAATGCAAAGGAAAACCAAAGAGGATAAAGAAAAAAAGTGTAAATGATTTGCAGGATGGAGGTATAAGGAGATGAAAGGGCAGACAAAAGCACTGATGTGATGTTAGCAGCTTCTAAAAAGCGTAGTGATAGAAAATGGATTGAAAAGATCAGAGTGGTGAGAGCAGGGAGGCATTAATTATTGATGGAACAAATGTCTTACTGACTGACTCAATTTGGACCTCTGTTGTTTCCAGACCGCCAAGGCTGTCAGATGGACTCACACAGCGTTTGTCAAATTGAGACCAGGGAACCGGAAAAGTCATATGTCATCGTCTGACGTAAAGATTTATTCATATAGAGTCCAAAAACCTACCATGCTAAAATCAAAAAGTCAGAATAAGTGAAAACATCTACCCTTCCCTTCTTATATAATTATATATAAGTTGTTTGGGTTGATGGTGGTCAAATCGAAAAACTAAACCGTGTTATTCTTACAGACAAATCAATGCTGCTTGTGTTCTGTGGTGCCTTTCCCGGAATTACAAACATTGATTACCATATTGAGGACTGTGGTCAATTTTAATATAGCCCCAATGATTCCATAAAATGACAATCAGGCAACCACACAACTTTCTAAAACCACTTCTTTAAAAAGTCTTCTCACTTTATATCACGACCACAGAAATGCAACCCAACACATTCTTTGAAAATGTAAAATGCCGAACAGATTGCAGCAATGGCCTTATCGTATTCATCATTAAACACCTATCAGAGTCAATTAGGGCGGCGCAATAATCCTAAACAAGTAATTTTCCTAATGGTGAGAGCTATTGAAGTGTGAGTGCGAAGCTTGAAGTGTTCATTGTAACACTAAACAAAAAGATTAGTCCTAATTAAGTGACAGTCCGCTTCTTCTCAGTGGAAGCATTGGAGGGCTTCACGGAGCTTTGTAAGCACAATTTGTCACTGGGAGCTGGAGTCTCAGTTACAAAGCTCTGAATCCACACCGTTTTATACAAATGAACAGGATTTGTGAGAGGACTTCTCATCGGTGCATGACAGTGCAATTGGTTCTGAAAGACAATAAAACAAACATTTCCTTCCAATATTTCCATGGTCGTATTAAGGATGGCTGAAACATTAAAGAGACAAAGCTGAATCTTGATTGAGACGAGCACGGCGTTTTTCATTCCACATTTTCTATGGAAGGTTGGCGCTATATGTGCTCATCCGTGTAAGTCCAATAAACATGGGACAAGTGGAAATGTAATTATGTGATAAACACTGGTTTTATGTTTGGCAGAAGAGTCGCACAATCCACTTTGTCGGTTTGATTTCTCAGAGTTCCTCGTCTTTGCAGTCACGTCAGCGCAGATGGTAGGCATTCCTTCTGTAGCAGCTAATGACTGTGTGTGCCAACGTGAGTGTATTTTTACTCAGTCAGGACTCATTTTAGGTTGAGTGGTAGGGTTGAATGCAGTCATTCATTTGCTGTACCTCAAAGCATTTCTATGCATTTAGGGTGCACAAAATCCAATCATTGGAAATGCTTAAATTTTAATATTGTATAGTCAGGGTTGAAAGGGACAGTCCAGTATTTTGTTGAAAATGGGGTCTATAAGACACTTAGGAATAGGCCATTTATTCTCTATGGTAGAAAAGGTCAGCAAACCTCCTGTCTAAACCATGTACTGCCTGGTTGAATAAATGGCCTATTCATAGTATTTAATAGACCCTCATTAACAAGATACTGGAGTATACCTTTAAATTTGAAACATAAAACATTAGCGTGTCCTTAAACTTTGTATACCTGCTACAAGCATTACCTTGTACAAATTATTAATTCACTTTCATATCTTCTACTTGTTGCAGTCAGTTTTGTTGCATGAAAGCCACGTCTCAAGCCATGACCTCCAAATTAAGTCTTTTCCAAAATCTTCAGCTTTCAATAATGTTTCCTGATTGAACACTTGTTAGATATTGTTCTTCTTGTCTTTTGTTCTATTGCACTCATTTGTAGCGGGGAACAATCTGCCAAATCACAAGGGCACACCAATCATTGCTAATGCCCTCCAGTGTCTCAATCAATAATACATAATCTATATTAAAACACTTACCAAATAGCTAACAGCTGATTTGGGATTCGTCGACGGTGTCTCTGCGTGTCTCTGAATGAGTTAATCCAGTCAGTGCGTGAGTCTGCCAGGCCACATCAGACTAAATGATGGATCCCCATGTGATGATGAATGGTAATTTAGATTTAACATAACTGGACTAACGAGCGCGCTAATGACTCAAAAGCTAGCCTGGACAGCTCTCACTCGATGGGCCGCCGTCTTGCATCCCAATGAGCCGGGAAAGGACACACACACAAAACATGCACAAGTGTTCTAATAAATGCAGGCAAGCACAATCATGAATTCATAAACAGTTCTGGCCAGGTTTCACACACACACACACACACACACACACACACACACACACACACACACACACACACACACACACACACACACACACACACATTCACATATTTGGGGGTTGGTGGACCCAGTATGACACTAAGGACTTCATGAGGACCAGAGCGTTCTGATGTCAGCCTAATATGAAGCTGATTAATTAATAATTATTCAAAGGCCAGTTAAATTAGATGCAGTTTTTACCTCAGTAAATTTTCTTTGCCCCCCTCTCCCCTTGACAGTGAAGATTAATATAATAGATGACAAGTGCTTCATCATTTTGAGGTAGAAATAGCTGTTAATTTTTCATGCAAAAAATTTGGGCTCTACCTCATACAAAAATCATCACATTTGTCACATATAGTTCACTTCTTCTATATATTATAGCACATGATCATGATATGTACAGTATTTCCCTAAAAATAAATACAGTATTTCCCTAAAATAAATGTAGTTCACGCTTAAATAGTTGAACATAGAACTATAAATATCATTTGTAATCTTACTGGAGCAGCCATTAAGCCATAACAAAAAAATTTCAAATAAAAAAACATTTCTTCCATCTGCGATAAAGCTCAGATTGCAATTTCAAACCTCATACTCATTTAGAGCATATGAACAGTTATGGCACAGACACAGTATTGACCAACCCACAGAAAAAGGTTTGATGGTAATTTCACTGAAACATGTTCCTAAACATTCATAAAATAATGTGTGATCAAAATGAGTGTGCTTCTCCTTCAGCAGTGTGCTCAGTTTGTCCACTAGGGCAGTTGGAACAGGAGTTGGAGGTAATATACCTAATGGCTCCTTCTACTGGGTTCTAAGAATCTTAATAAATGTCTGTTTTTTTTTCTTAAATAGACAACTGCGGGTCATATGTTGTGTTTGTCATTAGGATTTTTTTAGGATGCAACATAACAATATATTATGTTTTAATTTGCCATTTATGTTTAGTGCGGGTTCAACCCTCTGTCTCATTGAAGTATCACAGAACATACTTTTATCTCATTTGCAGGAAATACCTATTTTACTAATTTATTATTACACATTTATGATTCTGCGTCCAAGCTACATTTTAAATGTTTTTATTGGGATATGACCAAGAGGGGGCATTACCATTATAGATTTCTGGAGCCACTTGTTGCCTCTATTTGTACGCAGGTCCAATAAATCAAATAAGTTAACACATCCCCCCCAGGAAATGCCAATATGTGTCCATCTTCATGCAAAAGCATCAATTCCCCTCAAGAGTATGTTAGTTGGATGGTCAATTGTTATCCGTGTTGAGTGCTGAAGCAGAGCTATACTGTACAATTCAAAGACCTAGGTATAGAAATGCTTATGTGGTGCAAATAAAAGGCGAGTGGGGAACCAGTCCGGTTGGAAGGCCTACCGTTTTGCTGATAAGACACAAAAATGACACAGGGGAAGAGGATGAATTGAGTTTGAAAGATAGTCGAGAGTGAATGAAAAGCAGGTCGGATGTCACAGCAATGGCGGCCCCCTTGAATTGAAATGAATTCATTTTCTAAGAAACTGTCCGAGATGAAAACGCGGGGTGTGACCCAAAGAGACAGATAGAGAAAAGTGAGTGCAAAGGCTTGAAAAAAGTAAGACAGAAAACTACCATTACCATGACGTGCCCATAGACACGCACATGCACGCAGTAAAGGGGTCTAAAAAGCACTCTAAAGAGCGGTGGAACAGCTGCATATTTTATGATGGCTTTCTGGATGAGGGTGTGCCATAGGGAGACATTGAGAGGTGTGTAATACGTGTATGTGTGTGCTTGGTGTGGTTCTGGCCAAGCAGTGACTGTCATAATTCATAAGGAAGGACAGTTGCTCAGTGCACTGTATAGCACTGCAAGGTGACTTTGCCTCAGCCTTAACCCTCTTTCACGTTTTCCTTTGTGTTTTAGGCCTTCATTTTTCTCTTAATATCTTTACTTGTTATTATATTGTTAATATGCTCTAGTCTATTCACACATCTTCTGTAAAGCCCACATATTCCCCGCTGTGTCCTACAGCCATCAGTTATATAATTGGAATTAATGGAAATCAGTGTTACACAAAAAAGTGAAGGTTTTGCATATTTTCAGATGTCCTACCTATGTAACCTTCCTTCCAACACATTGCTTCACAACAGAATTCTCTAAGACTATGTTGTATTATTAAAAAATCTGCAGCTGTAGGTATAGTATTAGTTCAAGCAGTGTGACCAGAATCTGTTCTTACACAGAACAGCAGGAAAAACAATGACGTTTCTCAAGCTTGTAAGCTGGAGGCAATGAATTGTATTTCCACCCACTGAGCTGTTGACTGCTCAGACTGTCTTTCTCCTTGAAACTTAGGTTTGCTAGATGGCGATTTCGGCTATTTTATATCGCTTGCATTACACATGGGTATATTATATTCAATACTTTATAAGCAAGAGTAGGTCAACTCAGTAATGGCTTATTAGTCAAAATAAAAGAAGATATGATTGTGATCAGGGAGTTTCAACGAGGTGAAAAAGTAAAAAGGGGTCCCCTAATGAAAGCTAATATTTTTTAGTAGTTTTAAGGCTTGTTATCTATATTTAAATAATTTGTTTTTGTTGAATAAAACTGATGTGCATGGATTTGTGACTAAAATGTCTAATGTGGACTAAATCCAACGGGTGTTGGAGCCCACTGTATACCTCCTGCCTCGGTAGGAAAAACTGGGAGGATAAATATAAAAACCATTAGCCATTAGTGGTTGAAAGTTGATTCTTATTGGATAAAATGATGTGTGTGTTTTGTTTTCCCCCTCAAGCCCTACATGTCAGCCTCCTCTGTGCAGTTGGTCAGTGCCCAGCCTTAGTCGTCCCCTATCTGTAATGATTGTATTTCTGTAGATCTGTCTTGTATCCCTGATAAGTGGCTGCTAAATCGAAGCCCCTCAAACCATTCTACCTGAACGTAAAGTTTAGTAATCCAATTCTTGGGTGTGGGCATATACAGTGTGTGAATGGCTGTATGTGTATGTGTTATACAGCCGTGTGTGTGTGTGTGTGTGTGTGTGTGTGTGAGATCACATGGGATTTGTGCTGTTCAGTGATTTTGGTTTGGCTGCCCTCTTTAGTCAGCAGGCTCTATGTAGCCATCGCGTCCTGGCAACAAGCACCACTCTGGCTCCAACCTCAGAGCCTTGAAAGAGACGTAGCAATGTGGGAAAGACTGAGAGAGCTCTTGAGGGGTCAGGGAGGGTCGGCCACAAGAAGAAGACATTTTGAATTTTTCGGAGAGGCAGAAGGGCTTGTCAAAACTGAAGAGAAAAGAGCGCTATTGATGGATTGAAGGTGATGTAAGTGTGTAAAGTAACTATTGTCTTCAGTGTAATCATAGTGGTTGTAAGCACATTTAGACAGGAGTCAGGAAGAAAGTGGAATTAGACAGAAAAAATAGTGGAATATGCATTTGATAAAAACACTGGTTTAAAGACTGCTGCACACACATTTTGAATACAGACGTTTGGTTTCCTGTCTAGCTGTGCCTATTCACTTGTGCTTATTCACACTGTGAATTGGGTCCAGAATGCCTTTCCTTCACAGCCATTTTCACTTGGAGCAGCCCAGACAAACTGTAAACATACATCTGAAATAGGGCAGGCTTTATGTTTGATTTCTCTGACTGCTTGAACGTCCATCTAAATGATTTCAGGGCCACTTTAACCTGCATCCATTAGTACTTGCTCCTGGATATCCACATTCAATGAGACCAGACTTATTCTTTGTAGAGAATAAAAAAAGGCTAGAGGTTTGGCTGACTCCCTGGTGTTTATGAGACCACTTGTTGCAGATGCTTGAACCGGTTTACATTTTGGCAAAAAAAACAAAACATTTTGAGTAGTTACAATATGTGCCATTGCTGGATGAAAAACATTTTGTTTTCAGGTAAGTTTGAGGCAGGTAATTTTATTGCCAAAATGCATTAAATGGTTTTTTTGTAAGGCTGCAGTAAATGTCAAAAGCCCTCGTTCCCTGAATGAGCCAAACCTAAGGTGGGTCTACGAAAATATTGTCCTTAAGTGGGGCTTTAAGAGAGAAACTATTGTTGCTAAAAGAAGGATAAAGGATTAAAGAGTGACTGGAAATTGGAGGAAATGCTGAGAAGCAAGCTAAACATCTGTGTGAGAAACAGACCTTTTAAACACTACAGGACAAGGTTCCCTTTGTGCTGTCTGCAATCTTTTAAAGAAATGAACCTAAATGCCCAAATTACAGTGAAACTACTGTTTGATTTTTAAACCAACCATGCCTCTTTAATAATGCCGGTGAAAAAGTCCAGAGATCTCTGAAGAGCCAAAGCAGGTATAAGTCAGAGAGCTGTGTAACATGGAGCCTATGCAGACATCAGTGCCAGCAGAGTGACCCACGCACAATTAATCTCCCCCCACTGGGTGATAGGACGGGAAGAGGTGGAGTCACAGAGGCGAGGGCTGGAGGGGAGGGAGGAGGAAGGTGATTTAGGTGGAATTTAGTCCGAGGTAAATGAGAGAGCCACGAGGAGCACAGTCCAGAAAGTGAAGCAATCTGCAACCTCATTTGTTCTCATTTAGAGAGAATTGTCTCATCAGTAGATTTTTCTGCACAACTCTCCTTTTGGCCTCTTTGCTTCTATATTAAACACGTTTGCTTCTCAGAAAAGAACATCTTTTTTTCCCTTTTCCCTGTCTCTATTCCTTTCGGACCAAACAGACACACACCAACGAGCCTGTGCCAAACCACAGTGAATTGTCCAATGATGATCATCCTGTATCCGTGTTTACTTAGTGTCAGCTAATTTGATTAAAATCAACATCATCAGATTGTGGTTATGGAGGCAGCTTGTGTAACTTTACTCCACAGATAGGATATTATTTACCCCCCACTTCAAAGAGGACCCAATGCTCCTCAACTTTGAATCTGGTATAACTTTGCTCCAATTCTTGGAGCAAAGTTTCGCTTTGTCCTTGAGGCAATGTGAGAAGCTTCCAACACTAAGCACCCACTGGCCTGAAGAGAAATAATGCAAACACCCATTATTGAGTTAATTATAGCAGCTGCAGAGAAACCCACCTCTGTTCTGAAACTTCATTATCAGCAAAGCAGTAATAATAAAATGCCAAGACTTCTTTTAGTAAATGATCCTTTGATATTACTCTTATGGTTAGCGTTGTTTTTTTTTAGCTTTATGTCACTTCATGGCCTTGGATTTGGTCAGTAAATACCTCAGCTAGTAATTATCTAAACCCTGTAGTGCTTTTTTAGTCCGTGTTGTAAACAGTCAAGATTTCCCAGGGTGGTTTCCAACGGCAACACTCTGGAAATGTCAATTTTCCAGCCGATGAGAGTCTTTTGTTGCTCAAACAACCAAGGTTTATTAAACCGAGCTCCTTGCACAGATGCATTGACTTACACACTTCTACATATGCAGTGATAAAAGAGGACAAACACACGCAAACAAAATACTTTGCCGTGTTTACCACTGCGTTAAATCACTCAAGCAGGCGTCAGATGCCTGTGGGAAAGTTCAAATATGAGACTATTGAAAGACTGAACATCTTTTCATCTCAAGGCCCTCATAGACAGAGCTCCAGTCAACAGGGTCAGAAATCACTTCACGTTAAGAGTTGAAATCAGCTCATGAAAAGAGACGCTCTGTAAATGGACAAGAGCATTTGTGTATGCCATTGCTTCTCACAAATCTGTCCAACAAAGCCTTCAGAAGCAAATGTAACTGGTCTCTTATAAATATTGTACAGTTTAAAGGTGCATTGTGTAAAGACTACAGCCGAAAAAAAGTGAAACACACAGTGGTCAAATATGTTGGAGAAGCGTTTTGGGAACACAATCATAGATTGTAAATAAACATGTCGTTACCACAGGACAATAAAATGGTGGTTACATTCGGGCTTTTCTGCTGTTACTGGAGAGAGCATAAATGGACGTATTTATAAAAATAAAAAAAAACAGAGTTGTCATGCAGTAAAAACCTAGCTCTAGAGACCAGGGCCATCTTTTGTACCAGGCTGTAAACATGATTTTAAATCTTGTAAAGTTACCATTGGGTTTCTCCTTATATTTCTGCTTTTGGAGCCTGCCCTCTGGTGGCCGGCGGTATATTGTTGTATGGTGGATTCCTTACTCGCGACCCTTATAAGGGATTCCATGAGAAAAGCTTGCACGCAATGCACAGTTTTGTTTCATTTTTTTTTATGGATTCCCACTGGGTTTGCCTGTCCCTCTATGGCGTCAAAGTGTGGAGTTGCAATTTCACCACCAAAAACTTTTTTTTAATCTCTTTTTGAGCATATGAGCATATGCAAAAAGATGCAATTTATATACAGATCGTTTGAGTTTTATACAATCCATAATCTGTCAGTTTGGCCTAACAGAAAAGGCACAAGGTTTTGCGTGTTCACCTGTCTACTGTACAGCCCAATGGACTGTGCTATTGTACAACTGTTCAATGATGGATTGCTTCAAGGATCAGTGATTCTTGGTCTTGACTCAGCGACACACAGGACACAGTTGTTCAGCCCCTATACATGCACCTATGCATAAGACACATGTAAAACCCAAGCCAGAATGAGCAGACTAAATGATATGATCAACTCAGTGGTCCAAGAGGGATATGTTTGCTTTTGGAGACCTCTGTCAATTGCCGCAGAAAGAGAAAATGGAAGGTGTGAAGGGTTAAACAAATGCAGGTGATTGAAGTGTTTGAGTGTTCATAGCTTTCCTCTTGCCTCCTCTCCTCAAGCTGTAATGAGGCCTCGGGGAAGATACCAAGGGCTCTTCACACAACTCAAAGAGTCTTTTAGGCTTTTCGATTGCTGGCCTCTTTTCAGCGCCTGTGTGGGAAAGAACTCAGATGAAAAAAATAAAACAATTCTCTTAGAACTTGTGTCGCAAAAAAAAAAAAATATCAAACAATGCTGAAAACACTGGCTATTGCAAACTGTTGTTGGAAAAAATATTTCAGATTTATTGATGGTTACGTAAAAAATTGATTTTATTGTAAATTGAATTGAAATCTTGAAAAACAGTCTTTTTAAACATAGTGTCGTATTAAAAACAATGATTCTGTCTCTCTTAGCATAAACACATACCTAACACTTTAATCCTATATAATCTGTCTCCACTGGCTCCACAGTTTATCTGCGTCAATGCTTGAATAACAATAAGCATTTTCTCTCATGCACTTCATAACCACATCAACTGTAGAGCCCTTTTTCCCATTTACTCGATTTATTTTCTACCAAATAACATTTCACATTAATCTTTCCGATCAATATATTTCAACCATTTCAGTGGAATTTCAATTTGCTTTCTGAAAAGCTTCAATTTGGAAAACATGCATGTGATTTTAGTTTAACCTGATGACATTAACATCATAGCTTTTGGCATTTATTATTACGTGTTGCAGTATATGTGTTATGGTTTCTATAAAATAATGTGGTCCTGCTGGACAATAATAACAGCCCACTTCAGGCCTTCTATTTGATAAACATTACAACGCACACTGTCATTTGGGCTTTTGAGAGTGCACTGAACAGCTACATCCATTATGGAAATGATACATCAGCAAAGCGGCAGACATCTCATCTCGACGGGTATTGTCCAACGGTAAATAGTCCACAATATTGATGCGTAAATGATAAAGTCTATTTTAAGGACAGTTCAGTTGTAAGTAGGCTCATGAAATGGCTTTGTGGCGCTCTCACTTGGTGGTTTCATTCCCACAATGGGGTATTGATTTGAGACTTGAGAAAGATCTCAGTGTGCCGCCAGGACTTCCCATCTGAAACGAGACATCACCACCAGAAAAACTTAAACCTAACGAGACAATTGTAGCAGTTTGCGAACAAAAGGAACTCTATAAAATTTACAAGAATACCACCACAGATGGAAATATTACCAAACAATGCAACGTAACTAATGTAACTGATAATCATATCGAACCAGAAGTCGATACAGGATGTAATCGCAGTCATAAAGTCACATTGTTTTGTTGTGTTTGAGTGTCCGCGGTAATTCAGACGTTCTGTCACTCTATTGATCTGTGTCTGTTAAGGCTGATTGAACATAATAGAGGGTAATACAAAATCACTTTATTTCTTTTATTACACACATCCTTAAACACACCCAGATGCATCACCAAGGAGCCAAACAGCACAATAATAATAATAATAATATATACACCCACATAACATTTGTAGAGCTTAAAAAAGGATGATAATATTTTCTTGGCTTAGAGATGATCGCAGCCCTATTCATCAAACATTTACCTGTGGTTAGCTACACCAGAAGTTATTGCACTTCTGTACAATAATATATATGTTTTTGAGTAGGTTTAGGCCAAACCTATGTGTGTAGGCTGCAACAAACACACACAACTGTGATAGCGTCAGTGTGTACCCCACCTACAGATGCACACAAAGCGATAGCATCTCCCTGTGGGCTGCCTCTAAAGAGTCTCCTCCATCACTGACTGCAGAGGCCTTTTACTGCAACAGAGGGACCACTGCAATGAAAGCGCACACGCATGCAGTGGACATGCTGACTCAGGACACAGACAAATGAAGCTCCTGCACACATACATAGTAATGGGGCACACACAGGCCACTGCGGCGGTCACTGCAGCCCGTATCAAATTAAACAGAAGGAATAGCGCTGAGTAGGCACCTTGTTATCAAAACATTGTGTGCTGTAAGAATATTATGGCAGACCTTTTGCCCTCTTTTGTTGAGGCCATGGACATTTCTTCTTTAACACAAGACATAGTTGTGGACATATTGGCCTGTGGAATGATTACACAAAAATGAAGGGGATTAAATAACATGTGAACTATAGACAGTACAATTTGTAGTCCATTGGGAAAAACTACAAGAGCAACTGCCTTTGTAGCTAGTAATGCAAACAATCATTATGGATTGTCAGTCTTCATGAAGCATTAGTAGAACATGTATTTAAAGACCCAACAGCAGTCACAGCAGAATTACAGTATATGCTTTTAAAAAGGCATTTCTTTAAACTGAGCTAGCTGTATACTTCACATAAAATCTGTCAAATAAACATCAGCTATCCAACTGATCAGTAAAAACCTGCAAAAAAAAAGCTTCTCACTAAAAATATAACGTTGCTTTGGAAACTGCTGTGACTGGATAATTCACCGTACACAAGTATTTTCCTAACCATATAACATCAGCAGTGAAACATTTGTGAATGGGGTTTCGACCTCTCTGCCAATATTCCGATTGGTACTTTTGCAGATGAAGTCGATTATGGTATGACGGGATGTGTCAAGGACTGTCGTGTTGGTTGCAGAACAAGTATAAAGTCCTCATTTGGACCAGTAAAGTACTTTAAGCCAAAGACTGGGAGAAAAACATAAAACAAGTAAACCTAACGCTTTGTCAGCCATGAATCAAGCTAACAATAAGAGATGGGATCTAAGAAAGGCAAACACTAGACATGGCACACTTCTCCACTATTACATGTTTAAATTGAAGTTAACAATTTAGAGTGAAATAAATGGTTAACTTGCAGTACGACCTTTGCCAAAATGTACATGTTCATTACAATCACTCCATTTTTAAGCGTAAAGGGCAGTGCAAAAGAAGCTGGGAAAAAATGGCCACTGTATAAAACATAGTTGTGGACTTCTAAATGATGCTTGTAGTGTTTGTGTTGGCGTAGCTTGGTCCAGTCGCTACTTTTATTAAAGCAGAGAGACGTAGAGCAAGTTGAACAGAGCGAACAGGAGAATAACTGACAGAGAAATTGCAGAGGAAAATTATTGTTATTCCACAATTAAATTATATACACTGGGTGGAATCACCCCTGAAAGGGCTGGCCGGACAGGCACTCCCGATGTGTGTGAAACTTAATCTGTTCACCAAGGCCAGGCCACTGAGGCTGCTCTGGCAACACAGAGATCACACAAGAGAATCGGAAGGAAAGAGAATTAAAGAGAATGAAACATTTGAGGCAGTCTATTTTAGGATTGAGTGGGTGTTAGTGAAAACATAGCAAACCCCCTGTAATAAGCCTTTTTGATGCAATGTGATGATAGTATGTAGGCCAGTCAAAGAAAAACTGAACCATAACTAAACTAAGCCAAAACCTACACTACGTTTTGGCAATAACATATTTCTGTACCAAAAGAAATAATAGTAATAATTTAGTCAATATAAAATCTCTTAAAGACAAATTTGACCTTGTCCTTGTCCAAAAGCAAACATATTCTCATTTGAATAACAAGACCGTCTAAATCTGTCTTCATTCTTCCTGAAACAATGAGTCTTTGGAAGGTTTCGGGTGATGTAAAACAAATAAGCTCCATGTTTTAGCCATTCAAATTAATGACCCATAAAAAATGGGCATAAACAAAGCAGAGAGTGGCACTGGCTTGTGTGTATGTTGGCTCCTATAATCCAACAGAAAAATGATACTGTGTCATAAATTGTATTAATTCAAGGTTCTCCCATTTATCCTTGTTCATTTTTAAAAATCTCTTGCAGTTACCCAATCCAAAGTAATCTTTTTAGTCTTATAGGAACAGAATCTTCTACAAACAGGAAACATTTTGTAATTTTTGCAGTCCTTCTCATATTCCTTTGCAGTTGGTTGGAGTCTGCCCACATAATGCCAGTTGTAGGTCTTTGTCCAGGCTTATGTGGGGCTGTGTTGTAAATTTTACGAGCTCGTGTCCAACTGTTTAATCTGATGGGACGTGCTTGCTTTGCGATTTCCTGTAACTACTTCCTGTAGTATTTTATTCATTTATTTATTTTTTTATATACATAGAAGCAGCTATACCGGCTTGTACTAGTTAGTCAATGCAATCTGATCCTCTTGTGCATTGCTTTGATGGGATAGCCGTTTTCTGCATTTTTCTCCCTCAACTCTGTCTCTCTCTCCACTGCTGTACATGAAACGCACTGCAGATCAATAATCCTTGTGTTTCTTCAACGCTGAGTGTGATTGTGTATTTGGTTGTAATGACAGTCAACCTTGTTTTTCATTCCACTTGAGGTCGATACTACATATGAGACAGAAGGTACTTTATGAGATAGCTAATAGTCAGAGACAGCGGTGACCTGCTTATGAGTCGGAGATAGAAGGAGTGCACATCGAGAGTGTATTCTCATATGGTGTGCCCACGTGGGTGTGTGCATCAATAAATAATGAGTTAAAACTCTTTCTGATGACCTGGCTCACACAAACTGATAATGTTGAACTTTCTACCACACATAAAACGATGAACCACAGATTAACAACTACTACAAAGTGGTCAGGATGCATGCAAGCTTATATCTTGTTCAGCCGCAAAAAATACTTGTGTACGAAACATATTTAAAATTTGACATGTTTTGAAAAGGGTGTGTTGTTAACTGTTTATACGCCATATAAAAAGTTATTTGGCATTTGTTATACTGCATCGCACAACATCTGTTGCTCAGATGAGTAGCAGCCTCAGTTTTTAACAACCTTTTGTCTGTTTCTTCACAGCACCCTCAACAACAACAACATCAGTCTCATCCCTCTGTCCAGCTTCAACCACATGCCTAAGCTGCGGACACTGTGAGTACAACGCGCCAGCTTACACCAAACATACTCCAGATGAATGCACTGATGCCTTTTGAAATGCCACTTTCACATACTCCGTGCCACTCTCGCCCGGCCCGGCGTGTAATCGTTTAATCATACCATTATAAGAGAGCCACTCTGCCATTGTCTCATGACTGCGTTAATCATGTGGCCATTACACACTCAGATATACACATAACCACACCACACACAAAGAGATGGATGCACAGACGCAAATATGCTTGTACCACACACACACGCACGTATATACGCTCTTACTTGAGTAATGGTAACCTCATTAATGCCACAAAAAAGCCTTGGTTAGACTCTACAGCTGAGTCCGCTTTGATTCATTAGAAAACCTCTTATACTGATGTCAGCACATTACAGAGATGCTCACTTCACATTGTGGTCCAGGATGACCCTAGTCCCAATCATCATGTCACATTAATAGAAAAGTAAGGGGTTCACTCTTTACGTCTTTGATTGCATAATGAGGGCCGTACGGTTGCCAGGGTGATGGCACAACACCCCAAGGAGGCTCTCTAATGATCGACTGGGATCATCCAAAAGGCAGTGGGTGCATTCCTTCTGCCCACACAGAAGTTGACTTCTTCCAAACCATCATGTGTAGAGTGGGGTTTCCTTCTCAGATCACCAGATTGTATTTGTGTGGTCACGCAAGCCCACTGCACATTACAGAACGGGGAATTCTGAAGACACGACATCCAAACACATGTGGAATAACAGCTTTATGAGATTTTGTTTGTTCTGAACAATGAAGGCCATCAGCAGCCAGTCAAAGGGCGATATTTTGATATTTCCTGCTGCAACTCTGGTGGCAATACAGCTCCAAAGCAGCTTTTTAAAATTGGATCCAGGCAGCACTTCTACCAGACTGTTGCCAGTAGATTGAGTGTTACCAATATCCAATATCTTTTAATCAGAAGCTCTTGTCTGCTGCTGTTTTCTGTCAACACTGAATGAGTGTACCCTGTGATTTGCTCATTTCTCCTCCGTCTTTTCCTCCTCCTTAGTGTTTCTATGGTTGTCTTTAAGTTTCTTAAAATCTGCCTCTTGTCCCACCCTTCTCTGTTTTCCGGCTTTTATCCCTAGCATCTCATTTATTCTCTTTTCTCTACATTGTTTACATTTTCAACTTGCTGCTGACTTCTGTGTGTGATATGTTTGTTTCCCACCTTAAGTTAGTATTAAATTTGCTGCCTTAATAAAATAGTAATTCATTTCATGTTTAAAGACTCACTAATTTGATTGTTGCAATTCTTTTAATTACAAATATATTGCATTTTATGATCCCATTTTTCCTGAACAAATCATATTACTGTATTTGTCTCTCACTCAAAAGCCTACACAAGACAAGACTGTGCCTCCTGCTGCGTTTGTGTAATTTAAGCTATTAAAGATGTCCTCAGAGTCCCGCTAGAGCCAGACACAAGCCTGCTTTTACACATATTCACAGTAACACAATGGATTATACCGTAAGTCACCTGCAACCAACAAACAAAATGACTTACACCAGCGCGCGCACACACACACACACACACACACACACACACACACACACACACACACACACACACACACACACACACACACACGTCTCTGTCTCCAGACCCCCGCCTGCTCCTATTCTCCCCTGGGTTTTAATCCTACTTGTCAGTAATTAAAGCTGAGCCGGGGGTGGGCCGGGATGTGGCTATCTCCAGGCGGGGGCTTGACTATAAACTGGATTTATAATGGGAGAGCGGTATTAAAACCCACTGCCCCCGCTGCTAGCATCAATGAGCCCATCTCAGTTCCATAACAGGATTTGTCCTCTGCTTTATTACAAAGGGAGGCCCGTCTTCTGAAAGGCTAGATATCCCGTCTGACATATAATACGCTGACAAGACATTCTTCTGTTCATCCTCCCTCCCTATACTCCACAACTCTCTCCCGTTTTGCCTCTGCCTTGTGGCACCTGTTCATTGTGTCATTGTGAGGCTCATAAAGTGGCTCATTTCACCTGATGCTTTTGATATTGAAGAGTCTGTTTGATGAGGTCAGTGAAGGGAAATGTCATAATGTGGGTAGGATAAACATCACCTAAAATTTTAAATCATTTCTTCACAAATATGCAGATGGCAGTGTATAGATCAATTTATCATGAACTGAATGAATGACAGCTTAATGAAAAAACATTACAATATTATAGCCAGTGAAATTTCTAGTTTAGTCAGGTCTGTAACATTATCTTGTGGCTCATAAACGGGAAATGTTGTAATCATATGAGTAGTTTACATTCATTGAAATGCATTTGCATCTTTTATTACTCATTCCTTAGATGGCAGTCAGCAGAAAATAAAGTTTAATACCCAAAGCACTTATCGTGAGATAAAGCAGTGTAAACATACACTGGGGAAGATAGAATTTAAATATATTTTCACATTTGCCTTGGCTATTTTGGTGTTTAGCAATACATTTAAGCAACAGGTTGGACACAGCACAGCATTGCTACAGTTGTCTCATCATTTTTTGAAGTACTCTAAAAATCCTACCCACATTTCAAAAATGTCTAAAAAACAAATCCTTTTCCACTTTTGGTTAGTTTCACATTACCCACTTTCCTGCCCCCTCTGCCTTTCTGAATGGACTGTGTCCTCTCACTAAAAAAAGAGTCATATTCGGACAGACCTGGGGGAATGAGAGGGATATTGCAATGTGTACCTACACTTACCACTTTTGGTCAAGACTGTGAGCTGTGTACATAAAGACAAGCTGAAGAAATCCCCTCAAATTTCCAGGTTCCCAGAAGTAAATTTTCTGGTTTCATAATGTACAGTTGACTTCTGTGATGGGACCCAGTTTTAAATAAGTCACATTTTCCTCAACGCTTTCATGTCTCTAACAGGCGTCTGCACTCCAACAACCTCCACTGCGACTGTCACCTCTCCTGGCTTTCTGATTGGCTACGAGCCAGAAGGGCCCTGGCTCCCTTCACCCAGTGCATGTCCCCCGCCCAGATGAGAGGCCTTAACGTCCCGGACGTCCAGAAGAAGGATTTCATCTGCAATGGTGAGCTCACACGTTGGGATACACACTTACAATTGTGTTCGAGTACCACAGAGGTTTGTATTAAACTACATTTCCAGGCCATTTCATGAGCTGTTATTATCACAGGAAGTGATGATGTCATTTCTTCAGTGATGGCCATAATAAAACAGTCTGACTTGGCATCCACAACATTTATTTAAACAATGCTCATAAAATATAACTGGGAAAACGCTCTTCAATGGTAGCTGGATTGTATTGAATTATAATAAGACGTTTGGAGTGGTTCAAGTAATCTTACCAAAATATATGGTGAATTTCATGCCAACTTATGATGTAGACATACAATTAAACTGAAGGCCATTATTACACGGAGCATTGTTATCGTGAGGACAGCTTTGCATTGAGTCTGCAGTGAGAGAATTACAGTGTATAAGGGGCCTCATCAGCCAAAAGGCCTGTGTGGGAGCAGTGGTGTTATCAGCAGCAGATAGTATAGACAGTGTTTATAGGCCTCTGATTCAGCTCTCTGTGCTAATAGACTGTCAGCTTACGCACTTTTTATTAGCCGTTAGCTTCATCTCCTCGGCCGACATGCACTACAGTAGACCTCCTATTACGGCTTCTCCTTCTGTTGCGTTCTTGTTTTATTCTTTCATCCTCTATATCTTATGCACTATTCATTCCCCTTTTCGCCATCCATTTGTCTAGTTTATCTCTGTCTTCTACCTCGCTGTGTTAATTTCCTGTTTTGTTCCTGTGTTACCTGTTCTCTTGCTTTTATCTAGTGCTACCTCTATCTTCTCTAATACCTGTATTCATTTTAATGCAGTTTTTGGCATATGTAAATGTAATCTATTCAAATTTATTCATAACAAAGATACATGAAAGCATTTTAAATCTATGACACTTTTACATTTGAAATGTCAGACTAGGTTTTTCTAGTTTTCGTCTGATGGGTCTGGTGAACACTTCAGTCTCTTTCATTCAAATGGAGAATATGATGAAGCCGGAATCATAGTCCCTTATAGGACGTTTTTCCTGAGCTAACTTGTGGTTTGGATTGCCCATAAACCTTTTTTGGACAACCTCACTGTCCTTCTTAATTAGCCCATTTGTAGAGACTGACATTTCTTACTCGTTCCTTACTGTGCCTAGGTCCAGCACAGACCGAGTCCAAGCCTTGCCTCCCTCCGGTTGCTGTGTGTCCACCAAGCTGCAGCTGCAACAACAACATAGTGGACTGTCGCCGCAAAAGCCTCACCGAGATCCCTGCCAACCTGCCAGAGGGCATCGTAGAGATGTAAGTTTTATACAAACCCTAGCTGCAAGATCTGTATTTAACTATTCCATATTCAACGCTTGTTTTTATTTGGTCTCCGAATGAATTATGTTAATACCATTTCAAGTCTGAGTGCAGAAAGTTTAATTACCGTCAAACTTTTCCTTTTCACGCTATTTTTTTCTGTCTGCCACTGTCTCGTCCGCACACACACCGCTGTGGGACGTGTTTGATATCCGTATTGATCGCTGTTCCCTGTTTGTTTGTACAGAGGACAGCTGCTTGATTGCTCTGTGACTAAAGGAGCAATTCTCCCCTGCAACGCTGCGCCAGTACCACCATAGCTCCCCCACATAAGTAATAGATTTACACACACGTCGCTTTACCTAAATGCACACACTTACTTTATTTACACTTAAACAAATACATATTTATAGATACCTTTTACACCTACAAAAATCAATTTAGCAAACACACATACGTAGGCATTCCGATTAATTCACCAAAGGCAAGGCAAGGCAATTTTATTTACTGTATATAGCACAGTTCATACACTGGGTAACTCAAAGCATATCTGATCACATTTCTACACACATAGGGTTTGCGTTGGATCCATTCTAATAAATCTAGTTGCCGCAGCCTGAAACAATAGCACATAATAGGATGATGAATTGTCAGTCCTGCAGTGCAGACAAAATCATCCTTCAGCGTGCTGGCGGCGAGGATCACTGCCAACACTGTGTGTGCATCCATACATTAGCAAGTGCCACTGTGTGTAGATTGATCCTCTCATGTCAAACATATTCACATAGCAGTTTAACAGAAGGTTTGAGGCAACAACAAGATGTACCTGTGTAAGAGTGCATCATTTTTTTTTGCATCTCCTGCCAAACTTATCTTCCGTTTGAATTGTCATTTCATCACCTCCAGACCTTATAGATTTTTTTATGTAACCTGCAAAAATGTCTTCCCTTAATGCATCCCTTAAGTGTCTTTGCCTAACCTTGCTAAGCTTAAATATAATTTCTAGCCTGTTGTGTGTGCAGATTGTCTCAGTCAATATCAGTATACTCTTTATTTATTTTGACCTCTTCCTCTAAATAAGATCTTGTCGGTTGCCAGGGGAGTGAGGTGAGTAAATTGAAAGAAGGATTCAATCCAAAAAAAAAAACAAAGCACCTTTAGTGTGGAGAGTTAGCCAGACCTACATAAGCGTTTCTTTGTGACAGTGTGGTTACAATCAAATTGAAGCAGTAAATATAACTAGATGTGAGCAAAACTTTAGTTTATGGCTGTTAAAAATATATTGGCTTATATGGTGACTATTATACTAATTAGACCTTTTTGCAGAGATGGCTGGATAGCTGAGTTCCAAGAATAGGTTATTAATTAGAGATAAATCTGCTCTCAAGCCATCTCTAAATTTAGAAGGGCAATGGCAAATGCTGTTTAGCCTCATCTTAAAGGTCACTAACAGTTCTACAGTACTGTACACAAGTTATTAGCTACTACTGGCCTGATCCCAACATTATGCAGTCAGTCTGGAATTACATGAAGAGATTTAAAGGAGCCTACATTTGCAGAAAATCAGTGGTTACCTTCTGAGTTCCTTAAAAAAAAAATTGAGGACCAGTGTAGAGGAATTGTCACTATTTTGAAAGCTAAATGTAGTGTGGTCAAATCATCAGATTTGATGTTCTGATTTTGCATTTTGAAAACATACATTTATTTACATCTGCCTAAAACAACTGGGTCACTTGGCCAATGCATTATATATGTTCTTTGTCTTCATGGTAACTATATATATATTTTTATTTATTTATATAGTGCTTTTCCACCTAGTAGGCACTCAAAGCGCTTTAATAAAGCCTTAATAATAAAGGTAGTTGAAATGGTAGGTGGTCTGTTGTACCAATACAAGAATAAGTGTAACCAAGGACAATAGTAAAGAAAAGCAAGGTGTGGAGAGTAGAGGTCAAGCACAAATACAGGACAGGGTGTTGACTGAAGAGAAGCATAAGAACAAGAATGGTGGATTAGTTCCCATTTATCATTCTGACAGCTGACCCTGTGTTTGGCCTTGGGACCTTACCACATCCCTTCTCCTTGTCCAGTTTTTCCTCTCCTTTTACCTTCCACTATTGTACTCTCCCTTCTCCTTGCCCTATGTAAAAACAAGGTGACATGAACAATGCATAAGCTGCATAAAGGAATGCGTGGGCTGGACCGTCATAGCATGAAAACCACAGTGCATTTCCCCAAAGAGGGGTTGTATGTCTCATTCTGATGGCTCTGCACATGATAATGGATTAATTCAACCAGGACAGTCTAATGAGTTTGCAGCCATCTAGAGAAAGAGACTTCATAAATTCCCTTTGGCCCGGCCCCTTACCCGGAAAAGTTGAGGAGCCCAGAATGTGTTCATAAATACATTGTGAGTCAAGACAGAAACACTGTGGTTTCAACAAGGGATTGTATGACAACTCAAATAAAATACATTTAAAATAACAATTGTAAAATAAAGTCCCACTGCCAGTTTCCACTTTTCATGTGCAATTTATGCAGCGAAACGTTTCATGATTTTTGATTGACAGCAGGTTTGATACCGCCAGTTACATTGCTTAGAAACATTATTTACATCGCTGCACCTCCTGCACACTGTGGTCAAATTCATTTCGGTGCTCACAGGAAATGTGGTCAGCGGGCCAGGTTTGGGTTGCTGGACCCCGCTTTTTCTCACAGTCTGTAAAGTTCCCCTGTTTCTAAAGGGCTGGTCCCATGTAAGCTCATTATTCCGGGCTGAAAAATCTTTCACACAGTGTGACCTAACGTGACCCCCGCTGTAAGGCAAAAAGCAATCTGCACTAAACGCTGTAGATATTGCTCAGAACAGCCACCTTTAGATCTTTCTGTTCCACTGAGAGTGCGGGCTTAACGGGACTTCACGTTGAGTAAAATGAATATTCAAAAGAAAAGGATTTATTGTTGACTGTTGAATTAATGAATATTTTCCACCACCCTCTCTCACTCTTTTTCCATTTCTCAGCCGTTTGGAGCAAAACTTGATTAAAAGTGTCCCACCAGGAGCCTTTACTGCCTACAAGAAGCTCAAGAGAATGTAAGTCTGTTTCATCCAACCCTCTTACTGTGCACACATCAACTTATACAGATGTTACTACCTTTATGTTCAGTACAGTAACCACAAATAAATGGTGAAGCATTCCAGTGATGTTAGACAAGCGTTTCTGTGAAGACATATTCTCTGACGTTCATTTCTTCACACACCTTCTGTCATAAGGAACCCGGATGTAAAATGTCCGTCTCATGCAAATGTTCCAAAATGCCAGACTTGTGTGAGATTGTAAGGTTATACCACTCGCCTGTCTACACTTCCAAAAACCGCCAACACTCAAGCCACAGATGGAGTTTTTAACCTCGCCTAGACAATAGCGTTGAATAATATATCTTACAGAGGCAGAAGTCCGTGACACGAACTGCACTTAACATGGCACCGCTGCCAGTTTTCCTCTCTCTCCTGACACTTCCCTCACTCTCCTTGTCTATCACACTACCTCCCTCATTTACCTCACATTTTCTTTCATTCTTTCCAGCCGGGTCCCCTTGCCTTGACCTCTGCTGATGTATTCACTTGTGATCATTTGTCATACAGTTCGAGGACATCCACAGTGAATGAACCCCATTACTGTGTATTACTGTAATGCACTTAACTCCTCTGTCTGTCTCTCCCACAGCGACTTGAGTAAAAACCAGATCTCTGACATTGCAGCTGATGCCTTCAGCGGCCTGCGTTTGCTCACTTCACTGTAAGTCTGACAAGCCACGTCACCTGTCATGTCACACGCCTCAATGCAAATTTAGACCGGAAAGTTGGGGCATTTCAACCGTTGAACAAATAAAATGTTGTTGTTGTCTCGTGTTGACACAAAGCTGCGCATGTATAATTGTATATGTCTGCAATCACTCCGCTCATGTGCCTGTGTGTCTCTGGGGGTGAATGTGATAAGAACATGAAGGACAGTTTAATTTGAATCAGTCTGGAGCATGAAAATGAGACAAACAGGCAAGAAGGGGGCAGACAAGGTGAACTCTGCCAAACATACAGAAGTCAGCAAGAGCCACGGCTCCTGCGGCAGGGGCCAGCTGAGGCGTAATGCCGCAAAATATAAAACTGCTCAGCTGAATTAAATGCTTGCAACTGGAATGAGTAGAACGGCTGTAATCTCTGTCCGTCATAATCACACGAGATCAATGGTCTAAAACACTGTTAGTGAGGAAATCTTTATTTCTGAAATGGCTATGCTGTGTGATTTTATTATTCTGATCATTGAAAGTGTCACCTGCAGTAAAAACTTAACTCATGATTGATTAGTTTTATTTTGGCAGTTTCTATCACAAATAATGCTACCTCAAGTATAGAAGTGCACTAGCCTTAAAGCACACTGAAGCATTGTGTGGATAAAGGTAAGTAAACTCCTGATTGATTGTGTTTTTGTCTCCTTTTTCTGTCCTGCGCAGGGTGCTGTATGGCAACAAGATCACGGAGCTGCCCAAGGGACTGTTTGATGGACTAGTCTCCCTGCAGCTGCTGTAAGTACTCTCTTTGTACTTTGTTGTAAACCTGTGTGTGGATCTGTTTGCACTGAAGACAGCAGTGAAATGCATTATTCAGTTAAAACTCTGCAAAACAAACTATTCAGCACTGTAATATGTAGAAGCATTAATGTGTAGGGCTAAACATGCAGCTTTTGTTTCTTAAAGGGAAAAAGTAAGGCCTTGATTTTTTGGTGACCTGTTCAGACCTCAAATCAAAGTATGTTTTAAGATCAGATCACTTTGGATTGATCCTTAGTGCAGTCTCAATAAGAATGCCACAAGGCTTGCATTGATAACTTAATGCATCAACATAATGTTTGCTTTTTTCACATTAAAGTGTTCAATAATATCAGAGCATGAATATCAGAGCCTCAGAGATGTGTTAATGAAATATATCTGACCGGCAGCCTGAGAGTGTTATTTACAAAGCAAGGATATAGCTAGTACCACATAGTAGTACATTATTGATTATATTTTTAAATGTTTAATTTCGATAAAAAATAATACAACGCAGACATGTCATGTACCAGTAAAGGCGCCCAGCGTACCACCAAGTAGGCCATTACAAAGAACATGAACTGTTCCAACAACGTGGAAGCACATGTGTTTACATGTACAAGAGGAGGATGTTAGTGTCAGGTGTGAACAGACCACTTTTGATCAGACCATAGAAAAATCTTCATTAAAAAATTCTCCTGATATCAGCCTTGTATATGTTGTTATCTAAGCAGAGCTTTCATGTTATGAGTTCATATTGTTGTATATTGCGGCTATTTGCCATTGAAGAAAGTATGAGGCACTTCGAGTGTAATCACAGGTGTATGTCTTTGGTATTATCATTACAGCACAGTAGCAGCTACAAAACAATTCCCTCCTCGTGCATTAACCTTCCATCTGTTCTGCATTGTGTGTATGAGTCTGCAGGGGTCTTCACCAAATGATCAATCTGAAATCAAATTGGTGTGCTAAGGTAAAACGTGATGAAGAGATGAAGCTTAGATGTGACTAGTGTTCACGTTGCAACAGTAGCGGTGCATGAAGTAAAGCCTCCGATTCCTATAATGGCTAACATTAGCGCTATACTATATGTGGCATATGGTCCTTAGAAATGCCGCAGTCCACTGCAGAAACGGCTAATGTTCTGGGCTTTTCCGTTGTAAAGGGAAGTGAGGCAAAGAGAATGAGGATGAGTGAATCTCACACGCAAACACCTTTTACAGGCTGAGGTGGACCATTTGGATGCACGGTGGGTAGTCAGACGCAAGGGAGGGGGGCAGTCAGTGCTATAGGTTGGGGTTAAACAGATTGATGGATAGAGAGGAAAGAGAGAACACAGGCAAAGTAGAATGCATGGAAGCAGAGGAATGTAAAATGCCAGTTTAATGTCTAAAGTGACATTATTAACATTTATTGGCTCCTTAACCAGAAAAAACAATAGAAGTCCCTATAAAAAGACTCCAAAAACACCAAATGCTTAATGGTTAGGGTTTTAAAAGTATGTTGGAATGTTTTTTGTATGTTGATTTGAAATTGAAATTAAAAGAGGACACAAAATCTTGAAGTTAATATTCATGTCATGCCAGCTTATTGGTCAACCCCATAAAAACAACACCTGCGTATGTCTGGCGCTGCTTTTGCCATAAGAACTTAATATTAAGGAGAAATATTCTCTGATTCCCTTCAGCCGCACAGTGTAGTAATTGAAAACTCTATATTATCTTTGAGCGGCAAATCAAGCAGGACTGTCACTTGACAAAGATGTGTTTATTGCTTTGTACAGCTACCAGGCTGCTGTTTATTATATTGTTTGCACTGCTTTGTTTTACTGGTGCAGTTTCAAGTAATTAGTTCCTCCTGTGAGCAGCCTAATGAGGCGTGAATGTGTCGCAGAGCGGTGTGTGTGTTCAACGTACCTGGATGTGTGTAGAGATGCTCTTGTTAGGATGAGCCCAGATGATTAAGCTAGAGCCGCTACCAAGGACTGAGTTAGTCACCTGTCAGAGAAAAAAAAAAGGGAAAGACAAGAGCCATAGTGAGATGAAGGAAAAATTTGGATAAACTATTTTTGAAAATGAGCAGAAGTAAGGAATGGTATATAGAAAGAACAGTTTGGAGTAAAGCTGACATCTTTATTGTAACAAAGAGCAGATACAAGTGAGGAAAGGGTGGAGGTGAAGCCCCTTTCCTGTCATTTACCTAATCCTCTATCACATTTCTCATTTCCTCCTCTATTTTGGCTGCCAGCTTAAAATAAAACACATCGCTCCAAATTAAATCTTTACCTGTCCTGTCTCTGTCTCGCTCTATTATTTCATGCAGCCTATCTCTTCCACTTCTATTTTTTTTTTCCACAGTCAACTGTCTCTCCAAGCCAAACAAGATATTTCACTTCCACCCAATAGTTGATATTCACCGCCTGCTCCCAAGGTGAAAATAAAGCCACAATTTTAAGATTTATGTCACAGACAAAATATTATGATGGAGTGTAGGGAGTGGAGGAAGAACTAGAAAGACATTGGGAAAGACATGCTGGAATGGTTTTGCAATAAATTTATAACCTGAGAGAAATTATATTCATATCTGTGGTATTCCTTGTGTGCAGATAAAAACTAAATGATTCATAATGATATGCGTTTCAGGTTGCTGAATGCCAACAAAAGAACCTACAGAACCTTAACCTTCTGTCACTCTATGACAACAAACTGCAAACCATCAGTAAAGGCCTGTTCGCCCCGCTGCGCTCCATCAAAACTCTGTATGTATATTTAAACTTTCTTCCGTGCAGCAATTCTACAGTGTTGTGGCAACGTCTACCCAAATATAGGATTTATTGATTTTGATGTTGTGACTCTGGACATCTTTATTTTTGCTCTGCTAAGTAAATAGTACTGTATGAACATTCTCTTCATTGTTAATATAAAGACTTGCACAGGTTAATGTGTATTTGTATTGTAAGTTCTGCTCTGTATTAAAAAAAAAAAATTAAATCCAGAAAAATATTTGGGGTAGTCTATTGGCATTTAATGATAATAAATGAATAAACAGTCTGTCGGTCTCCTGAATTTGCTTTTTGTCTTCTCCCATAGTCACCTGGCACAGAACCCCTTCATGTGTGACTGTCACCTGAAGTGGTTGGCCGACTACCTCTTTGACAACCCCATTGAAACAAGCGGCGCCCGCTGTAGCCATCCCCGAAGACTGGCCAACAAACGCATCAGCCAGGTCAAAGGCAAGAAGTTTAGATGTACCGGTAAGAGAATTTTACACATTAACATAATTAAACTAATAATAAGGTTTTTTTCAGAAGTGTAACGGCACATGGCATTATGAGTAATTATGTTTAAAGTAATATATCTAGGGTCAATGTTTTCAAAAATTCCATTTGTCAAGAAAAAAATCTCCTGTGGAGCAACTCCAGCCATAGTCCCAGTCTGTGCCGGTCCCAAGCCCGGGTAAATGGAGAGGGTTGCGTCAGGAAGGGCATACAACATAAAAACATTGCCAAGATACTCACGCAAGCTACTTCTGGATGGGAATAAGCTTAAAGGCACTTACTTTTTGTTAGTCTAGCACCCCACCTTTGGCACATCAATGACAAGACATTCTAATAGACCTAAGAGCTTGAGTGGCTCACAACTCCATCTACTGGAAAAATAAGATATTAGAACATTGGAACAGGCTGACTAGCACACACAAACATCCCCAGGCTGTCTCAACAGTAGAATTGTATAACCGTTATTATCTTTTATACGAGCCATGGGTCTCACTAATTACAACAGAGGCCCATTCAATTCACTGACACAGCACAATAAGTACCTCACCAGGGAGCAGTCAAAGCTTGTGATCGTCCACTAACTTGTGTGAGTGGATGACTCTATATGAATGCATACACTTGACATCCACAGCGCTTTTCTATTGTTTTCCCTCTTCTGTGTACTTTATTGCTCACTGTCCCAAGGTTCTATAAAAGCCAGTCACATTTGTTTAATACTACAAATGATTTTATTCTGAATTAGGATGCTCATAGAACTTACTCAATAAGACTAAACATTTTTAATTTTAATCATATCCAAAATTTAGTGTAAGATCTATTACATTATGGTTGTGTCATGATTCAAATTGATTCATAGTCAAACAATACAATAGACTGTAAAAAGCAACATGGCATTTTGGAAGTGTCAAAAGTTGCAACTAATCCATTTATAGGTGGACAAACCAAATATACAAACAATGAACTTTGAGCTCATTTATTGCATGACACTCTTCTGTGCTCCCTGAGTTAATATGTGAATTAGACAGAGTTCAAATACACTCAGAGCTGGTTTTTGGCTGTGTTCTTGGCTTGGGCCCTTCCTCTCTGCCGTACCATGTCTCTCCTTGCATCTCCTCTTCCTCTCTGGACGTGTCTGGACATGTCACTGTTGGTGGGCTGGCCCGTGTTTGGTCCTGCCTCCTCCTGTGTGGATCTGTTGCCTCTGCTGTCCTGTATGGATGGACCCTGCCCCTGACTGATTGGCGCAGCTCTCTGATTGCCCCGCCTTCTTCCTGTGTGGACCTGCCTTCTCTGTGCAGCTGTCTCTTGTGCTTGATCTAACCATGTGGCCCCGCCTACTGTGATTTCACATGGTTCCGTCAAGCGCCAGGGACCGCCCAGCACACGCCCACCTGCACTTTCCAGCCAATCATTGACCTCGGACAAATGAAACTCTAGATAGATGTACACAAATAAAAGAAAATGATGCATAGCTGTGTAAACTTTAAAAGTAACAGTTGGTAGTCAGGTTACACATTTGCAATCATGTCATAGGCCGTAAGGGCTATACTATTTAATCACTTACCTGCAGTTTGCCTCATTACACCCACATTTTTGCCACTCAACATCTGGTCTGATGATCGTAATAGAAACTCTCCCCTCCATAAATATATAATGACATGGCAGTGCTTCAGTGGCTGGCATGGCTCTCCCCAACATCTGTACAATAAAATATAGCAGAAATACTAAAACATTTACAGAGTTTTCCTTATTTCTTCTTTTGTGTTATCTGTAACAACACATCTAGAACACACATTGAAACATTACCCCAAAATCTTAAAAAAAAAAACTTTTAACGTTTTCAGTAGAAATTTTGATTGCTTATGCAAATTGACAGCTGATATTTTTATATTTTTATATATACCTGTTACACACACAAGAAAAATCTTTACTGCTTATTGCAGGTCAGGAAGACTATCGCAGCCGCCTGAGTGGGGAATGTTTTCAGGATCTGGTCTGCCCGGAAAATGTCGCTGTGAAGGCACAGTGGTCGACTGCTCCAATCTGAAACTGACCCGCTTACCACCACACATCCCTGAACATACTACCGACCTGTAAGTTATACACTGTTTACCTTTTTTTTTTTTTTTGTGGACAGATATATGATATAGATGGTGTGTTTAAAAAACAATACCACCAACACTGGACATAAAGCTGCAAATGAAAATATTGTTTTTTAGGACAAAAGTGAAAGTATTACTTGAGTAACAATATATTTGTTAAAACCGCTGCACACAGTTTACAGTACAGTTAACTACCTGTGCTTCTGTTACTATGTCAACATGTGGACACTTAAACACCAGACCATGAGGTGAAAGTACACACTGATATACAGACATGTCTGAGTCTGTCTATGCACTGGTGGCTTAGAGCAGCATCATGAATGTCACTTTTCATTTCAAGCTCCTTGAGCTAAATGCCCCTCAACAGCCTTTTCCATCTGAGTCTGGTCCCAAAGGAGCCATCATCATGTCTGGAGAAGGGTCCCACACTAGAATACTGAACAGTCAATTAGATCTTTTTTTTTTCTTACCACAGATGGAATGAGCATACCAGATAACACACTGTAGAAACAGTGTAATCCCATTATCAGAAAAGGTTAACAGGTCTAAATGCATGCTAAATTTAAAAAGCCAGCATTGGTATGTGTTGTGTGCTATTTTGCTGTGGGTGATTTATAAAAAAATTATGTTAAAGGATTATGCGAATAATGTTTTGCTCATAGAACCAGCTTAATGTAAATCATGGAAAGCGCTCAAATATGTAAGGGTTTTATTTACAGGGGCTGGCACTTGATTGAATATTCAACAAGGTAATATTTCTAAAAAGAAAAAAAGTCAGCCAGAAGCAAAGTTTGACTTTACAGTACTGCTGAATCCAATGGTGTGTAGTATGTCATTGGCTATCTGTACAATAGAGACTACTGCGGCATGAAGCATTCTGGATAGTTGTCAGTGAATTACTTATGGGCATTAGATGTGTAATGGTGAGTTCAACCCTGGCTGCCACATTAGATAAGTACTAATGCCAGTTTCCCACAGTCCATTTAGCCCCACATTCTGCTTTGGTTGTTGGTCTCTCTGTCAACACTTACTGTATATTTAGAATGCTCTCTGCTTTTTCCCCTTGTCCATTCCTAGGACTTTGTCCGTTATGCCTGGTTAGAGGGCACATCAAATTTCTTCTTTTTTCAACACCCCCTTTCTTTGATTTTTTCCCCCATTAGGACAACCAGTGGGTTTTCTGAAGGCCACACACTCGCTCAGTCATCCCCCTGTGCCCTGCGTAACCCGCTTTCATCAGGGGAAATCAGTGAAGGCTAGGTTGAGCTACAGGCTTATATACTTTCTGCTCTCTTCTCAATCTCTAGCCAATCTCTGTTTTTTGACCACCCATTTAAATCCTTGACACAAGTCTCCTACAGTTCACTAAAACAACAATTCAACTTATTTTTCAAGTATTTAGTGAGCTTGTTGAATGCATTTGTTATATTTATTACATAACATTTTAGCCTGCTGTCACTGCTAGTTGAACTTTGTGGAACATTGTTTAAGGCCACCTTTATCTGAGTTGATCCATCCACCTGTACCTCATCAAAAAGTGTCCCTGCGGCGGAACTTTCACTATCTTTCCTCAGTTTTTTTTTTCTTTTATCTCCTTCACACACACAAACACAAAAAGTGCACTCTTTTAGCAGCATCCTTTTAGTACAAATTACCTCTATAAAGCAGATGTCTAGCTTCCTATCTCTCAAACAGTTTTCCCTTGGCTTGGGGCAGTTTGTGTATTGATGACTACATAGAAAAGATTCATTGTTTTCATTGTCTTCTATTTCTTCCCTTCTTCCTTAATGTGTTTTACCTCTTTTGTTTTCATGGAGCCACTTTTTACCCCCAGAGTGTTATTCTGTTCTCTCCTACTCCGCCATATTTTTGGTCAAGTCTCTATGTGTCTGAGTGATGTGTTGAGTCTAAATGTCTAACTCCTTCATCGTTTTCTCTCTGTAGGCGATTAAACGACAATGAGATTGCTGTCCTGGAGGCCGCGGGAACGTTTAAGAAGCTGCCAAACTTGAGAAAGATGTAAGTATCTTTTTTGTAAGCACTTTGCAGCCAAAGCAAGGATAACTCATGTAACAGACCACTTTCTTTTATGAGGGTCAGAGTTGAACCCCACTAAACCTGACTTAATGTTTTATGGCAAATTTTTATTCACCAACTAATGGCACTACACTATCCTTGCGCTGCAGCCAGATTCTCACAATATTTACAAAGTCACGCAAATCCATCTTGAACTGCTCTAAGCAAAGTATTCACGGTCCGAACCCTGGCCTTACCGACTTGTTGTGTCCAATGAGGGTGCAGTACTGACAGGTCTGGGCGTGTTTTAGGTTTGAAGATGTAGCGACAATTGGATAAAAGCTCTGAATGGATAAAATTGATGTAACCACCAACCAAGTATTCATTAACTGCCCTTTTGCAAACACTTTCAACGGGACCCCTTCCAGCAGTGGCCGGCTTAGCAAAATTTACTCATCTCTGCCTTAGGTAGGGACAGTAGGCTGTGAGGTTGACAGATTCTGTAGACCCTCCAAAATTGTCATACAGCAATACTTCAAACCTAAAAAATAAAATGTAAATTTGGTCGTTTTTAATTAATAATAATTGGTCACACATCACCAAATGAAAGCTATTTAATAAAGGTTTGCAGATATTGTCCGACAGACGTCTAAGGGGTTTGTGAAATGGTCGGTCTTGGGGTCCTCCCCCAGGAAAGATTTTAGCCGCTACATGGTGAGTAAATTTAAAAATACAAATAAGTGGAATTGCTCCAGTTCTTTAATAACTGCATCTGAAGCACAAATAAGGGCTGTTTATAATGATGAAGTTTGGATTGGTTATAGTTCAGGACCACCATCATGACTCTTTTAATATTACAGCTCTTGTTGCGGATTATTGATTTCTGTTCTTAAGTCAATCCTTACTTTTAAAATGACAACACAGTATCTAATGATATACATTTAAAAAGAATGAATAGACCAGCATTCTGATCAGAACCTTTGTTATTTAAAGGAGTCTTCTGAAAGTGTGTCCTACTCCAGGAGCAGAGCCCACCACTAAAGCCCATATTACAGAGGCTTACTCAAATCATTTCTGATTTATTAAAAATTACATCTGGAAAGTTAAGTTTATTCTTTTTATGCCTTTAATGTCCAACTCTAAAGTAGGTCTACAGTCTGGTCTTTGACTTAATCTAATTGAACCACTGCCTCCCAGATGGCACTGTGGAGCAGTTCTATCTGGCAGTCAGGTTAGCATTTCAGAAAAATGACTTTGGGTATCTTCAATTGAATGGCAGCCCTCCCATTTAAACATTTTCAAACAAATTAAATTGTTGGACAATATACATTATAAGCATTGCAGTTATTACAAATATTGGTACTATAGTTACATTATTCTTGAAAATATCTATTCACAAGTTCTTTATCTGGTGAAACAATCTGACCTTGGGCCATGAATGACCCCAAGGTCAGGTCTCGGACATGAGATAATAAAAGATTGGGGAACAGAATAAGAAGAGTAGAAAAAATGATTGTGATAGAGAAGTGAAATGAAGAGGCGTTGGCCAGGAGAGGCAGGTGGAGAGTAGCTACAGAGGAAGTGCATATTAAATGTAAATGGAAGATGGGCCTTCAGTTGAGATTTACAGTCATGCCTTATCTCCAGCCTCCTCTAGGGGTGTGTTTGTGTGTGTGTGTGTGTGTGTGTGTGTGTGTGGGTGGGTGTGTTAGTGTGTCAGCGTGAGATAGAGAAAGACAGAGCAGAGAGCAGCGCTTGATTTATTGGAGAGGAAATTGCTAACCATCTAGCAGTGTCACTGACAATATAGATTGGCTAGCACTCATTTCCATTTCGCTCCTCTCGTTGCTTTCTCTCCTCTTGTTCTTCCACCATCTCTCCTGCCTCTTGCCTTCCCACCTCACATCCCTGCACCTGCTGCTGCTACTTTTAATTTTCCTCACGGTTTTTATTTCTGTTTACTTAATCATGTATCTTCTTCTTTTACTTTTTAGTGTCCACTTCGGGTCTAAACTGATGAGAAGGAGCAATAACTAGCCACAAATGAAAGCACAACTTGTGATAGTTATTGTCTTAAATTATTGTGCTCGGTGTTCTTTTCAATTTTTGTCATTGTTTGTAGAAGATAGCAATCATTTTCAGTTGTCTGTGACCAATTGGCCCATTTACTTTTGTGTCAAGACTAACAATAATGGCTCATCTCAATATATGTCAAATGCATAAGACAAGTGCATAAAGAAGACAACAGAATTAACAATTAACATTTTTCTTAAATGATTACTGCAGTTTAATTAAATATAAAACATGTCTCACAAAATCTTCTGACTTTTTCTTGCAGCAACCTGAGCAACAACAAGCTGCGGGACATTCGTGAGGGTACATTTGATGGAGCGAGTGGAGTTTTGGAGCTGCTGCTGACAGGAAACAAACTGACCGGACTTCAGGGACGCATGTTCAGAGGCCTGGATGGTCTCAAAACGCTGTAAGTGTTCTGCAGAAGTGGTGTAAGTTCTGCAGAGGGCAAATCAAATCATCACAGTATTTCACAATAAAACAGAGAATGGTTCATTGATATTAGTAAAGGGATTCTAAGAAAATATATATTTACTTATTGGGACAACTACTGGCAAAGTATTGGCACTGTGGCCTTTGAATAGGGCCTTAATTGAAAAGGTAAGAGTAAGAATATAGCCGCTCCTCTGGTTGGGCCACCCACCATAAAGAGGCTAACATCTAGGGCTTAGGGCATCATACAAAATCACCAGCTAATGTTGTCTGTGTATTCTCAGTAATGACAAGCTAATGCTATCATGTTTGTATATGCTAGCTAATGACTCTGTAATGGCATCAGCACAGTCTCTGTATTATGTTAAAAGGCTCCCTGCTCCAGTAATAGCTTTGCTAACTAGGTTAGCTTGTCCCAGATATTTCTAATGCTAACTAACTTAGTTAGCCTGTTCCCAGATGACTGCATGTCACAGGCTAATGTCAAATTACAGCCCCTGTTACATTTGTCTTATGAGCACTAGTTTATTGCTCACCATTAGTCAGCTGTGTTCTTTTATCTTCTCTTTTAACACTGCTATAGAGACTACATTTGTAGCTGAAACTTATTACCAATTAGATATGTTCCTTTATTAAAATGCAAGTAACAGATATAAATATATGAGCAACTTTAATGTTATACATGTAATTTGTTATCTAATATGTATTTGTACTATTTTATTGATGTTTTTAGAATGCTGCGTAGCAACCAAATCAGTTGCATTGACAACAGCACATTTAATGGTTTGAGCTCGGTGCGGCTTCTGTCACTGTACGACAACAGGATCTCCAGCATCGCCCCGGGAGCCTTCTCCACCCTGCACTCCCTATCCACCATGTGAGTCAAACCCTCCAGCCTTTTTTTGTTCTGTTTATCCCATTCATATCTCCAAAAGACCTCCCCATCCTTCATCCTCCACCCCTTAATTTTTCAAAGTCAAGCCTTGCTGTGGAAGTTATCTACCACGCACCCACACAAACACACGTTAGCTCACATGTTGCTCCTTGGATAGTGTTCCCCTCACAGATGCTCTCCATCATTATCGACTAGATTGGTCCGTATCCCAGGACATTTGTTATCAGAGCTATATATATCTCAGCATCTGCAAAGCCACGCATACACACACAAATGAGCACAGGCGTAGCATCTGCACACTTTGATCGCAGCTTCCTGTTGATGCTCACATCTGCAGCGACCAGGACATGTATACTTGGACGACACATTATTTACGCGTGTAGCAGGTTGATGCATTACAGCGTTGTGTGTTCTTTCCTTTGGATCGGAGTGGTTTTCTGTATGGAGGAGGTCTTGAATGAAGCAAAATTATGACGGATATAAACCTGCCAAATAACTTTTTGTTAGAAAGCAGTATCAAGAAAGAGTGGAGGCAGTAGATAACCAAATGCCATTCTTTTTGTCTGTGTGTGCACTTGTTTTCATAAATCTGATGGCACAATGTAAAGCTTTTATACAATACATTTATCATTGCAGATGTTGCATTATGGTGCTGAATTTCATAGCTCTCATTGACTACAGCAAAAACATCACATTCTTTCTCATTCAAAATTATTGTTACAGGTCTTTTCCTGAACCAGGCCCTGTGCAACGTGCTCCACTAATAACTTATTACTAGCTGTTAGCATCACTAGCAATAGGTTGTAGTTGTGACCATCTTGCTTTGCACCTCTCCAACACTGAAATGCTTATCTTACAAAATATGATCAATAACTTTTTACTTTGTGGCCTTGTAGGTCTGTTGCGAGTTAGTTACTTACATTACATAATCATTACTGTCTATGAATAATAATAAATTCTATATATAGAATGGAAGTGCTGAACACACCACGCACTGTACAAAATCTTGACATCCTCTTCCCCCTCTTATCCTGTCCTGCCTCTTGTTGGTGCACTGTGTCCTGCTGTGTACCTGTCATATTTCATTTAAGTTTTTTGTTGAGTCTTTTGGGGGGAAGGATGGGAGACATGAGAAATAACAAAGAGCGGAGAGATGGAAGCATTGTGACATAAAGTAGGATTGCTCAGCGGGGCTGTCAGTGATTATCGCTACAAGAATGGAACGATAAGATGTAGATCCTTCATCTCTGTCACTGTGTTCTCAGCTACATCAGTATTCACTTGGCATGCCCTCTTTGTGGATTCGACATTGTGTTTCTCTTGTCTGTAATATCTTTCTCTTTCTATGATACATATATTTTCCCAATAGAGTTTGGTCATTTAATTAAGAGATTAACTCAATGAACAGGAAGGAAAGGATTTGGCTTAAGCCTGGTTGCCATGCAGTTGGGTCAGTTCATTACAAGGAAATTAGAAAATAACTCACCCTATCTCAATATAGATAGCTTTTAATATGAAGCATACATTCTGATTTGTCGGAACAGAAGTACACGAATGAAAGACAACAACTTCCTAACTTATTGAGGTGACTTTTTCTATGCTACATCATCATTATTCAAGATACTGATACATGCTAGTGATTCTCCATTCAGTCCATTTACACTCCTATGTGTCAACAAAAACTGATTGAACCACTTGATAGTATATGGTTGGATATTATTTTAAAATATAATCTCATGTTGCGCTAAGGATTTGATTTCTTTTCAGTTCTAGATTGTCTTATTTTTTTTTGTTAATAAATAAAACTGATAACCTTTTCCCTCATTCTCAATGAGCCTCTTTTTTGTGAGTAAACAAAAATAACTTCCAAACCTTTTCTATGGCTCTTTTGTTCCTTTTCACACTGACCGCTTCTGACATTGTCTTTCAAACTATTGTATTTATATGCAGTGCACTCACTATTGTATACAATTGGTCCCGAGTGTACAGTTTACCCAATAAATATTCATACTTGTGGATGGAATTCAGTTATCATTTTAAAGTGATTCTTTTGAGTGACCCATTTTGCATATTTGTTTTAGTTGCCTGAGGAAACAGTGTCCATTTGGAATTAACTTTCTCCTTTTCCCTTTTGTTCCTTCAACAGTAACCTTCTGTCCAACCCTTACATTTGTGACTGTCACTTGGCATGGCTCGGTCAGTGGCTAAAGAAGACCAGAGTAGTGAGTGGAAACCCACGTTGTCAAAAGCCAGCATTCCTTAAGGAGATTCCCATTCAAGATGTGGCGACACCGGACTTCACGTGTGATGGTAAAACTACTTAACTTTACTTCAGTGGTGGCAAACGCCATATATTTTTCCATCTGATGCTTCTTCTCAGTCCACATCGTATGAAGTGTATTATAGAGACAAAACATCAGTAAACACTGCATAGCGTAGACTGAAATGACATCAGTCTGTGGTTTACTTAGTAACGCTGCTGTTTCCACGGTAATGCCTGGCTCTAGCGAACTAATCCATTGGGTTTGCTGCCAACTTTGACGCCATGGATAAAGTGTGGTCTGGCTTTCCTGTCAACTTTATATATATTTTTTGTCATGTTCTTAAGCCTCTTTGCACTTAGTCTTGCTCACTCTCCTCTTAGAGTTGCTTTGAATTCATTACACTTTTCTAATTTCCTGTTGCTGCGCTGCAACCATTTAGTGAAAATGAGTTTGGAAAGTAGTTAGCGGGGTTGGCTCAAGCAAGAAAAGATGGTATCGGATCTTAATATTCACTAATGCATCTTGCACACACACACACACACACACACACACACACACACACACACACACACACACACACACACACACACACATAGGTCCTCTTAAACTCTGCACAATCCAAACTGCTTCATCCCAATCACAGGAGCTATTCTATCTTATAGGAACCCATATCGGGATTTTTTTTTAATGCTGCATTTGTAGGAAATCAAAAGTGTGAATCGATATTAACATAAAATAGTTTTCCCTTTGACTCCAGAAATGTTTGTCCTCACATTTTCCATACACTACCAAAGGTTGGGTAAACAAATCACCAAAGAAAAACCTATCTTTTACGTGACAAAATCTTCACAAGCATATACTCAATATGTAGACAAAAACTAGAAAACCTGTTTTTTGAAAGCACAAAAAACACAGTCTTTCTCGATACACAAATATGTATACACACAAACTGCAGCTCTGTTATGATTGACCCGGTAACTATGCTTCATTATCCTTCATTATGGTTTTAACTCAGCTTGTTTTACATTTGGGACCATCTGAACTATTTACACTAGATAAAATCACCCTGCTGTGTGTTTGTCCAGCAAGGAAAAAAAAACACAAAGGGAGCCAAAAGCAACAGTGTAGTCTGTCATCCTTTTTATCTCTGCACGTTTTAATAGTTACAATCACTAAGATGTTTCACGAACATGGATATGAAGAGATAGCTTTTAACCTACACTCAGACATTAATGTTAATTTAATATATTTTTTATTGCCTTACCTTATGTTACATGACCTTTTGCAGGACACTATCCTCATTTCTACATCTGTTCAGTATTTCTTTAGTCATCTGAGGTTTTAATATCAGTTTGACCAGCTTTCATGCACCAAGCCAGATGTTAAAACACACCAAAGTCGCTGATTTTAGCAGTCTCTAGTCATTTCATATGGAATTATAAAGTACTTTAAAAAGACTGAGTTCAGCACAATTGAGCAAGTGCCACATGTCAAGTTCGGTCTTCATCTATCTTTAAATTGTATCGTTCTGGGTGTCCTTCTCTTTCTCAAGTCTCTTCCTGGCTATACTTGTATCTTTCCACTTTACGGTATTTGGTAAAAATATTATTCAACTTTGCATTCTCCTAATCCCTCGCTTTTCTTTCAGTCTCAGTTTGTCGCTAATATCCTGCTCTGCTTCTTGTGTCTGTCCAGGTGCAGATGATAATGTTTGTCTTCCTGCGGCTGGTTGTCCGGATATCTGCACGTGTTCAGATGGCGTGGTGCGATGCAGCAACAGAGGGCTGCACTCTCTGCCCAAGGGCATTCCCAAGGACGCCACCGAGCTGTGAGTCACTTCTGTCTGTGCACTTACGCATATTATAGGCAAACAGACGGTCAACATTACCACCAGAAAAATTGGCATTCTTCTTCGTGCTCCTTCTCTGCAAAAGCAAAACGCTGAGGTGCAAAGTCATAACCACATGAGCATTTTACTGCAGTGTAATACTGATGCAGCAGTTTGTCCTCTACTGCTTAAGAGTAACTAATCAATTCTTGACCCTCAAATATACGTATATTGTTTTAGGGGTATGTTTTTGTTTCAGATGATAGATGCTCATTCCAATTTACTGTATGTGTGAATAACAGTAAGAAAAAAGCCAACAAAAATAATCACATATAAATATCAGGATATATATACAATGAGTGTATAACCTTATTTCAGATAAAGCAAGAGTCAGAACAGTGGTAGAAAACAGATCTCTGGTCGTGAATTATTTGTCAGATCTATGTGCTCACACTGAAACTCATCGAGCTGTGAAATGGGGCTGCTCTGTAAGTTAGGTCACTGCTAGGTCAATAGCAGTGATTAGGTATTGATCAGGCTGAAGAAGACACTCCATCATACTGATGCATGACCTACTTATGACCTGAGAGAAAAAGGCAGAAGTTGAGCAACCCGGGACCAAAGAGATGGGTGTTTCTTTGTGGTGTTGGTGTGGAGTGATTGGTAGGCCTGTTTTTTACAGTTCGGCACTTAGGAGCAGGCAGTTCATTAAAGACAAATGATTGAAATGTCGTGTTCACCCTGGTTTGTCATTATATGTCATCTTGATTTGCGGTCTGATTAATTATGTGGCATAATTTTCCATCAATTCTTTTATTATTGATTCTTAAGAAAAAAATGTGTTGGTGGTTGACGCTAAACTTTAAAGGGAGTCTACTTTGTGTGATAAGCTTACTTTAAAGTAGTCGTTATTTTATTACAGAAATATCACAACATATTTGAGAATTATTTTTCTTCCATTTTGTGTCTGTAACGCGCTAGAAAAATAACATGTAGCTTATCTTTCAGTTATCTGGAGGGCAATATGCTGACATCTGTGCCCAAAGAGTTGGCGTCTCTGAAGCAGCTCTCATTGGTGTACGTACTACTTTCATAACCTTTAAGTGTGTAAAAAGAAACTAATAATTAATGAACACAATGTATTTAACCAGTATATATGTGTAACTGTGTGTTCACAGGGACCTAAGCAACAACAGCATCAGTATGTTGACCCCATACATCTTCAACAACATGACTCAACTTGCCACACTGTGAGTTACCTCCACTACTCTAGTTTTACAATACTACTCTACTTACTAGACAGTATACTCATTTTATAATAAATGTTTTCTGTCACTCTCTATTTTTCTATTGTGTATTGTTTAAATTCACTTAGCATACTTTGTTATGTCTATCATTTATTCACATTCAGTGCAAGCAGGAGTTATGCCACATATTTATTTTTTTATCTATACACTGTAATGCAGCAGATTTTCATAGTTAGCCTCAAGATATCATCAGCGGAATATATTTAGTGAGATTCTTGCTCAAGGCTATGTGACTTTACTTTGCATTGCAGGAATACAGCAGAGGTACAGTACAGATTTTTCAGTCCAGTTCAGTTATAGGATAATCTCACAGTACTTCATGCTGAAATTTGGTGTACTTTAAATTATTTAGCCTAGATGTGTCTTCTGAGTCATTTTTAGTTATGTAGTAGGTACAAAGTATATCAGCGATTAGAAATTTCAGTGTTGAAAATGTATTAATTTTGCCTCTGGCAGTTCCACTGTTTGCTACACTGGCATTTCAAATATGCCTCCTTGGTAATTCCTGTGTCTGACCTGTGGCTACAGATTTAGTAAAAGTTACTGCTGAGCAAGAAATGCTGTGTCACCTCATCTGTCTTGCACTGCCTTTGTCTCTGCATCCTGCATATGTGTTCAGGGATGTGTAGGTGTGTAGGTCAAGAGAAATTTAAAACCAGAATAGTAAACCATAGAAAAGATTGTTAATAAATAACAATAACTGAAGAATTTACACTCTAGTACAGGGAGTGTTTTGACCTTGTTTGTGTCCTCCGTCCTGCAGCATCCTGAGTTACAACCAAATCCGCTGCATCCCGGTCCATGCCTTCGATGGGCTCAAGTCACTACGTCTGCTGTGAGTAACAAGCTTCATCCTTGCGTGCTGCAGTGAATTCAATATTCAGCACTCCCCTTTGCTAGTTATAGTAGTAAGCTAAATCAAAGTTTAATCACCACCTTGTTGTCAGGCCGAGTGCCACGGCTAACACCCAGTCACAAGATGAGTCACAGCCACCCAATTATGTGTTGTTTTAGGCGACTGAAGGAGATAAAAGTGACAATCTCTCATCTCCTCCTTAATGCTGCCTTTGTATCTGCATGCTGTGGATGCTCCTGTCCAGTCCCTCGATCCATCCTCTCCCCATGCGCTCCCTCTCTCCTCGTCCAATGTTGTGTTTGATGAATCGACCTTCAGCCTCTGTTTCTCTCAGTCATCCATCTGCTTGTCCACCCTCTGTCTCACAAAACCACACGCACCCACTCTTGGTGTGCATGTGCATACTGCTGACCATCCTCACAACTATCCAGCAAGATGCATACAAGGCAGCTAATAATCCATTTACCAATAAGGCAAATTTACAAAAAGATTCAATATATTGATTCTATACCGAGAAATGACCAATTGGCCATTACCAAACTAAAATAAAAAGAACAAAACTATTCATGCTATTGACATGGCCAAAATAGTAAGTGCACATAGAGTACACTCACATAAACAAGGCCAAGCTCGTGTAGAAAATGTTAGCATGTGGTGTTAGCTCGGTTAGCTACATCTTTCTCAATAATGACAGCTGTTCCCATCACTCAGCCCAGGCACAGTGCACTCATCACCTTCACTGTGGTAAACTGAACAATGGTAATATAATTGGAAAATAAACTCCACATTACTATTATAGTAATTAATGATCAAATCAGGAAAATGTACATAAAAGTTCCTAAAAAAATACTAAATGTGTCCATAAGTATAATCTCTAAGGAGCCATATACCTGTATAAAGCTTGTAGTGTTTCAATGTGCTCCTTGATTGAGTGTAAATTAATTTAGGCCCAGAAACCTTTAAAATTCCATTTTTCTGTCTACATACACACTATGTCTTTTATGAGTCATTAACCTTTAGTCTTCACTAGTTTTATACTTTACTTCTTTCTTGCTTTCATTTCATTTACTTGATGTTTCCGTGGGGACTGAACCCTTTCTGCCTCCTCATAGCAACCAGTTGCCAGGCAGCCATCACTGTCACTTCCTCATTACCCACAATCCCCTCTGGGCTAGTGTTGTTGGGGCTGTTAGACCACCAAATAAACAGTTGCACAGACACACAATCATGCACATATAGTCTATAGTAAAGTCATGCAGATAAAAAAGACTGTGGACAAACAAGCGGCTCAAAATTTTTTAGCTTGTACTCCTAGACCTAGACACACAACAGGTTTCCAATCGAGGCGGCTTGATAGCTGTCCCCTGCCACAGCCTTTCACTCTAATGGAATGTGAACTTATATCCAGCAGGCGACACACTTAAATGACCCAGACAGAAAAGGCACTCAAACACACACAACTCTGAGTCCTCTGAGACAGACGCACACCAACTCATAAAACGCACGTGCACAACAACCCAAAGGCACAAAACAGAAATGCACATGCTCGCCTAGATACACATCACAGGCTACTGCAGCGCACAATCTGCCAGATGACCATATGAGTTTATATTCCACTCAGAGATAAGCAAAGGCTTTTTATTGGCCAACAATGAGAATAAGCTTTCTGTTTATTTTGTGTTATCCCTTCATAAATATTTTATTTATTTTCCATTATAGAAGAGGATGATGGTATGTCTGCCGCTGAGGAAACACAAATAATTTGAATAATTTAGTATGAAGCTAGTCATGGTGAGGCTGCTATACAAGCCCACTGTATTAGTCACTCTCAGTATGGATATCATGTGTTCTGTGCAAAAAATCTGTTATATATTTGATCATTAAGATTTTGTCAGTAATGTAGCTGCCAATAGCGTGGATAATAGTATCAAGATCATGCATTTCTGTTACCAGTACTCTCCATGGTAATGACCTTTCAACTATCCCAGAAGGAGCTTTCAACCATCTCACCTCACTGTCCCACCTGTGAGTACTGAACATTCAATTTTAAATTACGTTTTGCATTGCAGTTAAATATGCACCAGGCAGATCTTCAATGCATAATATTTTTTTATTCCTTTGTTTTTGTCTAGTGCTCTTGGTGCCAACCCTTTGTATTGTAACTGTGACCTGCGCTGGCTTTCTCAGTGGGTCAAGGCTGGTTTTAAAGAGCCTGGTAGGAATATAATGTTGAATGGGCCTACATTATAAGCTTAGCTAAATGTATGTGATTATGTCAGAAATGTACTATAATTACCATTTTGTTTCTATAGGCATTGCTCGCTGCACTGGACCTCCTGACATGGCCGACAGGTTGCTGCTCACCACACCACTCAACAGGTTTCAGTGTAAAGGTAAAAAAATCTCATTCTCATTCTGCACACTGCTCCTTCACACTGCTTCTTCTTGTTAGTACATTGACCTATTTTCCATTATCATGGCTAACATTAATCCCTGGATTAAGGCAGATAAGCCCACAGCATTGTGTTTAAAACTGGAATAAGTGGCTGCAAAAAGATGTCAGTTTTATCCCATAAGTGAATTAGTTTTTTTTTTTAGCTCAGCCACATTATGATGCAGACACCCTCAATCAGAGTTGGGAAGGAAAGTGACTCTAGAGCAATAATATTTTGGGAATTCCCTTTTATCAAAGCTTAGTAATTTTTGCATCCAGAATGAACAATACGAGTATTGTCCTTTGAGTGTGCAAGGCTCTATCTGCTACACATGTGTGACAAGAGCAGATATTCAGATAGAAGAATATTGATTTAGATCTTGCTCCTATCTCCTTCTCCTATCACTTTCTATATTGAAAAAGAGACAGTTTACAGTTTTTTGTTTTCTTTGTTCACTCTCTTAGTGCACACTATGTTTCTCTTTTTCTGTCTCAGGTCCAGCTGACATAAGTCTGATGTCAAAGTGTGCCCCCTGCCTCGCTGCCCCCTGCCAGAACAATGGAACCTGTGTCTCAGATGGCGCTGGAGTGTACCACTGCACCTGTCCCAATGGATTTAAGGTGAGGCTGCAGTAATCATGAAACCTTTAAGAACTGGATATTCTCAGAAAACAAGAACTAAAAACTTCAAAATCTCCAAAGGGAAATAGGAGTTCCACTTTTCATTTTTATGCTTTAATTGTTTTTGATTTATTGATTCAAAAGCTGTGTTTGAATTCTCACAATAGTTCAAGTTTTGTTTCATCTGCATTACATTGTCCAATAAACATCCAATACTCTGTGATTCCTGCGTTCCAGTATTGTGCATTATATGAATCGAGCAGCCACAGAAAGATGTAACTTTTGCTCCTGGACCCATGAAATTGGCTGCGTGTGTAGAGATACGGGAGATGGATAGCCACGCTGCATAAGCCTGTGGTATTAGCAGTATTATCAGGCTTAACGTCGGCCTCGCATGCATAATGTATCTACCTGTTCGTCAATAGAGAAATGATGACCACAGCTGGCTGCTCTGAGGGTATTGACCCATCAAAAGACAAAGGGTCTAATAATTCTCAAGACCCCTGTGTTAGGAAAGACATGCAAATCTACCACCCAGGGGAGGGCATTTGCATTGAAGCTTGATGTGTGTGGTTGTGAGCGCACATGCAAGCACACATATCTCACATTAACACCACTGTATGACATAGGCAGCAATGCACTACCAGACCAGTCTAAAATGCTGCCCAGGGAAAAAATATGATAATACAGCGACTGTTAAAGCAGTGTTCTGATGGAAAAGTACTTCAGCAAACACTTTTCAACTGCAGGTTTTAGGTTACAGCTAAATTACAAACTAAACTAAAAACAGCTTATTACTAATAGTCAAAGGTCATCTATCTTCGGCTTGTGTACAACTTAATAATTATATCTTATCCCCGTAGAACTGACTAATCCAAAAAGTAACATGAGATGCCAGCAGAAACATACTTGAGTAAATTTAGTGCCAGATTATCAATGATATGAATCTATCTTTGCTAACATCCTATTCCTGTAAATCTTATCGTTTTGGTTAGTTGACGAGAAGAAAGACAAAGGAATTTGTTATAGCTGTTGTGTCACTAGGTTGCTCACCTAAGCCTGCCTAATGCAGTTTCTCAGTGTCTCTGAAAAGGTAACATAGAGTAATGTGATGTTGCTTAAACGATACACTCAAAGCTACTCTAATGTGTGCACCAACACACCTCAGGACCTTCTGGGCTTGAACAGCACGACATAGCCTTTGTATCCCTTTTAATTAAAATACTGCTTGCCAAGGTCACAGACTGGGAAACTGTGACCAGCTAAAGTGTATGTTTGTGTTAGATTCCTGTGGGAGAACATTAATTAAAATGTGCAAAAAGAATCAATCAAGGGGCAGATAGCACAAAGGAGAGCGAGGGAATAAGAAAGAATGAGAGAAGAGTGAGAAAAGAAGCAAAGGAGCAACAACAGAGATGTAAAGGAACAAAAAGAGAGAGGAAGAAAGTCAAAATGAAAATAAAGGAGACAGAATCAGCAGAGAAGGAAAACCGTAACAGTAGATAAGGATGATAGATGTTGAAGAAAACAAGGCTAAATGTCCTCATTTGAGCTTTGATTAGAGGAAGTGGATGTGATAAGTGAACGCTAGGGTTCTTTTACCTCAAAGAAAGCACATGAAATCAATGCATGCTGTCATCATTGCCTCCTTAAATCTTGTCACATATTAACTGTGTGTGATTTGTGTTGTCTCTGATCTGTCTCGTGCAGGGTCAAAACTGTGAAACCCCCATCAACGCCTGCATTAGTTTCCCCTGCACTAATGGAGGAACATGTCACATTGAGCCTGGACTTGAGGACCATTTCAGGTAATATGACGTGTCTACTTTAGTTTGTCAGGCAAAACATAGGTAAATGTATGGCATGTCATTTGAAAAGAATCCTTCTCAAATCCATTTAGGGTGCAGGTTTAATCCTGTCTGCCATTTTTGCTAACCTCACCCTGTATTTTCATCGGAAAGTAAATTAACTTTACTCTGCTCCAGAAATGTAGAAAACATGATTATAGCGGACAGCGCTGCATCACTGGACAATACATTAGCAGAGATAACAACTGACTCCTGCCCACTGATGTGTTTTTCATGTGTGTGTCAGATGAAAGCAGAGAAAACACCATTTGGCCTGCTCGTTAAATCCACAACCTCATTGACATCAACTGCTAAGAGAGATTTTCTAAAGAGATTTGACATTTCTCCTTTCTCCCAGAATCTTTTAATTAATAGATAATGATTATAAGGGGTATGTGCTAATAAACAAGCACAATTCTTATTTATATTTTTACATACAGTATGTGGGAAAGCAACTAAAAAAAACATTGGTCTTGGCCTATAACCTCTGCTGCCTGGAAGAAAGGACCATGCTTTTTAAATCATGGAAACGCAGTAGTATAACCTAACCTCAGAGTGAAGCCAAAGACAAGAAAATGTATGCATATATTTGTCTTTAAATAGATGTGAGCTTTGCTTCAGTTGAAACAAGGCAAAGAAAACCACATGATATGCATCTCTTTATACCAGTTACCAGTGTCTTTGTGCCTGGCAGTGCCATTCACCTAAAGTCAAAAATCCTCTTAAGCCTGAAGCTCATGATATACAAGCTCTATGATTGAAACAATTGTTCAAAATATCTTAAGCAGATTTGTCCCTTAACAAGGCCTTTGCCCTTTGAAATCCTTTGATGTGTGTCTGGCCTTTAGCTTCCTGCATGGAAATGCTATTAGGGCTCTTTTTACCCTTTACACATCGTCCCTTAATGTTAATACCAACACAGGTAGATACTCATGCCCTCCGAGAGACGCAGAGAGGGAGACAGACCAGACTCCTTTGACATTTTAACATGGGATATAATCAGATAGGGCTATCCAATTAGCCCCGCTTCATAGCTGGGACACATCTGTCAAAGTGTATAGTTTAAATGTCAGGACTAGAATGGACATTGATCTTTGACCCCATTGTTTGTATCTTATCTTTTCAAGTGGTTTGCTACTTTTTTATTCTTATTGTAATTGGTCAATTAACCGAAATAGACAAGACCAAGACTTTTAGTGATTGAGACTCATGAAGACCCCAGACCCCAGACCAGATATAAGGAGAGAAGAAATTTTAACCCCAACACTGCAAGTCTAATCTAAAAGTTTGTTGCAATAAGTGTCATTTACAGACACCTGAGTACAATTCATAGTAAAATAACATATTCACTTTCCATTCAGGATCGAACACTGCTTAGCACAGTTTAGCCTTTTCAAAGTGTTGAAGTTGTAATCATACAGTAGGCTATGCAGCGTGGGAAGTGAGAGCTGCTGAGATAAGTGAAGGAAAAATGTGTTTAGATCGGTTGAAAAATAAAGCTAATAGAAAAAAAGCTCAAGGATCAAAATTGCTTGCACAGCACAGCAGGTCACCAAAGTGTAACATATACTGTAGTATGTTTGCAAGATAGTTTTTGTAAGCCTTTCCCATTATCAAAAGCATAGAGATGACCTTGCTTTAAAAGTATTTTCAGTTACAAATGTGAGAATAAGACAGTTTCAAAGATAATCACTGCTTTAAGGAGATATATAGAGGCATAACAGTAAGGCATTAACTTAAGGGAATTTAACCTGACTGATGTAAAAACAGAAAATGGAAAACGGATGAGAGAGAATGAATAAAGACAAATAGAAGGGAGAAGGAAGAGGAGGCTTCAATAATTTATTTTCAATAATAAGTGCCACATGTGGGCGATGTCCAACTGCGTCAGCATATCTTAGGTCTTAGGTTAGTATTTTTTCTGCCTAATTAAATGTTTAAAAAGATGACCTTGATGCTGTAGTGTTGTTTAGGAGTAACAAAAAAAGAAAACCGCACTTACATAAACAAACATGATCTGATTGTGGCCACATTTGAGGGCCAGTCTGAATGTAGCTTGACACACATTCAAAGGACTTTTTTGTGTCTTTATTCCAGCACAGAGAGACCCACTCAGATGGTTTTGAAAGCGGCAGATAACCATACTTTAAACCTTGAACAGCCATGTTAAAATTTCATTTCCGCTTTAAAATGAGGCATGAAATGATGTCTCTTTGTTGTTAAATATAGATGTGCTGTGGCACCAGTGGAAAGCACTGGGCAATATGTTGTACTCTAAGCTCTTACAGGGGAAATGTAAGAGGACGTGAGCAGCTGATTGATAGGCCGATTGATTTTATTTCAACTTGTGCAGCTGGAGAGTGAGCCCCGTAACCATCTAATAATGAACATTTTCTGTATGGGTGTGTGTGTTTGTGTGCAGCTGTGTGTGTCCTCCAGGTTTTGAAGGCCAGCGGTGTGAGATAAACCCAGATGACTGTGAAGACAATGACTGTGAAAACAACTCCACCTGCGTTGATGGAGTCAACAACTATACCTGCGTCTGTCCGCCTACACAGGTACAACTGCCCTATTGTGTACGCTCAAATGCACCGTAAAACCGACAGTAGAGCCCTGAAACCATCAGTGTTCGCCCCTGGCCAGCTGCAAGGGTCACCGAGTCCCTGCCCTACACACATCATATTTTCCACTTTGTTGGATGGTAAGTAAGTAAAAGACAGCTTTTCCGCACTGACCTGAAACTGCTCCTAAAGGAGGCATCACACGAGAGGGGGAAAGGAGAGATGGGAAAGAGTGTGTGCTGGCAGAAAAGGGAAAATAAACACAGCATAAAGGAAAGCAGAAGTAGAGAGGGATGGATTGAGGAGCCAAAAACATTGTTACTCTGAAAAAGTAGTTAGTAAAACACAATACTTGCACACCAATTTTATCAAATGCACAAAAAAATCGGTGCTCTATAATGTTGAAATAGTCTTAATGGTCCAAATTCACCGCTACTCTTTTGTTTATGCTCAGTTGAGTTATTATCACTAGTAACTGTCCACTCTTGTAAATAGATAATGGACAAAAGACAGAATGAAAAATAAATAAAGTCAAGTAAAGGCAAAAATGCTGACTTGAGTTTATGTTTAATCTTTGACAGTGTCCTTTATAACACAGCTGTTCCCCTTTGACACTGGAGCTCAGTCAATACACACCATGTCATTATCGTATTTGGCATCAAGAGCCTTTTACGCTGCCAGGCACCTGACCACATCCAGCTGGATTCTCTGGCTCCACTCAGCCCAGTGAACCGAGCCGTAATCATCAGGTGTCACATTAAGAGGACAGTCCTTCGCTAGTCACCCGGCATTCCCCCAACTCAGCAACCCAGACTGACACGTCATATTTGCACCGGCGGAAACATAATCAGAATTTAAGGTCACACGACCTTTAAAAAGGCTGATATAGGGTTTCTATAACCGAGGAATTATACTCCAGAATGAGAAAGATGATGTTTGGAAAATGAAATTCGATGTGCTTAATAAATTAAAAAGGTCACGCAGTCCACTGTGAAAGTTGTTTTTCCCAAAACATAAATCACAAAAAAGCATCTATATAGCTTCAAATTTATGTTGCCAATCACGACTTCAGCTTTGTCAAACTTTGGAAATGTCAAGTGTCACTTTGCACAATTGTGTCCCATGTGAATGCGCTCTCAATCTGTTCATTAGTCTTGCAACATATCGATAATCTCCATATCTACAAGATGCAATAGTATTTATGATTATTAATGTAATTTTCATGTTATCAGGTTCAGAGGCTTTCGAGCATGGGGACAAGTAGAGTCCAATAATCTTTAAAATCCAACAAACCATCAAGAAAATGCATTGTTTATCACAGACCTTTATTTGATTCACCTCCACAATTATAGGTTTAGAAGATGCCACATGTATGCTTAGAATACTTGTATATACCCATTCATGTAAAAAGGCATCTGCTAGAGACAGACTGGGCGGGCCTTTGAAGATTAGATTAAAACAAGCCTAGAATAATAGAAATGTCTTTGACCTTCCTTCATATATCTGCTTTTAGACATCTCCTTTCACCCCTGGACAATATACAATAAATGTGTGTGCATGTTTAGGCCACTACTGTGACAGCCTATTAACCTCTCAGTTCAACCGAAGGCTGATATTATTCCACAAAAATGACAAGACACACATCAAAACTTTAAAATTGCCTATTTCTTTTTTTTTTTCCCTACTGTCACTTGAGAGTCACATTAAAATGTCAGACATGCTTTCTCTCCAATTCCCTTTTATTATTCCTCTTGTATCCCTTAAACTATTTCTGTAAATACCAACAGTTATTTTCAGCTAACTAAAATGTCTGCACCAGCATCATTATTATATAGGTATTTGTAATGTCAGTGCCAGATGGAGTTCTCATAATATGCATTTCCTTTGTCATAGGTGATTTTTGTGAGGAAGTGGTTGACCCCTGTCTTCTAGGTTTTGACCCTTGTCAGCACGACTCAAAGTGCATCTATGTTGGCCGCAGTTACAGGTGAGCTTCTTTAGATTAGCTCTGTACCTAAACTTTGACCTGACATGTCAATTAAGTTTTCTAAGCTGAACTCAAGATACACAGCCAAAGCAAACTGAGAGACATAGACACTTCTTGATAGCCGATGCTAGCTAATGATGACCATGTCTCGTTGTAACTCTAGTGGCATGAATCTTTCCGTGTGATTCCAGGTGCGAATGTTTGCCCGGATATGTGGGCCAACATTGTGAGCAGGACTACAACGACTGTCTGGAGAATAAGTGTCAGCACGGAGCAGAGTGTGTGGACGCGGTCAACGGCTATACCTGCATCTGCAAAGAGGGTTTCAGGTAACAGTCAACGGGACATAATACTGATGCAGCAAATTGCCCGAGCAGCCACAAGCACTCCTAGAGCGCACACGCTGGGGGCCAGACTGGGAGGAGATACAGATGGTGCTTCATAATCGGACACTTGACTGTCTAGACCCACTGTGAGCGTTTGTGTGTGTGCTCATCCAGCAGATGTAGCTCCATGTGGTTAATTATAGCAGAGACTGTTGGCAAGAAAGAAACAAATTCATCACTGGGGATGGACAAAGAAAGAGGCGTTGAAAGAGAAATGGGAAGGAGACCGAGATGTGAAGTTTTATAAACAAATTGAGAGGCACTTTCTTTTTAAAGAACATTAGCTTACATTTCTAGAACCAACAGTGGAAGATAAAAAAAATAGTCAATTGTTCAACTATTTTTATGAGACAACACAGACACAACAAACCGCCTCATTAAAGTCCTATGAATATCTAATGCTCTGTTTAATCTCCCATCACAGTGGGCTGTTCTGTGAGAATCCTCCACCAATGATCTTGCTTCAGACCAGCCCATGTGACCAGTCAGATTGCCAAAATGGTGCCCAGTGCCTGGTGGTTGCTGGGGAGCCAGTCTGCCGCTGCATGCCAGGTTTCTATGGCAATAAATGCGACAAGATGGCCACAGTTCACTTTTTGGGACGGGACGCATACGTGGAGTTGCCAAGCATGAAGCTCCGCCCCACATCACGAATTTCTTTACAGGTACGAGTTCTAACTTTACTCAATCATTCACTTTTATTAAAATTTCATTTGTAAAAATAAACATCATCTCAATGTAATGAATGACCCTCAAAAGCACAAAAACTATATTCTGCTGTGCTTTATGGGAAACGTTTGTGGTCTGCTTCAAAAAGAGAAATCAGGTCTATAAAGTAGCTCAAGTTGGAGCCGACGAAGCAAAGCAAACATCTACTACACCTTGTTCTATGGCACAGTGAGCTCTAATGGCCATGCTCAAATACACCAAGCCACACATTTTAGACACCTGAGAGTCCTATGTTACCAGAGACTTCAGTACATTCCCTCTTTTTTTAAGAGTGTGACTGAAAGAGACACAAAAAAGAGGGCAGTCTAATTGATATTTAGCACCTGTTCGGTGGCGTATGTGAATGTATGTGCTTGTGTTTGTGTGGTGCTGCCAGGAGCTTTCAATGTCAGTGCCAGGCCTGTTAAGACTCCACCAAGAGGCCCTGAGTCAAAGGCAAGAGTGAAAATGAAAAAAGGGCCACAGCACTTCATAAATCACTCCATGTTATTTCCTCCTCTCTCGCTCTTCAGCACTGCTCTTGTCTTTTCTTATTTTCTGGCCTAGTTTTTCGTTTTTTTTTCCTCTCTCTTTCTCTGTTCTCCACTTCTCTCCTCCACTGCCCTCTCTCTCTTTTCCCTGGCAGCTTGTTAGCAGGTGTTGACTTGGCTATGCTCCATTGAAGCCAGAGTGTTAAGTGCTTGGCCCCTTGGCCCCGTTTCCACTCACTAGTTAGTTAGCGCTTAGCGGAGCACGCGAGCGAGTATGACATGTCAAGTGTGCAAATAAGAGAAGGAGGTGTGGCTCATCTCATTCAAGGCTATATGCTGGAATTTGCATTTTATCCTTATTACCTATTGCTGTGGGCAAAAGACACCTGCATAATGCCTGTAATTGAAATTCATTGCTGTATTACTGCTCTTACCTTGTCATAATAAAAAGGAAGTCTGATCACATTATAACATGTGTAAATAGGCATACAAGGTGATGTGCTTTTATGTTGAAACTGTTTTCAATGTATAGCAATAATATAACTAATTATATGTTGCTTTTTTGTAATATTGAGTTGTGCAATGTACATATACCCAGGAACAGACCCAGGTTTTCAAATACATGGTCATTTACCAAGTACTACTGGGTTCATTCTTAACTGATTGTGTTTCTTTAGGTGGCCACTGATAAAGACAATGGTGTTTTGCTGTATAAAGAGGACCATGACCCGCTGGCACTGGAGCTGTACCAGGGACATATACGACTTATCTACGACATTGCTAGCTACCCCCCAACCACAGTGTACAGGTACCACATGTCTTTACATTGTATGTTAGATATTTACATATGGTATGCACTCGCTGTGGCTCTTCATGTCGGTGTAAGTATGTGACTGCTCCTCAGTCCTCTGGTTCAATTATGTTTGAAGCTGCAGTTGTAAAAGTAAGGACACAGGCAGGCAGATGTTTGCATAATTGAATTGGAATAACAGTAAATGTTGACATGTAAGTAATGTAGTCGTGGCTAGAATGAGAAATACTTTTTCTCGGGCAGAGACAAGGTCACAGTGAAAGGGGGGGATGGCACTACCCGCCTCTATGCTTCTGATCATAATGTGCAGCTGGTTCAAAACAAATTTGATCTAAGGATAAGGACGTTATGTCATGAAAAATCTTACCCTAGAAGTAGCTGTCGGGAAAAGTACTGAAGCCTCTGTTTACATTGTCAAGGACAAGACTCTCTTCACTGGACAGATCAAGTATAATCAAATTTGTTTAAGTTATAGAACCTACTTTTTTAAAGATGAGTTCCCAGCGGTAAAGCCTCTGTGTACTATGTCATTCCATAAGTTGATTAAATTTCAAATTTCTGTTCCTGATAGGACTAGTAGTAAAAGCAAAATGTCTTCTTACAATTATTATTATTCACTAACTTGCATCAAGCAGTGCGGCAGATTTTATAATAAAAATCAACGCTACTGGCTTGTACATGCAAAGCTGTATCTGCCTCCTTTAGCAAGTATTTTTTGTGGCTGTAGCATTGTGCTGATGCATGTGAACTCTGTCTCCAATAACCTTTGATAAAGCGATACATATAAACAACTTCATTAGAATAACAGCACAAGGCTCTAGTGAAACTGGATTTGATTTCTGCCCTGAGATGCTAAAGGGCACTTTAACAAATGCATGCTAATAATGAGACATCTACATAATAAGAAATGTGATGGACCTCTGTTCTTTTTTATGGGATTGCAATGCTGCTTAGGCTTATGATATTCAATTTTAAGATGACTTTGTAGAATGAAACCAAAATTTAAATTGAGTACTGCGGACACAATATAAAAACAGACACCAAAATGTTATGTTATTTAAAACGAACCCCTATCAGTATGGCCCACACTTGACCTCAAACAACGTCAGTGGCACAGATGGAGAGGAGTGATGGACTGAAAAGGCTGACTATGGGATGGATATATACGGCTACAGACGGGTGGACAAAACAGAGCAGGAATGAAAGAATAGAGAAAATTATAAAGAGATTGCTGAGGAGAATAGATCACATGGACAGAACTGAAATGAGCATTAGATAGGGACTGATGAAAGAGGAGCGAGGGATGACAGAGGGATAGAGGAAAAGGGAGAGAGGGGGAAAGTAAACCACAGAGTGAGTCTAGGAATTATCCTTGTCAGGTCTCATTAGTTTGACACGGGCCACGCCTCAAACAGAGATGGACAAATGGACAAAGTAGTAAAATTATGTGGGGGAAAAAGATGAAGGTGGGACAAGGCAAAGATATGTACAAGTAGGTAGTTCATTTGTCAGTTTTACATGAGTAATATTTAGTCATCGAAAAGATACATGTACACTGCGACAACAAAAGCATTTCTATGAGCGTGCCTTTTAAAAACACTAAATTAGACCCTTTGATAAGTTAAACATTTATTAGACTACTTTTAGTTCACTTATTTATATTTTATTTACCCAAGCACTTTTGCTGGAGTACAGCTTTTTGGCTTCTCTACTAAGCTCTGGAGACATGAATGACACTTTGCCAAAGTATTTTGAGAAACCTCACATAGAGAGTCCAGACAAGGAAAGATGCAGAAAGAACACATAATGACCAAATGAGAGCAAAACTCCAGTTAAATCCCAGTAAAAGAAATAGAAATGCATAAAATTAAATTATGTCTGAGTTCAATGCTAAGTCCCGAGTAAACACTTTTTCTGTGTTATGTTTAGCATTAGCCACTCTGAAGAGAGATGAGGCCCAGCTCCAAGCTCTGGCTTCATTTTACCACAGGCTTCTACTGTATGCATCCCTTGTACTCTAAGTGACATCTTTTGATTGCACAACTCTAATACAACCTTATCTGTGCTAATTTGGAAACCCATTGCCAACCGGCTCAAACTGTGTGGCCAAGAAGGGATAGCCAAACACAGTGCCACCGTTTTACTGACACAGCCCAGAGTGGTGCCACAATCTGAGAGCAGCGGTCTTGGCACATTGTGAACATGGCAGTGTTCTTATAGCTGCTGCGGTTGTTCAGCGGAGGCCCGGGGACTAGTGCCAGTCTCTGGGATGTTTCTGAAGCAGTGCAAGGGTTGGTTGGTTATCTTGTGCAGAAACCAGAGCCTCACAAGGGGCATTGTGCTGAAGCCTGCTTTTGAATAAAGCTGTCATGCTCATATGAAGGAGAACTAATGAAAAACTAATGTTATTGTATATTGTTTACTGTTTTAAAGGACACTAGCTTTTGGGGTTTGACTACAATAGAAACATTATACAGTGGAACCATTACAGAAATATGGTGCAATAGAGACTTATATAAAAATCTAGTTAGGATGTGAAGGGTTTGAATGAGGACAGCTGCAGTGGTTTATGCTTAATTTTGTGTTGTACCGAAGAACTGTGGCTGTATCCGAAACCACTCCCCAGTCCTTAACCCCCATGATCATTATATAGGGCTGTACTGTGTCATGACCTGATCTAAATTGAAATCTATTGGACTCAATAGTGAATGGTTTTGGACACTAAGCAACTTATTTTTCTGTGGCCATTAATCATTTGATGTTGGCACATGCAAAGTGTCTAAAGTATGTAAAGTACTGTGTGGCATCATGACTTTCTCTTTAAGAATGTAGTATTTTCCTGCAAACCAAGTTATTGTTAGTCAAAACTAAATTCACACAAAACAATGTAGACAATATAAAATTACTAGGAAATTGTCTTTGGTGCTTTGAAAATAGAATCTGTACAAAGTAGAGTCCATCAGTGTGGCCTCGTTAGCATCATTCATAATATTATGGAGTTGTTGTTGCTACAACGCATGTGTAAGGGTCGGGGAGAAAGAGAGTTTGGACTTGTGTATTAATAGGCCGCCCTTTCATAAATGCCACTATACTAACATGGCATCAGGACAAAAAGGGGGAAAATCTGCCATTATTCATCAGTGAGTGACAATGAGAAAGAAGCAGGGATGGATGGGACATGAAGGGGGAGTGGCTTCGGATGACATGGATGGATGAGTGACCTAAAAGAACATCAAAGTCGAAAAGTTGGAGAAAAAAAGCCTTTATCTTAGTCACATATAGATGTAGCATATTAACTGACCGCTTTGGTGGCAGCCTATTAACATTTCTTTTGTTTTGGGAAATTAAAGTGTGATTGATTACTTTATTACTTTAATGGCACCTAAAAATGGACTGTAAAAATGTAGTAAGTAAAAAGAGTGAGTGTCTGTTCGAGACGATGTTGGCTCACTTGAGAAAGCTGTAGTAGGTTTCAAATATTGAAATAATGTATTCCTAAAGCAACAAAAACGTGCGTGACAAAGCTTCAGTCGTACTAAGTCTAACTAAACAATTACTTATTCATGTGAATGGCTAGTCCAGGTTTAAGGGAACAGGAGAAAAAGAAAACAGTGGCGGAGCTGGCCATTCAGCAGCTGCCTCAGCACTGACTAATTGAGGTTACCACGGCAATATGGGACTGGGATGCCTGTCTGCAGAACATCATTTAAATCAGATTGGACTGCAAACACACACCTAGGCACACACATAAACATACATGCAGTCACAAACATGCAAATACATAAAAAAACTGCCTTGTATGTGGGACTGCATATGGATTTAATGGAGATTGTACATAGAGTTTGAACTCAGACATGCATTTAGAAAATCAGCCCTAAAATACATTCAGTATAATTGCAATCATACGCACACATTCACCAAGTAAGTAAATGATATCTGTGTCTAATTAGATTTAACAGTGTAAGAGGATCTGCTTTCCTTCAAATCCAAGTGTTATTTTTTTGTTTTTTTCAGTTGGAGATAAAGTCAATGACCTGTAATTACTTCTGGGCTTGTGTTTGTTACATTGAATAAAAAGTCTCTATTTGGCTTTGAGAAGTTACTTTTTATGGGTGGTTTACCATCCAAGGTCCTGTATTTGTTTCAAGACTGACAGGAAACTGACATGCTTTGTGAGTTTAAAGACAAGGAGGTCAATTGTTTTATGTTTACTGTTGGAAATTCAACACTCAATTGCTACTCTACATAAATCTGCCATTGTTTCTAATTTGAACAATCACAGTTTGCTTCCAGCTATCAAACAAGTACATAATAAACATGCATAATTCACTGTAAGAACCTGGTGAACGTGTTCATCTATTGCCACCCAGAGGAGCTTTAGTGAAGTTCAAGTCTTCTTGAATAAAGAAAATAATATTATTATAGAGAGGAGGGAGAAAGGAAATACATAGAAGATGCTATAGTAAGACATCATTTTGCTGTTACCTCAGGCCTGTTGGAGAGGCTGATTAAATTACATGGCTCCTAATGAATACCATAAACGTGTCTGTGTTGGGTCTACAGTAAAACCACCAGCTAAACCCTCAACAAGATTGATGTCCAGTGAGATACTTTCTTTCCATGTGTGCAACACGAGTATTTGATCCTATTTGATCAATCCAAGGTTCAGATTTTAAGTTGGAATATATGAAGTCATTCCACCAAACAGATTATATTCTTACTACAACAATGTGCAAAGGACTAAATGTTTCATTTTTGTATTTTTATCTTATGTTTGATTTCTTTCTGCTTCAAATACCTAGAGTTTTATCTGTGCAAATAAACTTCACTACCACCAGCTGAAAGGAATTAGTTCAACTTTTAAATTCCCCCAATTCTTTAAGATCTTTTTTTTTTATCTCAGCCATTTTCATCATTACCACAATCTTTGTCCCCATCTCTTTAATCACCATTATCTGCTTTCCTTCCTCTCCTTTAATGTTATAACATCACTGCAAGTTTTAAGTCTTTTGTTTGGTCAGCGCTTTGTATTGAAGCCACATTGGCCCGCCTCCAGAACTCACAACACCGCTTCATTGGCTGTTAATGTAACATTGCTGTAATCTAAATCACTCTATAAACAGCTGTCAATCAAAAGATGACTGGAGGCTGCTTGGCTAGTTATCCAGCGAGCGACAGCAGACAAAGGGAAGTATTGTCTAAATGTTTCATTGTGGGAGAGAGCTGTGTGTGGAGCGGACCACCAACGAAAACAACGGCTTCACTTGCTCTTTTGTCTTACTCGTAGTTTTTACTTGTTTTGTTCCGGTGTTTTGGGGGGAAATAAGAACTTGGGCAAGCAACGGCACAGTTACTGCTGCGCTACCTACCTCTCCTTCTCCCCCCTTTTTTTGCTCTTTGAGCTGTGCCAAACCACTGTCTCTATAGCTGTCTGTCTCCCCTCCAGCGAAAACCACTTAGCGGGGGAATCTCAGACCCACACACTTACACACTTTGTTCTCAGGGTCAGTCGGGTGCAAAGGTCACAATCCGGCTTCAAGACCAGCCCCACATAACACAGTTACAGTAACACTTCTTTCAAACCTGTAAATTACATCAACTCTATCTTGAACTGAGGGGTCATGTAAATCTAGGCCTTCAACCAATGTCAAGAAAAAAAAGATGTAGGTCAAGAACACTTTAATAATATTACTTTAATGATAGTGTGGTCTGTTTTTGATCTCCCTAATTTCTTTTTTCCTTTAGTTTGGTCGATTTGCAAACACAACAAAATACAAAAGAAAATGCATCGCTTGAGAATGATTCGAGTCTGTTCACCATCCGGTGTTTGCAGTCTCTGTTTTTTTTTTCCTCCATAATTCTCCTGTCTGGTGTAGAACTCTGCTGTAATTTGTCATAACTAGAACCATATTTCACATCTCTTTTTGGTCTGTTTGTGTGTGCTTGGTCTCAGTGTGGAGTCGGTGAATGATGGCCTCTTCCACACAGTTGAGCTGCTCATTGAGAATCTCTCCCTGAGCCTGGTGGTGGACAACGGCGCCCCCAAGAGCATGGGTAAACTGGCACGGACGCCGTCTGTCGACCACAACTCACAGCTCTACATCGGAGGTATGTGAATACACACTATGGAGCGCGTCTTTAGCATGTTATGTTCAGTACTCACTGTCTCTTCTTCCAGGTGTGCCGTCCCAGGTGGTGGCCTTGGGTTTGCGTCCAGGCCCTGATCGTTCCCCTCAGACTTTTAATGGCTGCATTCATAATGTTCGAATCAATGGGGAGCCTCAAGACCTGAGTTACCGGACCACAGGTGGAGGGCGACAGGGAGTTGAAAGCAAGGTAGTTATACAAAAAGAACAAGTCAAATTTCACTTTGCTCTGAGTTCAACATTTAAGTTGAAAAGTGAAATGGGTATGACTTCCCTTCAATTTTTCAATTTGTTTGGATTAAATGTTATGTTTCATTTCTCTGATTGTTTGTTACATTATGTCCAATTACATCCAGAGTCAGTTTATTCTGCATATGTCGGTAAAGGCCCCTAATCTCTGCTATATCTGTTGGTTCTGTTCCTTAAAAATGCAACTCAAATCCACTGAAACCACTGAAATTGTTTGTATAATATAAAAAAAACTATAATGTCTGACCAGTTTACAGTTACCTGCAGGTTCTTGGATAATTTAATTGAATTGTCAAATTAAAAAGTAAAAGAAAACATACTGAGATGGAGAAAATTATGGGCCTCTTAAATTATGAAGGAACACAAACCTTTCAAGTCACCACTTGCACATTTAATATAGCATAAAGTAATAATAATAAATAAATCTCCCTTGACAAAATGGCTGCTTGATCTCTGAGATTTCAGCATAATACCCATTAATTTATGATATACTGTATGTTTGATATACTTTCTTTAGGCTGACGGTGTTCTTCCAGGCTGCCATTCTTGTAGTGTATGTGCCCAAGGGGCCTGCAGAGAAGGAGGGGAGACCGGAGTGACATGTGACTGTCCCCCAGGTCGTACCGGGACCTTATGCAATCAGACAACAACTCCAAGCGTTTGTCAGAGTAACAGGTATTCACAGCAGGTTACAGATAGTCAAGTCATAAAGAAGTCCCAATAAGCTTTAACTTTTCTTCTTTGTCTTCTCTCGTAGATGTGTTCATGGTGTGTGCATGCCAAAGGGTCAGTCGTACAGCTGTCAGTGCAGTGAAGGCTACCAGGGACAGTACTGCGATCGGAGACAGGAGCCTTCAGTCTGCAGGGGGCGCCGCTGTGGCCATGGGGAGTGTCGGGTAACTGAGACGGGAGAGCCAATGTGTCAGTGTCAGCAAGGTTTTACAGGACCCACCTGTGACATAGGTTTGTGAGTCTTTCAAAATAATCACACAACAGAAAGGTGAATAATTGACTTCATGTGTTTATTCTTTTTCTGTGGTTATTCATTCGTTTTATATGCTCTAAAACTGCTGATTGTTATTTCACATCTCATGGCAGCCCTGCGGGGACATACATCTGTCTATGAACAAACCCAGTTAAAGTAGGTCAGTTGTAGGGTGTAAACACTATTTTAGCCATTTGGGATAAATTCCTACATATATTAAGCTAATCTACTTGTCTATAGTGCATACTCTAGAAAATGTTTTGCGTTATTGTCCACTATAGTGACCTGTATGCAGGCATTCTCGGCCCTAACCTGTGTGTCCTCTTGGTCCAGGGTTGACCTGTCCGGGGGAGATGGTGAGGGAGCAGTTGAAGCGACACCAGCCGTTGAGAACGTGCACATCCACCAGCAAGATCCCCCGCATGGACTGTCCCAGGTCCTGCCAGGCCACAGCGCCCCCTGGTGTTTGCTGTGGTGTCACCAAGAGCAGAAAACGAAAGGTGGTGTTCCGCTGCACTGACGGTGCCTCATACTCTGAGGAGATGGAGACGGCGCTGGAGTGTGGCTGCGCTAAGTGCCCGTTGTAACAGCACACAGTTTGTTCCAACACTCGCCGCTGCCATTTTGTGAATTCTCCATGAGATTTTTTCCACACTGACGAACACCGCTGCCATTATGTGATATGTCTCCTCCGTGTTCATTTTGAGCGATGCCAAATTACTGCCGAGAAACAACGACAATTAATGGGACATGTGTGCTTGTGTGTTTTTGGACAGAGAAAATATATTGTAAGATATAAGTGAGAAAACATAGAACTTATTTTTATTATGGATTTTCTTTTCTAAAAGATGATAAAAGGACTCATGAGTTATTTTAATATGTTGATTATGTAATGTGTTACATAGTATAAAAAGTTATTTTGAATCTTGGAAGAATAAAAAGTATACAGCCGAATAGATTAACATTCCTTAAAAGTATATAAAGTTATATGTTTGTATAAATCTTTATAATTACCTAATCCAATGAGTTTTCTATTTGCATAATATTAATGAGTGCTGACTTTTGGGAGGATTTGGACACTGAGAGAGCATTTTTTTCAAAATGGCTGTCAAGATGAGCTCCCTTGGTTTTACAAAAAGGAAGAGGTGCCACTCCATCACCTTTACGAGACAAAAGGGATCCGTTGTGCCTTCCGAACCTGCTTCACTATAAAATGGACAACATCCTCACAAGTTTCCTGAGGACAACATGAAAGACTCTTTACAGAGAGAATTTAACAGGTTGTTTTGTGCACTTTTCTTGGTGCACACCAGACTCACAATATCACAAAGTTTAACTTGTGCACGCATTTGTAGTTCACTAGGAACTACATTAGTTCAAATCAGCATCACAGTAAGCCTTACACTGACTCTGTACACTTTGCTGCTGTGTTAGACCCTTATTATGGCAGTTAATAAGGGTCTAAACCCAATTCACACAACACGATTGTTTTGAGAAATCTATCACACCAAAGCTAATGTAAATTATAAAATACATGTGCCTTTTAGGGTCAGTCTATCCAACATAAGGTGACTTGATTATTTAAGTGTCACCATTATTAAGAGTTCCAAATTTGTTTCACTGTGAACAGGCAGCGTTAACAAAATCTCATACTCATTCTTCTTCTTAATCGCACTATAAAATTACTTTGTTGACCTTTTCTTTAAGGTACAGATATTTTTATTGAACTCATTGAATTATCAAAATTGGCTCACATATTGTATTTTATTATAAACAACATTAGCACAAGTACAGTGGGTGGTACTAAATACAAAGAGCCTCTGCATCAATAATACGACAGAGGCAGTATAAAGCTGGAGAGTGTGTGTATTATAACACATTGGTGACTAACCGATTAAAACATAGACAATAACTACATTACTACTGTACTGTTTACTTTATACATTGTTGATTTGTTGACAGCATTTACATCAGTCACCTGTCCTACAAACACAGCAGCATCAGTTTGCTCTGTCACCATCTCTCAGTATTTCCTCTTTACACATCCAGCTCTATTGAATGCTCTCTATTGCTTCTGATCACAGAACTGTGGTTCCTCCTTTTAAACTGAATCTGCAACATTGTAGTTTTGGGTTTAATTATCAAATATAATGGCAAGTCAGTTACAAGACATTATTTGACTGGTCCTGGGTCAGAAAAAAATGAATATGTGATAATGGATACTTACGTGGAATGTTAAAATTAAACAACCATCGACACTAAACCTGGATTTTAATGTGTTCCTGATTCCTTATGATCTTGAAATAATCAATGTTTACACTTAAAAAAACGATTTGAGACATTAAACTTTCACAATACACAAAGCCTCTTTAGCTTCAGGCACTATAGCTAGTGATGCTAACAGCCATTCAGCTATAGTATTTATGAATCTCAAACTCAGTTGTTTGGCCAGTTATGGGTCTCCAGAAAGGAAAAAAAGTTCCCAATGACACTATAGTTATAGAAATGTTTTAGAATTTGAATGCAATTAGTGTATTTAAGGAGCACATTTGAAGTTGAGTTTCTACAAAGCAAATCCATTGTGTCATTGGTTTGCGGTGGAGTTTTTTTAAACTTGTCCAGCAGAAGTTAGCTTGTCAGCTTGTTTATCTCTGACTGTTCTAAATTTATAATCATTCAAATGTTTTGAAGTTGCACTTTATTGCCACATTAGCAAATCATTTTCTTGAGGCTACATATATTAATGTTTTTGAGGCTATTTTTCTTATGTTCAAATAGATACTTTGTGTTGCTATAATAATATTTTAAGATTGAACTTTGACATGAGTGAACTGTGGTCTTGTCAGAAGAATGACAGCAGTGCTCTGCAGGTTGTGGTTCTGTGTGGTTTGAACAAGTACGAGGAGGGAGGGGAGTCTATATAAACCAATGGACCAAGTTAAATTTACTCCACTTAAACTTCACCTCAGCTCTGCCGTTAAGACAGGTAACTATTATATACATACAATATCTATAAATAATCTGATCAACATTAAAGTTGATATCAGTGATCATTCTTTCTTTTTTTTTTTTCTTTTTCATGTTTAGCCACAACAGCCGCAAGAAAAAGGTGCCATATCATCGCACTTCACTTAGGTATGTATTTTTTATTTATTTTACAAAACACTATTTTGTAATACTATAATGGAAATTGTTTATTTCTACACTCGTTTAATAGTAAGTTTGTTGTTCTATGGCCATCTTGCATTTGCCTTGTAAAATCAATATCTGCATTTGAGTCTTACACCTACAATTAATACCTCTCTGTGAGGCCATTTTAGAAGTGGAGAAATTAAATAAAACTATTAAAGGTGTATATGCTTGTGCAACATTTCTGTTCTCAATTGTATAAGTATCATTTAAAACAAGTTTGGGACGATGACTTACACATTTGCGAAATCCAAAAAATAAATGACTGTGCAAGTACTTTGAGAGAGTAGTTCTGTTCAACTCTAAACCACAGGCTTCACTTAAAATGTGGTTTGTCATTTCTCATTCTGGCCTGTGACCAGATGCATTGGGGTTATGCATATCCAGAGTAGTTAGAAACGAGTTAAAACAGTCAACCTCCACCGTGACCACTTAATAAACACTTAATATAATATATAAAAAACATATAGATATAGATGGAATATTATTTTGTCCTGTATTCTTTTCTGCACTGAACACTATCTTTTATTGAAGAAAGGTCTAAATCAGTTTCGATATGAAAGGAGTCTATGTAAAGAAGTGTAAGTACCAGACAGAACAAGACAGTGGGAAAAGCCTACATGTAGATGAGGTCACAACAGTGAATGAGACTGTGATGATGTTAGCTGCAGCAGAGCATTATTTACAAATAAACAGCTTAAATGCAATGCTGAGTATTTCAAAGACAAAAGATGTCCTTGTGGTTAGCAGCAGAATTCTGTTGCATCTTTTCAAAGTCTGTCTGTCTTTTTGTGATCGGAACGTGATAACGGTGGTTTACTTTATGACACCGCATAAACATCAGCACTCATCTTTTTTTTTTATCGTAAATGGAGACTATAAATAAGGTGTGCTGTGAGAGGTCACTAAACCACATGCTGCAGCTTGAATTTGTCAGCCCTGACCAAAGACGTGTAGGTGGTGAGAAAAGAGTTTGTCTGCACATTCTGATTTCAACAAGTCTATGTAATGAAAGGCCCTTTGAGAAACAGAGACATTAAATAAAACAGAACTATGAGAGATGTATATGCTTCTGTAGCATTTCTGTTCTCATTTAAAAGTATTGTTTAAAATATGTTCCTGTTTGTTATCAGTAACAAATTTTAGAAAGAAACTGAAATGTAATCACTGTAAAAAAAAAAAAAAAAAAGACAAAGCTTAAAGATGCAAGTTACTCAACATAAATAAAATAGAACACTTTACTTCAAAATACCTGTAACCACTTTTGAAGCCTGATCTTGTGTGTGTTTAGTGGATAGAGGTGTTTAGATTTACCTTGAGTGAGTTTAACATTTCCAACATGTGCAAAATGAATGCAAAACTCCAAAAACGGACTATAATCTTTGACACAGCCAGTGTAAGACAGTGTGACTCAAACTGGTAGTGACAGCCTTGTAGATTTCACCTGGTCGCAACATAAAGCTACAGTTTTTTCCTTCAGTCAATGAAGCTTAAGCTTTTGTAGTGCGCCCTTAAAAACAATCCCTAGTTACATCTCTCCAACATGTACCTTGAGTTCATTAAAGGAGTGTCTCCAAACTGTCCTAAATGTGTTCTGGCAGGCAGTATGCAGAGACATTAGTCTGGTGATAGGGCAAACACTTCTCCCCAGTCCATAGCTCTGTCTCTTAGGACGTACACCTGAAGCATTAAAAACACAAAGAGATTATGACTTAATTCTTACTGATGCTGTCAGGAAAAGCCAAAATGTTTAATTGTGGAATTATCTCATATCTGAAGTAGTATGTAGTAGAGAGGTTAAGACCCTGTGTGAGTGGTAAGTCCATTTTTTTTTTTTTTTATGGAAAGATATTTTGACATAAATGTGACTTGTGGGTGCATTGTCATAAGATTTGTCCTGTGCTTTGCTTTAAAACACTTAATTCTGTCTACAGAATACAACACAGGTAATGCACTGAGAAATGTTAAGCCTCACTTTTATTGATTAAATGAATGTTTCTGTTTATCTTCATCAGGGAGCCATGAGGATCCAGTTGTTGTGTTTGCTGGTGCTTTTCACCTCTGTGCTGGGTGAGACCAGCAAAAAACGGTGGCGCCTTGAAGATCGTTACAAGAAATTCATCAACCAACATATTTACAAAAACATGAGTATCAACAAGTGTGATTATGCGATACAAAAAAGAAACATCACCATGACCAACAGCAAGAGCTGTAAAAAGACCAACACCTTTATCCTTGCCACCACTGAACATGTCAAAGCTGTCTGTGGTCGGGCAGGAGTGCCGTATGGTAACCGTGACCTGACTAAAAGCACCAAGCCTTTTCCTATTATAGTGTGTAAGCTGATGAAGGGTCGCTATCCTCACTGTCAGTACAAAGGGCAATCTAAAACCAGATACATCATCATCAGCTGTGAGAAGGGCTTCCCGGTGCACTTTGACCGAGATATAGAGTTAACTGATCAGAGACCAACTTTTTAAGATTGAGTTTTCTTTTTGAATAAAGATGATGTAAGACATGATTGTTATTAGATCTAACCAGACAGCAGTTTTGTCTTTAATAAAAATGATTTAAGCAGCAACATTTATTCATTTTACATTTATTCATTTAGCTGACGCTTTTATCCAAAGCGACTTACATTGAGCTTCTAATTACCAGTGTTACAGTCACTGGAGGCAAGGTGGGTTAATTGTCTTTCCCAAGGACACAACGACAGTATGAACTGTGGGGAGAGTGGGAATCAAACCCCCTACCTTCCGGTTGAAGGGCGACCACTCTACCACTGAGCTACTGCCGCCCCAACAAACAAAATGGGTTTCATGTTGAATGTGCAACACACCACACAATGCATCTCACAGCAGAAGAACAGCACAAAGTGGAACATTAGGTGCCACACACAGAATCATTTTTTTAACCAATGCATAAGGCCCAACAATACAGATTTTTGAGATCCAAATTTCAAAAGGCTGTGGTTTGAAAATGATAAGAGATAGAGTCCTACTCTAAAGTAGACAAATGTCAGGTATGACCCAAAGTATATAAATTTTAAGCATCTAATTTGCATATAATTTGCATACCATTACATTATATATTGGCGGTTATGTTATTTACAGTACATACACACTAATGAACATATTATAATTTTTTTATTATAAGTTTTTTTTTTCTTTTTCTGAAATAATTTTTTATAACAGTTATTTGTAAAAGCAACGTTACCAAAATAAAGAACAACTACAACTTCTTATATACCATAACTAGTAAAACATATGCAAATAGTTATGAGAAATATACACATGTACTGTATGTGTGTGGTTGCAGTAGCTTTATTTTTCTTATCCATCCATGTGGCATTGTTAGTAGTTTTTTAGAGTATGGGACCTCTCATAAAGCACAGCACACAGCCATCACTTGTGTACATCACAGGTGTATTTTTAGGCCCGAGCCGGTGATGACCGGGAGGGCCTATTGTTTTTGCTCGGATTTTTTTTTTTTTTTTTATTGTGACCAAATGATCCTAAATTTGACCCAGTGAACATGCACAAAAAGTCATTTTTATTGGTCCCAGACTTCAAGCTCGGCGAAAATGTTATGTTTTGAAGTCGCGAAAAAAATACGAAAAATGACTCAGTGGCGACCCTACAAAATCAAAATACATTGGGCCTATGGAAAGTGAAAGTAAGTTTTTCAAACGTAGAAAAATGAAACTTGGTACATCCATAGGACACCTCAGGGCAAACAGAAAAGTCAATGACAGTCACACCTAAACTCAACAGGAAGTCCGCCATGTGGGGTGAAACGCGCCACTAAAATCGCACCCCTTGCTTAGAAAGATGCAAATCATTGTGTTTTAATCTAAATGGCCCCAAATTTGGTGAGTATCATCTAGACACGTGTGCCAACCAAAGTTGTGACTTTGTTGTTGATATCTTATCGGGTATGGGTGTGGCAAGCCTGTAACGAGGTGGCCATTTTTGTGAAAATAAACGTCTCTTAACTCTCAAACGCCTTCTCGGATCGAGTTGGACCCAAAAAGGCGTTTGTGCACATTCATGACCTGAACAAAAAATATGTAAATAAAAGGGTTATCTTTAGAAATGGCTCTCCAGCGCCCCTACAAACTTATAATGGACCCAAGAATTTAGTTTGTCATAGAGACATAAAATTTTGTACACACATCTCTTATGTCATGACGAGCATAAAAGCCAATGACAACCACCCCTATCTATAATTGTGTTGCCATAGCGTCCCAAAAATGTGAAAAAGTCAATGGGAAGTGAAATTTTTAGTTTGTTGTAGGCAAATAAAACTTGGTACACACATCCACCATGGGCTTATGAACAAAAAAGACAATGGGGACCACACCCTATCACACACGGGAAGGCGGCCATTTTGAATTGAAAATGTGAACCGACTTAAAATACACCTCTTTTTTAAAAGTACACAGACAATAGCTGCTTCATTCCACAGACACCAAACTTGGGCAAAATGAGCTAAACATATGTATGTAAAAGAGACAAGTGTTTTTCTAGACTTTTTTGCTCGAGTTATATTTTTTTTTTATTATAATTCGGTATATTTTTTTTAATCATATTTTTTCTGCAAAATGATCCTCAATTTAACCCAGTAAACGTGCAACTAAAAGTCATTTTTATTGGTCCCAGATTTCAAGCCCAGCGAACAATTTATGTATTTGAAGTCCCCGAAAAAAAAATACGAAAAATGACTCAGTGGCGACCCCTAGAAAAGTCAAAATACATCGGGCCTATGGAAAGTGAAAGTAACTTTATTCCAATGTAGAAAAATGAAACTTGGTACATCTATAGCACACCTCAGGGCAAACAGAAAAGTCAATGACAGCCACACCCTAAACTCAACAGGAAGTCCGCCATGTGGGGTGAAACGCATGGCCACTAAAATCGCACACCTTATAAAAGATGCAAATCATTGTGTTTTAATCTAAATGGCCCCAAATTTGGTGAGTATCATCTAGACACGTGTGCCAAAAAAGTTATCAATTTGTTTTTTGATACCTTTGGGAAATAAATGCCATTTCCCAATTGCCAGGATCCTTCCTTTAGAGGAGGCCCCTCCAGAGCCACGGCTAGAGTCTTAGAAAACTCCTCAGAATCCTTTTACCGTGAAGTTTACGCTTTAAAGCACGAAATGCACTCCTCCGACTGCATGTGTCCCCGCGGTCTCAAGGGAGGCGAGGGCCTTTATCGCCGCTTGCGGCTTTAATTAGGCCCGAGCCGGTGATGACCGGGAGGGCCTATTGTTTTTGCTCGGATTTTTTTTTTTTTTTTCTTCCGACCCAATGATCCTAAATTTGACCCAGTGAACATGCAGGAAAAGTCAGGAAACTTTGCCCAAAATTCAAGCCCGGCGAAAAATTTATGTATTTGAAGTCGTCGAAAAAAAAATACCAAAAATGACTCAGTGGCGACCCCTACAAAATCAAAATACATTGGGCCTATGGAAAGTGAAAGTAACTTTTTTCCAATGTAGAAAAATGAAACTTGGTATATCCATAGGACACCTCAGGGCAAACAGAAAAGTCAATGACAGTCACACCCTAAACTTAACAGGAAGTCCGCCATGTGGGGTGAAAGCGCGCCACTAAATCGCACTTGCGCAGAAAGATGCAAATCATTGTGTTTTAATCTAAATGGCCCCAAATTTGGTGAGTATCATCTAGACACGTGTGCCAACCAAAGTTGTGACTTTGTTTTTGATATCTTATCGGGTATGGGTGTGGCAAGCCTGTAACGAGGTGGCCATTTTTGTGATAATAAAACGTCTCTTAACTCTCAAACGCCTTCTCGGATCGAGTTGGACCCAAAAAGGCGTTTGTGCACATTCATGACCTGAACAAAAAAATATGTAAATAAAAGGGTTATCTTTAGAAATGGCTCTCCAGCGCCCCCTACAAACTTATAATGGACCCAAGAATTTAGTTTGTCATAGAGACATAAAATTTTGTACACACATCTCTTATGTCATGACGAGCATAAAAGCCAATGACAACCACCCCCTATCTATAAATGTGTTGCCATAGCAACGTCCCAAATATGTCGAAAAAGTCAATGGGAAGTGAAAATTTTAGTTTGTCGTAGGCAAATGAAACTTGGTACACACATCCACCATGGGCTTATGAACAAAAAAGCCAATGGGGACCACACCCTATCACACACGGGAAGGCGGCCATTTTGAATTGAAAATGTGAACCGACTTAAAATACACCTCTTTTTTAAAAGAACACAGAAAATAGCTGCTTCATTCCACAGACACCAAACTTGGGCAAAATGAGCTAAACACATGTATGTAAAATAGACAAGCGTTTTTCTTGACGTTTTTGCTCGAGTTATATTTTATTTTATTATAATTTGGTATATTTTTTTTATTATAATTTTTCTGCAAAATGATCCTCAATTTGACCCAGTAAACGTGCAACTAAAAGTCATTTTTATTGGTCCCAGACTTCAAGCTCGGTGAAAAATTTATGTATTTGAAGTCGCCGAAAAAAAAATATGAAAAATGACTCAGTGGCGACCCCTACAAAAGTCAAAATACATTGGGCCTATGGAAAGTGAAAGTAACTTTTTTCCAACGTAGAAAAATGAAACTTGGTACATCCATAGGACACCTCAGGGCAAACAGAAAAATGTATTACAGCCATATCGTAAACACAACAGGAAATCTACTATGTTGGGTGGAATGCGTGACCACCTAAATTGCACCCCTTGTGTCTAAAGGCTTTTCATCTAAACAGCTCCAAATTTGGTGAGTATCATCTAGACACGTGTTATCAATTTGTTTTTTGATAGATTTGTGGCTGTGGTCGTAATGAGTCTGTGAAGAGGCAACTATTGGGAAATAAATGCCATTTCCCAATTGCCAGGATCCTTCTCAACAGAAAATGTTGGGTGGAATACATGACCACCTAAATCGTACACTTTGTGCTAAAGGGTTTTCATCTAAACAGCTCCAAATTTGCTTTAAAGCACGACATGCAATCCTCCGAATATATGTGTCCCCGCGGTCTCAAGGGAGGCGAGGGCCTTTATCGGCGCTTGCGGCTTTAATTTTATTTATTTTTGTTATTTTCATGTTTATCAGCTCGCGTGTAGAGAATGAGGCTTCTATTGAGCCGGTCCTGACAATCCCACTGAGACGAGTCTTTGAGGTCTTCTTCTACAAAAAAGTTTAATGGCAACACAAGGAACGACTAATTTTGCAAAATGTAATTGAGTAAAAAGTAAGATATTTGACTTTGAAATGTAGTGAAGTTAAAGTAAAAAGTATCCCCGAATGGAAATACTTAGTAAAGTACAGATACTGGAAAAAACTACTTAAGTACAGTAACGAATTACATTTACTTTGTTACTGTCCACCACTGAACATGAGCCAGGTGTATATTATATATTATATACATATATAATTATAAAATAATTAATAATAATATATATGTTTAAAAATATAGTACAGGCCTTTAAAGAGAGAGAAAGAAATGTGAGCCTGTAATTAGACCCAACAGATGTAACTATAGCCTGTATGTCTGACAGCACAGCTAACATCAACAGCTAATGCTTAAATAAAATGTATTAATGATTCCATGGTAAACCAGACTTATTGCATAAGTTATGTTTTTCAGCTTCTAGTCATTTATTGTGCATGCTACCTTATATTTACCAGTATTTTACTTATTTAATAAAATTGAGATATGTCATGCATAGGATTGGTACAAATAGGTTTAACCAAAATCTAAATGTAGCTTGTAGCAACATTAACTTAATTAATAAAGTTAGCTAACACTAACCAGTCTGTTAACATTAAGCCTCCAAGTTTGGAGCAAATCTTTGCATGATATCTTGGTAAACCAGAGATATTGCATTAGTTCTACTTCGTGTGTGCTACGCCCACCTACGGGCTTCGCTAGTGGTTACCTCTCCCTGGCGCGAGCCAGACTTCTGAGAAAGATCAAAGCATTCACCGCGCCAATCATGCCAGTGTACTGGCACAGCCTCAGGGGCTATATAAACCCCCTTGCCCAACGCTCTCCCTTCTTCTCTCTCAGCACCTCTGAGATATTTAAAAGAGCGAAGATTACACTTGGTTAGAAGAATGGATTGTGCCCGAGATTTGTCACCTACCGGTGTCGGGCACCGCCGCTCCTGCCGCTCCTGCCGCTCCTGCTGCACCTGGCTGCTGCCCGAGGATGGCCACGACTGCTGCTTCACCTGCCTCGAATGGCGTCATCAGCTTGAGCGGTCTGCCTGCTCCGCCTGCCTCGGCCTTCCCAGAGGAGTCCGAGCGCGCGCGCGGCTCATGGGTCCCATTTCCCCGGCTCGACCCGACCTGCCACCACTACCCGTCGCGGTGTCCCCTGCCGCTATCCCACCTCAGCTGGATTGGGCAGCGAGTAGTGAGGACGGGGATCCATCTGTACTGGAATTTCCGTCCCTGATCTCCAGCCAGCTCATCGGTACCCGCTGGATGACCTGCCGCACCTTCCCTCCGCTGCGGCTCGTATGGAGACCCCGCTCCCGCCCCAGCAGCTTGAGACTGCTCCGGTGGACTTCACACTGGGGCTAGCGTCACAGACATGTTCCCGGCCACGCGTGGCGACTCTCTGACCTCTCATGACACCCATCGCCCACTATGCCCAGCGAGAATGGCAGAGCCCGCTCTCGGCGAGGGGTCCTGCCCGAGGCTATCTGGGATATTGCAACGTGGTGGGCTGGAACGAGATCACTGGCGTCCCACCTGTTGAGGACGGGGTGAGGATGTGCCTGCTACCGTCATCTACCCCCTGGCCGAGCGGTAAGCCGGCTCTACCATCAGAGAGGGACAGATTGATGGCATCGCTGATGGATCGCTGCTACGCTAACGCCGCTCAGGTGGTGGCGTTGGCTAGCAATATGGCTTTCCTGGCGGGCTCCTTGGCTCCTCCAGCCGAGACGCCAGCGGCATGACATGTGGCGCCGTCGTGCAGACCGGCACCAGGTGTCCGCGACTCCCCGTGAGCGAGCTAGGGCACGCCCCACCGTTGCCGCTGCTGATCCTGTCCCCGCGTCTTATAGCGCTGGGCGGGAAAACGCCGGGAGAAGAGGAGGTTTCCAACGTAATAGGGGCGCTGGCTCCTCCCGCTCCTACAAGTCGTCCTTTAATGATAATCATGTCAATAAAGGCCGCAGGGCCCGTTACTTCTCATTAAAAGAGCACGCTTCTGGGTCTTCCCCTCCGGCTCTTTATGGTCAGCCACCTCCACTACGCCACGCAGACGGATTGTGCTTGGCTTAAGTGGGTCCGGCGCACCTACAGCAGTACAGGCACCTTCCATGCTGCCAAGGGAGGGGCTTAAGAGGCGCTCCTCTCCCTGGTAAACGGCCCAGATTCCACTCTGCAACTGCCAGGGGCGGTGTGCAGATTTTGGGGGCCGTGGGCTTGCCCCCGCAGTTATTCAGGCAGCGCCCAGTGTTGAGCTGCAAGGGCGGGGATGCTGACCAGGGCCTGCTGCCCCCGGCCACACAGTCAGCTACTAGGGGTGCACCACCTGTAAAAGTGGGGCGACTCATTCTGGGGGGGCCCTGCCCCCCCCGAGGTCCTCCGGACCTAGGGGGTTCTAGCTCAGACAGCAACCCACCCCCAGTCACCCACAGAACCCCAGCAGTGCCACTTCCCGAGAGGGTAGGGCAGCCCTTTCAGGGGGGCCCCCCCGCATCCCGAACCTCCAGTTGGGTTTGTGATGGCAGGTGGGCCGATACATCCTCCTGTTCAGGACATGGTGCGCCCTGTATCGCACTTCTTGGAGGCATGGACACGCCTTCTCGGCCCTCTATCGCCCTGGCTGGACAGGACGCTGAGGAGGGGCTATGCCCTGCAGTTTGCCTGTCGACCCCCTCCCTTCCGCGGTGTCCTTCGCACACAGCTCACAACCCGGGCAGCGACAAGGGCCCTCCAAGAGGAGGTCTCTTCACTCCTGCATTGCGGTGCAATTTTGGAACTGGACCGAGGGGAGGCGGAGAGAGGGTTTTACTCCCCCTATTTCTTGGTCCCAAAGAAAAACAGGGGAGTGAGACCAATCCTGGACCTGCGCATCCTGAACGAGTATGTGACCACCAGGAGGTTCCGCATGTTAACTACCAGGCACCTCCTGGAGAGTGTCCGCCCGGGGGATTGGATGACCTCAATCGACCTGATGGATGCTTATTTTCACATCTCCATCCTGCCGGGGCACAGGAAATTTCTCAGGTTCGCCATCGGGGAGCGGTGTTTTCAGTTCAACCGTCTCCCGTTCGGCTACTCCCTCGCCCCACGCACCTTTTCCATATGCGTGGAGGCAGCACTGGAGCCGCTTCGTCGTCAGGGTCTCAGGATCCTGACTTACATCAATGATTGGCTCATCCTTGCTCCCTCTCGCCAGGAAGCCGTGCAGCATACGGACAGAGTACTGCGTCACATCTCAAAGCTGGGGTTCGTGGTGAACCAGGCCAAGAGCTTGTTGTTGCCAGCACAACAGGTGACGTACCTGGGACTGGAGTTGGATGCACAGACCATGCGCGCACGGCTCTCCGTGGAGTGACAGGTGGCGCTCAGGAGTCTGGCTCAGAGGCTGGTGGTAGCTCCATCTGCACCGTCTTGTCTGGTACAGTGCCTACTGGGCATGATGGCGGCAGCTCACCCGGTGGTACGCTTGGGGCTCCTTCATATGAGACGGCTCCAACGCTGGTTTGCTCGGCTCCGATTACATCCCACGCATGACAGACAGACCCGGGTCACACTTTCCTTGGGGGCTCGACAGGATCTGGAATTCTGGCTCACCCCGGACCGTCTCCAACTGGGAGTGCGCATGGGATGCGTCCACACTATGTGGAGGTGTTCACGGACGCATCACTCACCGGATGGGGCGGGACCTTAGGCCGGCTCGCAGTGGGCGGAGCCTGGGAGCCAACGCTATCCCACATAAATGTACTGGAGATGGTAGTGGTGCAGAGGGTGATTCTGCACTTTGCCCCCAGCTTGAAGGGAGATCACGTGATGATCAGGTCGGACAACACAACAGTTGTGGCCTACCTGAACAGACAGGGAGGAACCAGGTCACCCCTCCTTCATCGGAGGGCAGCAGAGATCCTAATGTGGGCAGACACACACCTGGCCTCCCTAAGGGCACGGCATGTGCCCGGGACACTCAACGCAGGGGCAGACAGGATGTCCCGGGGTGGCCCTCTACACAACGAATGGAGCTTGGCGCCCAAGGTCGCACGACAGACTTGGTGCCGGTTCAGTCAGCCTGTGGCCGACCTGTTCGCCAGTGCAGAGAACGCACAGTGCCCACTCTGGGGTGGACGCACTGGCTCAAGAGTCATGGCCCATAGGCCTCCTCTATGCCTTCCCACCACTACACCTCTTATCCCCTCTACTTCACAGGGTGAGGTTGCAGGGCCTTCACATCCTGGTGGTGGCTCCGGACAGTCCGGGTGCCAGATGGTACCCGTACCTGGTGCAGATGGCGGTGACGGACCCGTGGCCTCTCCCCGACCATTCCTGACCCGCAGGCTCCTAGTCTGGAGGTTGAAAGGGGGAAGCTTATGAATATAGGACTTCCCCCAATAGTGGTGTCCACCATCCAGAGTGCTAGGGCACCTTCCATGGCCAGGGCATACGGCACCCGTTGGCGTCTCTTTGCCACTTGGTGTGGTGACAGGACGTTGGACCCCTGTAGCTGTCCAGTTAATGTAGTCCTGGAATTTCTACAGGGACTTCTGGATAGTGGTCGTGCCGCATCTACTCTGGCGGTGTTTGCGGCAGCCATCACGACGGGCCATGAGGGCTTTGGGCGCTTCTCGGCTCGTAGTCACCCTTTGGTTAAGCGTTTTCTTCGGGGTGCACACAGGGTGAGGCCCCCCTCTAGACAGGTGGTGCCTCCCTGGGACCTTCAGACTGTTTTGGATGGTCTGTCTGGACCCCTTTGAGCCCTTGGAGCAGGCGGAAGTCCGGCTGCTCTCCTTCAAGACCGCCCTTCTGTTGGCACTATCCTCCGCCAAGAGGGCGGGGGACCTGTGCGCCTTGTCGGTTCATCCTTCGTGCATGTCGCTCAGTGAGGATGGAAGCCTAATTCACCTTTGGCCCAACCCAGCCTTTCAGCCGAAGGTTATCACCTCGTCCTTCCGGTTCAGGGTGATCAGGATTAGAGCTCTCTGCCCCACCCCAGCCGGGACGACGGCAGATGCGCGGTTACTCATGCTGTGTCCGGTCAGGGCTTTGCGCTGCTATGTGGAGCGCACAGCGGGCTTTCTGACATCAGACCAGTTATTTGTGTGCTTCGCGGCCAAGGGGCGTGGGTCACCGTTGTCGGCCCAATGCCTAGCACACTGGATCTGTGGGGTACTGGAGCAGCCTACGTGGCTCAAGGCCGCCCTCCCCCAGCCTTGATCAGGGCACACTCGACCCGAGGGGTTGCCACGTCGGTGGCCCTGTGTAGAGGTGTCTCTGCGGAAGATATATGCTTGGCGGCATCTTGGTCCTCTGTGTCCACGTTTGTGCGGTCCTATCTCATGGATGTGTCTGCGAGCTCTGTCACTCATTCAGTGTTAAATAGAGGCCAGAACCTCATCACCTAGGCTGGTGCACACTACAGGTGTTACTGTTATTGCGGCTGAGAACACTTATACCGCAGCTTGGCGGTTCCTTTTTGGATGTGTTTGTCTGTGCAGCCGTGTGAGGGCCCGTGTGCTCTTGGGAGAGGCGGTCACGGGCTCGGCGGGCAGGATGGATGCTCTTGGGAGAGGCGGTCCATCCCCCGACCACGGACACTGAAGTTGGGAGTTTGAACAGGGTGCCAGGATGCTCTTGGGAGAGGCGGTCCTGGGCACAGCTTGATTAGGCTCACATAGGACGGCGACAGATGCTCTTGGGAGAGGCAGTTTGGACGCCGTGACCTGTAGTGGGGCGTGCTTGGCTGCTCTTGGGAGAGGCGGGCCCGCATTGCTCCTGACGTTGTTTGTTCCCGCGCCAATCGTTGTGAACCGGTCCAGCTGGGAGTACATTTATCCCCTACGGCCTTCGCCTTGGTAGGTAACCACTAGCGAAGCCCGTAGGTGGGCGTAGCACACACAAAGTAGAAATTATAGTTACCTGATGTAACTACAGTTCTACGAGTGTGTGCGTAGCCCACCTACTTTCAGGCCAAGCTGGACTTCTTCCCTCTTTTGAGCTGGTTCGAAGAAGGGAGAGCGTTGGGCAAGGGGGTTTATATAGCCCCTAAGGCTGTGCCAGTACACTGGCATGATTGGCACGGTGAATGCTTTGATCTTTCTCAGAAGTCTGGCTTGCGCCAGGAAGAGGTAACCACTAGCGAAGCCCGTAGGTGGGCTACGCACACACTCGTAGAACTGTAGTTACATCAGGTAACTATAATTTGTTTTCCAAATGATCCAAATCCAAATTTATTGTACATGGCATGCTGCCTTATATTTTACCAGTTTTCAGCTCAGTAACTTCGGTTTTGCACATTAAACTAGCCTTAATTTAAACTCCATTTGGCTGCTATATTCCCAGTGTTAGCATACGCTAGCTAGTTTGTTCACATGAATATTGCAAGCCTCCAAACACAGACGTCACACTTTAAATCCTACAGGCCATCTCCTTTTCCATCTTTCTTTTTCTGTTTGTTGCCCCTGACAGCTTTTTTGCTTTATCCATCTTTCAAAGACAACTGTGTGCGTACTGTGACAACTGTACGTACCTGCGCGCTCTGCGTGCTCACGGCGCCCCCGCCAGCCACGCCCACTCGCGATATTCCATTCCAATGAGGGCGCCTACTGTAGCCACGGCAGACAAAGTTGACTTGACGTGCACAAACACAATGTAGCGAGTAACGCTAAGTGTCAGTTCAAATGTAGTGGAGTAAAGAGTACAAGTATTCAATCAAAAATGTAGTTAAGTAAAGAGTAAAAGTTTCTTATATTTTTGATACTCAGTACAAGTACAAAGTAGCCAAAAAATACTTAAGTACAGTAATGAAGTACATTTACTTAAGTACTTTACACCTCTGGTTGTACTGGGCAACGGCAAAGTGACAGTGAAAATATCATAACACAGTCGAGCAAAGTAGCCCTCATGAAAGAAGAATGTATATAAAATCTAAAATACAATAGGCTACAGTTTATCAGTTACACATACAAATAAACAACATATCAATCAGATCTACATTTAGCCACTTTTTCCACATTAAATTTAAACTCTTGTAAAGTTGATAGTAACAAATTCCACATCCATGCAGCTTTAATTGATTTAAATTAAATTAAATCAATTAAATTAATTTCAATTTAATTGAAATTGTTCTGCCCAAAAGAAGTAGATCTAAATTCAACAGAGCAGTCTCCTCTGGTGGAGCCTCATGTTGATATAAAGTTTTCTTATAAATACCTGGTCAGTGATTGGATTTATCAAAGAGCGGCACTATAATACATACCACAACTCTACCACAACTCTTGAAATGCATAAATGCACTTTTGGACTCAGACACGAAATGTCTTCACCTGGAAATCTAAAAAACTGATTGACCCCCCCCCCCTTGGCATAAATAACCTCAACCATGCACTTCTTGTAGCTGTGGATCAGACCTGCACATTGTTGAGGAGGAATTGTAGCCCATTCTTCCTGGCATAATGGCCTTAGCTCTGTCATATTCTTTGGACGTCTCATGTGAATGCCCCTCTTCAAGTCATTCCAAGTCATTGATTCTATTGGGTTTAGGTCTGGTCTCTGACTTAGCCACTCCAAAAAGCAGGTTTTGTTTTTCTGAAGACATTCTGTTGAGGACTTGCTCTGGTGTTTTGGGATGTTGTCCATCACCCTCCTTCTACACAGTTTCAGCTGACGTACAGACATCCTCACATTATCCTGAACAATTATTTGATATTATAATATATCAATTATTGCAAGTTGGCCAGGCCCTGATGCAGCAAAGCAGGCCCAAATCATGATATTTCCTCCACCGTACTTCATAGTTAGGATAATGTTTTCATAATAATATGCCGTGCCCTTTTTACGCCAGATGTAGTGCTGTGTGTTTTTCCCAAATTACAAAGTTCAATGTTAGTGTCATCAGTCCACAAAAGATTTTGCCAATACTGCTGTGGAGTGTCAATGTGCTCTTTTGCAAACTTCAGGCATGCAGCATTGTTCTTTTTTGCAAAACCCTTGTCCTGCTGTGGATACCCTGCTTGTTCAGTGTTTTACGTACTGTAGACTCATGAACAGAGATGCTAGCAAGTTCCAATGTTGCCTTCAAATCCTTGGTTGTCATTCTGGGTTGTTTCTTTACCTCATTGATGAGTCTTTGTTGTGCTCTTGATGTCATTTTGACTGGGCGCCCACTTCTTGGTAAAGTAGCAACAGTCCCAAAGCTAATCCATTTTTAGATTGTTTGCCTACTGTAGACTGGTGAATTTCTAAAGTCTTTAAAATAACTTTGTAACCCTTTCCAGCTTTATGTAAATCAAAAGTCTTGATTGTAGTGTTACAAGTTGTGTTCTGTGTGTGGTGGTAAGGAAGACAAAAGCATGAATAAGTTAAACAATATTTATTAAAGACTTAAGGAGGGTACTACTGGTTTCCTATTTATATTCCTTTATATTTATCCAGAGAGACACGTAGACAGAGTATAATTTAAAAAGCAATGGCCAGGTTTAATTCTTGCAGAAAATGGTACAGGATGAGGTTTTGCTTGGGAAACAAAAGAAAACATTAGATTTTATATCATTGCAATGGAGGCTGAAGGGGGCGTATCGTACACACACACTCCCCAAGGCCCCAGCTGCAGAGAGCAGAAGTCCCGTGGCAGGTCATGTCTAGTCTAGTTCCAGAAGGACATGAATTTGACATGACCTGAAGAGAACTATGAGCACTAACTATAAACAATATTGTAGCGTATATAGTGTAATATACAAGGGTATGTTTGTATAAACATATAGAAGATTAATTTTAATAATTTCAATAATTAATTTCGATATTAATATTAATTCATTAAAATTAATTTCTGATTAAAAGGGGCACCACCCTGGTTTTAACAGGTCCAGAGAAACTGTTTAATCTAGTCTCATTAATCTTAAAGGAAGAGAATTCTATTGTTTTCGAACATTTCTTAATTATAAACAGAGAAACATTAATGTTTTTTATGGGGTTTTATTAAAAATCACACAGATCTAACACAGGTATAAGGATAACTAACATTGGAACAGGGAAGGAATTGGAAACAATACACAGGAACAAACAAAAGATTAAATACAGAGGTAAATATTTGCTTTCAGGTGGTTGGTGAACCAAAGGAATGTTTAGGCCTGTTAAACTAGATGATGGGATTTAACCAAAGGGGCTTTTAACGGAAAAGGGGGTGGCGATTTTGGGCAGAGGACATTTAACGACGCCAAGGCTGTTGTGTCACGTGCGGACTTACTGAGGTCAGCGGGGCTGGCTCGGTCCGGTGGGTCGCTATCAGCGGTCCGGGTCCGAATGTTCTCCAGAAAGTTCGTCTGATGGAGCGTTCCCCACCAAAGGATGCCGTCGTGTACGCGTCTCGTCCAGAGGGTTTGCAGCCTGGTGTAGAGAGATGCCCGGTTGTTGCCAAAAATCTGGGCCTCCGTGTGCCGTTAACAGTCTGAGGTTGTGCAGGTCATTGCGGTGTCTATGGAAGAGTTGTTAGCTGGTCAAGACTTGCTTCTGCGCGCGCTCTCTTGGGAAAGGAGCAGGCGCTTTAGCAGGCACGGTCTTAGAACACAAAGTTTACTCGCGCTAACACGAGGCTCAAGCTTTAGCCATGGTGGAATTTAACGGTCCTGATGAACCGTAGACACAGGGGTCAGAGGCGAGAGCAGAAGAGGGAGAGGTTTGGCTCGCAGCCAGCTTTTATTGACTGAGCCGGGGGGCACTCTTCCGGCGGAAGAGGAAGTTTTTAAAACATACCTTTTCAACCCATTCTCATAACACATAAAACATTTATATTTGTAGGATTATACAAAGAAAAGTCGAGTATTATGAATATGTAGAATATTGTTGAAACATTAATTACATTTCATTTAAAACAAAACGGAAACCATAAACCATAAAGGGAGTTATTTGGGTCGCAACTCCGTGTCCTGGAAAAGAACAGTATAAACAACACAATATCAAAAATACATTTTCCTTTAATGTAAGAATTACGAAATTGTCTTTGGATGATTGGATAGAGTCCTTTGTTCATTTGACCACCAGGGGCGGTCTTTGATCATTCTGGGATGTTAGGATCAAAAGCATTCCGACTGTCACTCGGAGTGTAGACGGAGCGCTCTCGCTCCAGGAAGTGGTCTTTGAATCCAGCTAAAGACAACGACGTTATCTTCAGTTTATGGTTAAAAAGACATGGCGCCAGGGGGGGTGGCACTGGTCCTGAGCCACCTTTGATCCCTGGTGCCTGGTGGACCCAAGTTCCACTGCTTGTAAAAGCAAGAGCAAAGTCATTAAGAACATTTCTTGTCCATAAATTACTTTGGCCATACTTTTATCTGAAAGAAAACAGTGTTAGATTTCAGCCTTCAGATACAGGCTTGTCTCTGAAGGCCTCTGGCAATGGCAGGAAAGGCAGGACAGTTAATCCGTGGGGATTCCAATGGTGGTTCTGCTACAACATACACAATATAATAATAAAAATTATTATAACAACCACCCACACACGTGAAACAAAGCAGGTTCACAGCAAACAAAGCACTGCAAAGACACCACAGATGCTCACCACAAACAGATTGGGTGTAACAGTTCTGAGCAAACGGGAATGACCCAAAGACTAAAAAACAAAACATTACAAAAACAAAAGAAAAACTTTAGTCCGCTCACACAAGTGCCCTCAGAAGCGGACAAACTAACACAAAAACAATAACTAAAAATAAAATCACCAATCTGCTAATTTTTATTCAAAGTCTATAAACATTAAAATAACGCACACCTGAGGTGTCAAACACACACAGGCGAGCCGTCTTCACCAAACCAAGGCCCTGTCCCGTAAAACACAATTAATATACAGCCATGACAGACAGACACAATTACAATAATAAAGTAAAAGACATTTACTGGCTCAAATAGTTGACAAACCAACAGCGTGGGTCCAGCAATCGTCCTGGCCACCCACAGGAACCTGGCACACCCACAGGAACCTGGCACACCACGACACCCAGTCACTTCCTGACACCAGAGCGACACCCCGCGGTGCCACTCGTCACAATCCTTCCCATCAAGGTGCCTGACCCGACCCGGCAATGTACTTAAACTTAACCAATCTTAGCATTACAATTTGGTCTGCACAGACTGGGGCAATCTATGTGGGTTTGAATGCAACCCTGCAGTTTTCCTCACTGACCTCCGTGGCTCAAAAACTAAAGATGGGCCAGGTTCCTTGGTGGGTTCTTGGCCTGGAAAAAGTGGAACACCAGAGGTTACATCATTTTCAGAAACACCCCCATTACCACTTTCCAACTCTGAGTGAGATTCAGATTCGGACAAATATACACTACTTTCAGATGCAGGCTGTCCCTGAGCCTCCCGCATTTCCTCAGCCCCTCTACTCTCAGGGACCCCCCTCAGCTCTGCTCTATGCACCTGTCGGAGAGGCCCCTTCCTGCACTGCAGGTGCTATAGAATATACCACACCTCGTGCAGGGGATGGGCAAACTACTTCATAAGGAGTTGCGTCCCAAACATCCTGAATCTTATTCCGGCCTCTGACAGTGCTAGTCCTTGTATACACCAAATCTCCCTCCTCAAAGTCAGGGCCCAAACAAGGATCCTGATTTCTCAACTCCCTCTGAGCTATTTTACTGTCCACTCTTTGTTGTACAGTCTCATAGGCTGAAGCTAAAGACTTTTGGTGCTCCTCTACCAATTCTTCCAAGGGAATTTCCTCTTCTGCAGCTTCTCTCCCAACCAGAAAATCTATAGGCAACTGTGGTTCCCAGTCAAACATTAAAAAATAAGGTGTTCTGCCAGTGGTTTGATGCACGGTGGTATTATATGCAAATGTGACCTGAGAAAGATGCCGCGGCCACCTCCTTTTCTGTTCTGGTGGGAGACTGCGCAAAAAATCATGTAAAGTGCAATTAAAGCGCTCGCACTGCCCATTCCCCTGCGAGTGATATGAAGTGGTGCAGCTCTTCTCAGTCTAGTACATTTTACAGAGCTGTTAGACCAAATTTCTCTCAAAATTCCTGCCCTGTTCTGAGTGAACAAGACTTGAGACACCAAAAAGCTGGAACCAGTTCTTCAGCAGCACATCTGCAACAGTACTAGCTCGCTGGTCTTTAAAAAACATCAGTCATGACAAGAACATTCTCCCTTCTATCTGTAGAAGGTTCTAAAACTGTAAAATCAATAGATAAAATCTCATTAGGTCGAAACGCTTCAACTGTGCTCATGTAGGTTTTGACTTTGGGCTGCACAGCCTCTGACAGGACGCATCTTTCACATGTTCTACACCACTTTTCTACATCTGTGTACATACAGTATTTGGCCAATAGTAACGTGCACGCACCAACTGCAACGTTTGCTCGACACCCTGATGGCCCTGACCATCATGCAGAGAACAGAGGATGTTATTTCACTTGGGTTATATCAACTGCTCTATCTCAGCCTGCCCATCTGGAGTGTTTACACAGCGGTAGAGCACAGACTCTTGCTCCCTGAGACGCCCCCACTGCCGGACAAGCTCTCTGCTAACACACCAATCTCTTCCTGCATTCCATTGACCTCCTCAGCTGAACCTGGGCTAACCTCAGACCTCTGCGTTAGCATTTTGCAAGCCGGGCCGATATTTTAATGTTAGATCAAATACTGCCAATTCCGAGACCCAAAGATGGGTCTGTAGCTCTGTAGCTCCAAGCTTTGCAGTGGCCAAATGACTTAAAAGATTATTAACAGCAGTGGTGGACGAAGTACACAAATCAAGTACTTGAGTTAAAGTACATATACACTAGGTAAAATATTACTTCAGTAAAAGTAAAAGTACTCCCTTTTAATTTTCACTTGAGTAAAAGTACAAAAGTATTTGCCTTCAAATGTACTTAAGTATCCACGTACTATCATTTATTAAGACTATAATGCCCATATAGTTTTTGTCAGCCTCTTGCCCCCTTTAGGCGCCAGGGTTTATTTAAAAAAAATACAGATTTTTGATAACATTTTCAAACCACAGCCTTTTGAAATTTGGATAAGAGATAGAGTCCTACTCTAAACTAGAAAAATGTCAGGTATGACCCAAAGTTTATAAGTAAATCAATTTTAAGCGTCTAGTTTGCATATAATTTGCATACCATGACATTATATATTGACGGTTATGTTATTTACAGTACATACACACTAATGAACATATTATAATAGTTGTTTTTTCTAATTCTGAAAAAAAAAATTATAACAGTAATTTGTAGGGCTGCCCCCGACTAAAGATATTCCTAGTCGACTAACACTCCTGCATTTTAGCGATTAGTCGAATAATCGTTCATTTATGATATTAATATAAAAACTTGCGTATATACAAGGAAAGGTATAGTCCAAGTTGAAGTTTAACACTTCAATATGACAGAAAATGCTAAAGCATGATATTAGCGCGTTCACAATGAAAATTAAGCGCTTAAAACAAAATAGTAAAGCATTAAGTTAACAGCGCAAATGTGTTTATATCCTGTGCTGTCCTCACCCCAAGCTACTGTCTTTGCAAGGCTAGACTGCGAGATAACGGCGCTCCAATAAACAGACTTTGTTACTTTTTGCTGATTTATTAGAGAATGGAATTCAACCATTGTCCTCTTCGACCAACCGTAAAACTGAAATAATACAAAATGTCATATTAGCTGGACATTAATACATAGCTCACGTAACATATGCTAATGATTGCTAATTTTGTGCTAACATATCATTAAAGCATTTCAACTAACGTAAATCTCATAAAAAACAAACATTTGTTACATCACAATACTCACGGACAAATTTAGTCCAAGGCAACAACAAATTTTAAGGGAAATTGAACTTTCAACATGAGCAAGTCGTAACCGTCAAGATGTTATGTTTGGCCATCTTGGGTTTTTACTTAGTTCACCAATTTACAACAATAGCACTGCGCAACCACACGAGGCGCTGCAAGCCAAAGTACAAACCGCACCACCCAAATACCACATCCCCAGAACGGGCAGAACATATCCTTATTGTTAAAACGAGGGGCCATGTGGTGGTTAACGTTACTACTTACATGTTTTAAATGATAAGACATATTCGATGTTGACGAGTGATAGGCAAATGTTTGCCTGCAGAGTTTGCAAACAGCCTTTTAGGTCGTCCTTGACTTTTCAAAATGATCCCACACTTTGGACTTTTTTCCTGACATAATTATTAGCATCAGCCAGACACCTCTCCCACAAGTGTGCTTTGGTATACCGCGAGGCACGAGATCTCGTTGATCTCTCGTTGCTTTGATGTCATGTCATACACTGACTACGCAGCCCCTGATTGCATAATTTTTTCACGTGATATTTTATTTATTTATTTTTTTTTTTTTTTGCGACTAACCACCTAATGAAAATGTATTCGACCAAGCCCTCTTCATATCGACTAACGTTTAGTCGACTATTTGGGGGCAGCCCTAGTAATTTGTAAAAGCAACATTACCAAAATAAAGAATAACTACAACTTCTATTATAGTAAAACGTGTGCAAATAGTTATGAGAAATTATAGTTACCTGATGTAACTACAGTTCTACGAGTGTGTGCGTAGCCCACCTACGGGCTTCGCTAGTGGTTACCTCTCTCTGGCGCGAGCCAGACTTCTGAGAAAGATCAAAGCATTCACCGCGCCAATCATGCCAGTGTACTGGCACAGCCTCAGGGCTATATAAACCCCTTGCCCAACGCTCTCCCTTCTTGAACCAGCTCAAAAGAGGAAGAAGTCCAGCTGGGCCTGAGAGTAGGTGGGCTACGCACACACTCGTAGAACTGTAGTTACATCAGGTAACTATAATTTCTAGCTCGTGTGTGCTCCGCCCACCTACGGGCTTCGCTAGTGGTTACCTACCAAGGCGAAGGCCGGGGATAAATGTACTCCCAGATGGACCGGTTCACAACGATTGGCGCGGAACAAACAACGTCAGAGCAACGCCAGCCCGCCTCTCCCAAGAGCAGCCAAGCGTGCCCCACTATAGGTCACGGCGCGTCAAAACAGCCTCTCCCAAGAGCATCTGTCGCCGTCCTATGTGAGCCTAATCAAGCTGTGCCCAGGACCGCCTCTCCCAAGAGCATCCTGGCACCCTGTTCAAACTTCCAACTTCAGTGTCCGTGGTCGGGGATGGACCGCCTCTCCAAGAGCATCCATCCTGCCCGCCGAGCCCGTGATCGCCTCTCCCAAGAGCACACGGGCCCTCATACGGCTGCACAGACAAATACATCCAAAAGTAACCGCCAAGCTGTGGTATAAGTGTTATCAGCCGCAATAACAGTAACACCTGCAGAGTGCGTCAGCCTAGGTGACGAGGTTCTGGCCTCTATTCAACCCTGAATGAGTGACAGAGCTCGCAGACACGTCCATGAGATAGGATCACACAAACGTGGACACAGAGGACCAAGATGCCGCCAAGCATATATCTTCCGCAGAGACACCTCTACACAGGCCACCGACGTGGCAACCCCTGGGTAGAGTGTGCCCTGATCAAGGCTGGGGGAGGGCGGCCCTGAGCCACGTAGGCCGCTCCAATACCCCCACAGATCCAGTGTGCTAGGCATTGGGCCGACAACGGTGCCCCACGCCCCTTGGCCGCGAAGCACACAAATAACTGGTCTGATGTCCGAAAGCCGCTGTGCGCTCCACATAGCAGCGCAAAGCCCTGACCGGACACAGCATGAGTGACAGCGCATCTGCTGTCGTCCCGGCTGGGATGGGGCAGAGAGCTCTAATCCTGATCACCCTGGACCGGAAGGACGAGGTGATAACCTTCGGCTGAAAGGCTGGGTTGGGCTAAAGGTGAATTTGGTCGGGGAGAGGCCACGGGTCCGTCACCGCCTCTGCACCAGGTCCGGGTACCATCTGGCACCCGGACTGTCCGGAGCCACCACCAGGATGTGAAGGCCCTGCAACCTCACCCTGTGAAGCAGAGGGGATAAGAGGCGTAGTGGTGGGAAGGCATAGAGGAGGCCTATGGGCCATGACTCTTGAGCCAGCGTCCCACCCCTAGTGGTGGGTCGCCTGACGATCTGAGCGAGAACCAGAGTGGGCACTGAGCGTTCTCTGCACTGGCGAACAGGTCGGCCACAGGCTGACCAAACCTGCGCCAAGTCTGTCGTGCGACCTTCAAGCTGGGGGCAAAGTGCAGAAGCACCCTTTGCACCGCTACCATCTCCAGTACATTTATGTGGAATAGCGTTGGCTCCCAGGCCCCGCCCACTGCGAGCCGGCCTAAGGTCCCGCCCCATCCGGTGAGTGATGCGTCCGTGAACACCTCCACATAGTGTGGACGATCCCATGCGCACTCCCAGTTGGAGACGGTCCGGGGTGAGCCAGAATTCCAGATCCTGTCAAGCCCCCAAGGACAGTGAGACACGGGTCTGTCTGTCCTTCGTGGGATGTAACCGGAGCCGAGCAAACCAGCGTTGGAGCCTTCTCATATGAAGGAGCCCTGCGTACCACCGGGTGAGCTGCCGCCATCCTGCCCAGTAGGCACCGTACCAGACAGGACGGTGCAGATGGAGCTACCACCAGCCTCTGAGCCAGACTCCTGAGCGCCACCTGTCTCTCCACGGAGAGCCGTGCGCGCATGGTCTGTGCATCCAACTCCAGTCCCAGGTACGCCACCTGTTGTGCTGGCAACAACGAGCTCTTGGCCTGGTTCACCACGAACCCCAGCTTTGAGATGTGACGCAGTACTCTGTCCGTATGCTGCACGGCTTCCTGGCGAGAGGGAGCAAGGAAGGTGTAAGCATCGTCGATGTAAGTCAGGATACTGAGACCCTGACGACGGTTGCTCCAGTGCTGCCTCCACGCATTTGGAAAAGGTGCGTGGGGCGAGGAGTAGCCGAACGAGACGGTTGAACTGAAAACACCGCTCCCGATGGCGAACCTGAGAAATTTCCTGTGCCCCGGTAGGATGGAGACTTGAAAATAAGCATCCATCAGGTCGATTGAGGTCATCCAATCCCGGCGGACACTCTCAGGAGGTGCCTGGTAGTTAACATGCGGAACCTCCTGGTGGTCACATACTGCTCAGGATGCAGGTCCAGGATTGGTCTCACTCCCCGTTTTTCTTTGGGACCAAGAAATAGGGGAGTAAAACCTTTCTCCGCCTCCCCTCGGTCCAGTTCGAAACTGCACCGCAATGCAGGAGTGAAGAGACCTCCTCTTGGAGGCCCTTGTCGCTGCCTGGGTTGTGAGCTGTGTCACGAAGGACACCGCGGAAGGGAGGGGGTCGACGGGCAAACTGCAGGGCATAGCCCTCCTCAGCGTCCTGTCCAGCCAGGGCGATAGAGGGCCGAGAAGGCGGGTCCACGCCTCCAAGAAGTGCGATAGAGGGCGCACCATGTCCTGAACAGGAGGATGTATCGCCCACCCGCCATCACAAACCCAACTGGAGGTTCGGGATGCGGGGCCCCCAGAAAGGGCTGCCCTACCCTCTTGGGAGGGGCACTGCTGGGGTTCTGTGGGTGACTGGGGGTGGGTTGCTGTCTGAGCTAGAACTTTTACAAGTGGTGCACCCCTAGTAGCTGACTGTGTGGCCAGGGGTAGCGAGCCCTGGCCAGCATCCCCGCCCTTGCAGCTCAACACTGGGCGCTGCCTGAATAACTGCGGGGGCAAGCCCACGGCCCCCAATATCTGCACACCGCCCCTGGCAGTTGCAGAGTGGAATCTGGGCCGTTTACCAGCAGCCTTAGAGTTACAGGAGAGCGTGGGGGAGCGCCTCTTAAGCCCCTCCCTTGGCAGCATGGGAGGCGCCTGTACTGCTGTAGGTGCGCCGGACCCACTTAAGCCAAGCACAATCCGTCTGCGTGGTGTAGTGGAAGGGGGCGGACCATAAAGAGCCGGAGGGAAAGACCCAGAAGCGTGCTCTTTTAATGAGAAGTAACGGGCCCTACGGCCTTTATTGATATGATTATCATTAAAGGACGGCTTGTAGGAGCGGGAGGAGCCAGCGCCCCTATTACGTTGAAAACCTCCTCTTCTCCCGGCGTTTTCCCGCCCGGCGCTATAAGAGGCGGGGACAGGATCAGCAGCGGCAACGGCGGGGTGTGCCCTAGCTCGCTCACGGGGAGTCGCGGACACCTGGTGCCGGTCTGCACGATGGCGCCAAATGTCGTGCCGCTGACGTCTCGGCTGGAGATGAGGAGCAAGCTGCTGGGACGTTTTGGAGGCTGATTCTAGTCGGTCTACAAGAGACTGAATATCAGGACCAAACAGGGATGAGGTGGAGAGCGGCAGACCGAGGATGCGTCTCTGCTCCTGTTCCTTCAGGGAAGACAGGCCGAGCCACAGGTGTCTGGCGCCGAGCTGAGCCGCGCCATGGTGCGGCCCCATCCACGGCGAAAGCTTGGGACATCCTCAGGAGAGCAGCCGCTGTGGTCTGAACCTCATCTATCTCCTCGGGCGTGAGGACCGATCGCTCATGTGTGAGCTTGTCCAAGGAGCCCGCCAGGAAAGCCATATTGCTAGCCAACGCCACCACCTGAGCGGCGTTAGCGTAGCAGCGATCCATCAGCGATGCCATCAATCTGTCCCTCTCTGATGGTAGAGCCGGCTTACCGCTCGGCCAGGGGGTAGATGACGGTAGCAGGCACATCCTCACCCCGTCCTCAACAGGTGGGACGCCGGTAATGTCGTTCCAGCCCACCACATTGCAATATGCCAGATATCCTCGGGCGGGGCCTCTCGCCGAGAGCGGGCTCTGCCATTCTCGCTGGGCATAATGGGCAATGGGTGTCATCGGAGGGCAGAGAGTCGCCACGCGTGGCCGAGAACGAGCCTGTGACGCTAGCCCCAGTGTGAAGTCCGCCGGAGCAGTCTCAAGCTGCTGAGGCGGGAGCGGGGTCTCCATACGAGCCGCAGCGGAGGCAAACAGCTGCGGCAGGTCATCCAGCGGGTACCGATGAGCTGGCTGGAGATCAGGGACGGAGACTCCAGTACCGATGGATCCAGCGTCATCGCCACGGGCCTCCCCGTCCTCACTACTCGCTGCCAAATCCAGCTGAGGTGGGGTAGCGGCAGGAGACCCCGCGATGGAATGCGGTGGCAGGTCGGGTCGAGACGGGTAAACAGGACCCATGAAAGCCGCGCGGCGCTCGGACTCCTCTCTGGGAAGGCCGAGGCAGGCGGAGCAGGCAGACCGCTCCAGCTGATGACTCCATCCGAGGCAGGTGAAGCAGCAGTCGTGGCCATCCTCGGGCAGCAGCCAGGCGCAGCAGGAGCGGCAGGAGCGGCGGTGCCCGACACCGGTAGGTGGCAAATCTCGGGCACAATCCATTCTTCTAATCCAAGTGTAATCTTCGCTCTTTTAATATCTCAGAAGGGCTGAGAGAGAAGAAGGGAGAGCGTTGGGCAAGGGGGTTTATATAGCCCCTGAGGCTGTGCCAGTACACTGGCATGATTGGCGCGGTGAATGCTTTGATCTTTCTCAGAAGTCTGGCTCGCGCCAGAGAGAGGTAACCACTAGCGAAGCCCGTAGGTGGGCGGAGCACACACGAAGTAGAACTATACACATGTACTGTAGTGTGTGGTTGCAGTTGCTTTATCTTAAGAGTGTGGGACCTCTCATAAAGCACAGCACACAGCCATCACTTTTATTACGATCGCTGCTTTGATTAGCGCATTCTCGCTGACTATGTTTAGCCCTGCCTCTCCGTCCTCTACTGGCTAAAGTGTCAGGATGACCAACACGTATTTGTCCCAAACAGCTGTCAATAGAAGCCGCATTATTCCCAAACTCCCTGTCACTACCGCAGCCACGGCAGTACACCCGCCCCGGCTTCTATCACCTGTGCTAAAGGTAAAGCTGCAGGTGCTACGCGCTCGCGGCTTCCCTTCCCAACATCCCCTTCACTACCGCGGCCAGAGCGACTAGTTTTCCTCCCGTTTCTTTCACTGATGTTTGGCAAAATGTGAGAAAAACAGTGTGTGCTTTATGAGAGACACTGAGAAAGGCACGAGCAGCGGCGCCGCTGTCCAAGTTACACACGCACTCACTCTCGCTCATTCTCACTTTCACTCGGCTGAAAAGACTCTAAAGGTAGATGTTCTCCCTCAGAATCAGAGTCAGCCATTACTAATACCAAAGCTTCATCACAGGTGTTCTTTTTTATTTTTTATTTTCATGTTTATCAGCTCGCGTGTAGAGAATGAGGCTTCTATTGAGTCGGTCCTGACACTCCCACTGAGACGCGTCTTTGAGGTCTTCTACAAATTTTTTTAATGGCAACACAAGGAACGACTAATTTTGCAAAATGTAATTGAGTAAAAGTAAGATATTTAAAGTTGAAATGTAGTGAAGTTAAAGTAAAAAGTATCCCTTAATGGAAATACTTAGTAAAGTACAGATACTGGAAAAAACGACTTAAGTACAGAAGGGAAAAAACTACTTAAGCTCAGTTGACAGAGGACAGCTTCCTACACTCCATGGCTTGCATCCGCTTCCAACACAAATGGCTTCTGGAAGTCGGCATAAGCAAGTTGTTATTAACGCATTCTTGAGGTGCAAGGTATGTATGTTTGTTTGTCTGCCGGTGGACGAAGGACGCATCCCGGTGACGAATCTCTCCTGGCATTGTCCCAAAGTTACGTATTTATTATTTCTTAAACATTGTCAACACTTTAACTGTGCACCACGCCTCATTCATTGTTATACTGATTATATTTCTGCTAGAGGTCAATACTAGAGTTGCTGTCGTTTTGTGAACAGGGCATTTTTGTTTGTGCTAGCTAGCCCGCTAGCTAACATGCTTGCGGGTTTTTAGCAATTGAGTTAGCGCTCAGCATACCTCGATTGTTGTTTTGTTACTGTTTTCTTACTGGTGGTTAGTCTTGGGTGTTCTGAGTTTTCCTTGTAACTTGTGGTTGTACTGCTGTGTGTGTGTGTTAGTGATGAGTCGTTCATGAACGATTCGTTCTTTTTGAACGAGTCTTTAATATGACTCGGGAACGACTAGTCATCTCAGAGAGCGAGTCGTTCATTTTTGTGTAGACCCGCGCATGCGCATTGCACCACATCTCATACAGGAAACAGAAAGGAACTGTTCATCTCCCGAGTCGTTCGTTCGTTCCTTTCTGTTTCCGGTGAACGAACGAACGAACGACTCGGGAGATGAACAGTTCCTTTCTGTTTCCGGTAACTGCATACTCTTTCTCTATGGGACTGGGACTTGGTGAACGAACGAACGAAGGAACGACTCGGGAGATGAATGAGTCCTTTCTGTTTCCGGACGGACGGATGTATTAGCTACAGCTACATAAGGCTGTCACGGCCCAGACCAGACATGTTGACGGAATTAATGCTAAGCTAAATATGAAGTGACAAAGGAAAACAACTATTTGGATTAAGAGGTGAGTTGAACTCTCTGCCTGAAGTAAGCTGCAATTAATTTATAATTTATTTTTCAAAGTTTGGCCATAAATGCATTAGCTTATAGTTATTATAGTTTTTATTCCAAAAGTACTAAATGTATTAAAAATTGTAATATGCAACATTTTAATTAGATTCTGCTGAAATGAACGAAATGAACGAAATGACTTGAAAAAAGATTCGTTCATTTTGCTGAACGAGACTTAAAGAACTGAGTCAGTAAAATGAACTGAACTTCCCATCACTAGTGTGTGTGTGTGTGTGTGTGTGTGTGTGTGTGTGTGTGTGTGTGTGTGTGTGTGTGTGTTAGAATTTATCATTGTGAGTTGTGAACAGTTGGCTTGACTTAGCTGTACCTACACTAGCTTAGCTAAGCTTTTTCTGTGTTGTTTGCATCTGCTTGGAGCAATGGATTGCCATTATTGTTCGGTATTACTAGACAGATTGTCTCTATTAGAGAGACGTGTTTGTGAGTTAGAGCAGCTAGATCAGCATAGACAGGGTTTGGTTACTTTAGATGTGTCAGGGTTTCCGGATAGTATCAGATGCAGGTCTGATAGCAGTCCTGCTAGCGTTAGCTCCAGTTGCGGCTCAGTTGCTTCAGCAGCTGTTGCAAAGAGTCCTGCTTTCGTGCTGGTCTGCCGGCGGGGTGGTTCAGGCAGGCGCAAGCCTCCGGTTGTCCGCTCCTGTCTGTGGTCACCCCCTCTGACCGCGAACCGGTTTTCGCCGCTTTCAAGTCCGCTTGTCCGCGCAGATCACCGGCCTGTTCCCTCTGCGCCGGCCAGCCGGAGCGAGCATCGTACTCTGGTGATAGGGGACTCCATTACCCGCAATGTTAGACTTGAGACGCCAGCCATTGTCCACTGTTTACCGGGGGCCAGGGCTTCCGACATAGAGGCTAACCTTAGGGTGCTGACATCACACAGGAAGGGAGAGTTTCCCAGGACACATACTCGCACTACATACAAGCAGATAGTTATTCATGTCGACACCAAAAATGTGAGAATGAGGCAGTCTGAGGTAACCAAAGATAGCCTAGCTAGGACTTTTGAACTAGCCCGTAAGGGGGTAGTGATGAACAGTATAGCAGATTAGTTTCAATGAACCGGTGGCTGGCCTGGCATTGTAGTCAGAAAGGTTATGGTTTTGTGGATAACTGGCCTCCTTTCTGGGGCCGCCCAGGCCTGCTGAGGGCAGACGGCCTGCATCCTACTGGACAAGGTGCTGCCATTTTGTCTAGTAATATAGATAGGTGCATTCAATGCATTTGACACAAGGAATCTCAGCAGGTCGCAGGATTTAGAGAACATGCTAGTCATGATAGTGTGGGTGTGGAACTGGATAATGTAGCAGCTTTTAGTTGTCTGGTTAGGCCGTATCAATCAAATGTCTACTCCCCAAATCTATTAGATATGGTGAATTTATTTAGTCCTCAAACACATATGAAAACTCACAGAGTCAGTGACCCAAAAGCATCATTTCCTCATGTTATTATAACTCAGAGGCATTCTTTTAAACCCGGCAGAACTGTTAGAGCTCAACAGCTTGTTCCTGTCACTATCGCTCCACTGGACCAGCCCTCAAATGCAGGCTCTACGTCAAGACTGAAAATTGGTCTCTTAATTAATGATCTTATTACTTCTCATTGCTTGGATTTACTTTGCCTTTGTGAAACTTGGCATAGGCCCAATCTTTTTCTGCCACTAAATGAAGCCTCTCCCCCTGATTATGCATATGCACAGGTAGGTCGCACGTCGAAACAGGGTGGTGGTGTTGCAGCCATTCATAAAGCTGCATTTTGCTTTACAGGTCCATCATCACAGCCAAAATTTAACTCATTCAAAGTGTTACTCATCAAACATATTCCTTCTCAAATTAACGGAAGGAAGACATTTTATTTAGCTGTAGTCTATCGCCCTCCAGGTCCCTACTCTTCTTTCTTGGATGAGTTTGGAGTTTTCCTCTCGGACTAAATAACCCACGCTGATAACATCCTTCTAGTTGGATCCTTTCTCACACGGAACAACCTCCTGGACCAGAACCAGTCTGGGTTCAAGAGCGGACATTCCACCGAAACTGCCCTGCTCTCAGTCATCGAAGCTCTGAGACTGGCAAAGGCAACATCCAAGTCATCTGTACTCACTCTTACTGGATCTGACTGCTGCTTTTGACACTGTTAATCATAACATCCTCCTGTCTTCTCTCAGGGCGATGGGTGTCTCTGGAATGGCGTTGCAATGGTTCAAGTCTTACCTCTCGGATAGGTCATTCAGAGTATCCTGGAGAAACGAGGTCCCTGAGTCCCAACATCTCAATACAGGGGTGCCACATGACTCTTTTCCATATACATGACATCCCTTGGCTCTGTCATCCAGAAGCATGGTTTTTCCTATCACTGCTATGCAGATGACACTCAACTCCACCTGTCATTTCAACCTGACAATCTGACGGTCTCTGCTCGCGTCTCGGCATGTCTGGGTGACATCTCACTTTGGATGAAGGACCATCACCTGCAGCTGAACCATCCAATCCAGCCAATCCAAAGACCCACCACAACTTCTCCATTCAACTAGGCCCATCAACCATTACACTGTCCAGCACTGCCAGAAATCTGGGAGTGGTAATTGATGAACAGCTAAACTTCACAAGTCATGTCGCCAGCACCACCCGGTCCTGTAGATTCATCCTCTACAACATTAGGAACATTATACCTTTCCTATCAGAGCACTCTACGCAAATTCTAGTCCAGGCTCTTGTCTTGTCCAAACTAGATTATTGCAATACTCTACTGGCTGGACTCCCTGCCTGCACAACCAAACCTCTGCAGCTGTTCCAGAATGCAGCGGCAAGACTGGTCTTCAATGAACCGAAGAGAGCGCACGTAACTCCTCTATGTCAATATCCTTGGCTTAGATAAAAATCAGATCACATTTTAAGACACATTTATTCAGAAAACCATGACATTCCAAAAGGTTCACATACTTTTTTGCCATTGTAACTAATAAATTAAGGTGGGTGCATGGTTCAGGGTTCTGTACCTCGTGCACAAAGCTGCTGGGAAAGCCTAAGACCCTATGACCTATAAAAGTGAAAGAAATGTAAATTAAGGTTAATGTGAAAAAAAAAAATAAAAATGTTTTACTGTTTCTTTAAGCTTTTTAAAGATTTTAACTTTTTGGAGCCTCAAATGCTGCAGGGTGTTTCCTTAAGAAGGTTATTTAATCAGATTACATCTGTGAAGGTTCTCAGTCATCCAGGACATCTTGAAAAAAAGGTTGAAGTAAAAGCATCTGGACTCAGTTTTTAAGGTGAAGACGTTTTGTCTCTAATTCCAAGAGACTTCATGGCCATGTTAATCATTTTCTAAACTGTTGCAGTCTTTACAGAGTCTTAATAGTGTATTGTAGGCCATGTTTTCCACCAATAAAACAACCTTTTTTGCAGAGGTAGGTAGTGACAATTTACTTAAGTAACTTTTTTAAGTACTTCTAAGAGAAGTTTTACTTCACAATACTTTTTACTTTTCCTTGAGTAGATTTGTGAAGAAGTAGAGCTACTCTAAATCAGTAACTTGGGCTACGCTCTCTTTTACACACTTTTTTTTTTTTTACCATTTCTCTAGGTCTCTAGGACTTCACTTTCACAAACAGGAAATCTAGGTATTATTTCTACTTAAATTACATCAATGTGATTCTTTATTGAATATCAGTATCAATGAGAAAGAACAAGAAGTAGACTGCTTTGATTTAAGTTTGTTGATTGTAACACGATGTAAACACGACAGTGCTGTCACCAGTTAATCCAGCGATCTCTATTTAATAATTAAATACATGAGAAACATCCTTTAAATCAAGAAATGCTACAGAAGAAACACTGGTGTGGACATGGTGTTCATGCTCTGCAACTTCTTTTAAAACTTGTGTAACTACTTAGTTACCTGGAATCATTGCAATATAATATGGTACTGTACAATGAGAATAAAACACTCACAGTCTGACTACTCTTACCGTTGTGTGAGTTTGAGCTCTTGTTCTCTACTCAGCACTGTACATTCACAGATGACTTGGTCTACTAATCTCAAACTTTCATTTATTAATAATATTGATGGTGAAATCTACATCCTTGGTACAAAAAAATCTTACCACTAACACAAACATTACTCATCGACTTAGCAACTTAGTATGTGTTTTGAACAGGCATCTAGCCACCTACACTATGTATTGTTGTTGTTGAAGCTGCCCAGTGGCACCAGTTGAACTGACTCACTGGAGGTCCGTAGCAGTAGGTCTGCATCTTCTATAAATAGCTGCATAAACCACAGTTTATAAAAGACGCTGCTCTAGACCCACAGCGTCTTATACCTGAATTTTATTGTTCACTGTTGATGTTTGCTGCAGTAAAACACCGCTTTGTGCACATTTTGTTTATATTTGTGAGAAGCTATAATTTAGCTATAATTTAGTGAGACTGTGACCAGACCAGGACCAGGTCAGGACTATGGGTGGATTAGAGTTGTTGGAGATGTTGCTGTTGGTGAGTCTTAGGCTATTAAATAGGCTACATGCACACAGCCCTGGCCTCATTTCACGCACACACAGGCCTACTGTAGGGATTGGTTTCTAAAGTTTTATGATGTGGAAAAAAATAATTTACTTGAGTAGTCTTTTAACCAAATTTTTTTTTAATCTTAGTTGAGTAATGTTTTGTAGGACTACTTTTTACTTGTACTTCAATAAAATTATTTTTGAAGTACAATTTGAAGCTACTCTACCCACCTCTGCTCTCTCATAAAGCCAAACCACATGCAACAGCTTCACTCAGAGCTGGTCCATTACAGTCTTTAATCAACCTCTAAAACCATTTACTGACCTGATATGGGCTAAAACAGGAAACACTGAGATTAAAATGAATGGTTTCTTTAACAAATACAACAGTCTGTACATCTTTTTGTTGTTGTTGCTTTATCCAATGTTTATCCAAATGCATCTCAATTTAATTCCTTTATACATTTATAACATATTGTCAAAGAACCATGCTGACAGACAGGAAGATAAGACACCTCTATTTGAAAGCTAAACCACAACAGCAGTGAACTTTCCATTCATTGTGTCATTGTCAGGGGCCATTGTGTCAGACAGACTTCATGTAGATAGTCAAAAGCTACAACTGCGAAGGAGAAGGCATCTATGAATACTTTAATTACATTTCATATCTCACTTCTAAAGTTACAGCATAAATGCACTTCAAGATCTGTGCATTGTGCATTTGCTGTCAATAAAATCCTTCTCATGACATTGTACTCCTGAAATGATTGTCCTTTGCTTTATCATCTGACTGTTTTCTTGGAACCAGTTATACATGTGTCAAAAATAACTGACTGTGCAAGTGCTGTGTGAGAGTAGTTGTCAACCCTAAACCACAAGGTTGCACTTAAAATGTTGCTCGTCATTTCTCATTCTGGCCCATGACGAGATTATGACGAGGATATGCATAATCAAAGTGTTTAGAAACGAGTTACAAAGGTAAACAGTCTGTGAGAAACAACCTCTACTCTGAACACTTTAGGAAAGTAAAAAACAAAAAATATTTTTTTATGTATTTTCAACAGTTCTTAGCTGTTAAATAAATCATCACTTGTTTTAAAATTGAACATATGGCTTTTATTGAAGAACGTTGATATGAATGGAGTCTATGTAAAGAAGTGTAAGTAGGCTAACAGAACCTAGAGGGAAAAGCCTACATGTAGATGAGGTCACAGTGAATGAGACAATGATAATGTTAGCTGCAGAAAAGCCATATTTACAAATAAACAGCTTAAATGCAATGTTGAGGATTTCAAAGACAAAATATGTCCTTGTGGTTAGCAGCAGAATTCTGTGGCATCTTTTCAAAGCATTTGAATGTCTGTTTAAAAGTATCAGAAAGTGATAACATGTCACAAAACCACGAGAAGGGGTTTCAAATGCAGACGCAGCCGACACAGTTCAAATGGGTTTATTGAAAGCAGGTAAGTAAACAACCAAAGCAGCTGGACTTGGTTGCAGGGGAAAGGTCACTGTAAGAAACACAAGGTACGGGAAGTTCCAAGCAAACAACCATAGGATTGATGACCCGAGATATCTTAAAGGGCTCAATGAATTTGGGCGAGAGCTTCTTAGATTCAGTCTTCAGAGGTATATTCTTGGTAGAAAGCCAAACTGACTGAGCAAGAGTGTAGGGAAGAGCGTCCTGGTTGGCTCTTTCAGTCTGGCCATTGGTCTGTGGATGGTAACCTGAAGACAAGCTGACAGTGGCCCCCAATGACTCACAAAAACTCTTCCAAACCCACGAGATAAACTGGGGCCTGAGGTCTGAAACGATGTCCAGAGGGATCCCATGGATTTGGAACACATGCTGGACCAGTAGCTCAGCAGCCAGTACTCTGGCATTCAGCTGACAGTATGACTCAAACTGGTAGTGACAAAGCCAGTAAGTGTGTGTAATAATCAGCTCTATTAACCTGGTCTCAAAATAGAGCTACAATTTAAAAATAATTCTCTCAGTCAGTGCACCCTTAAAACAATCACAAATACAATGAGGAGAAGAAATTAAGAAACCAGCAAATAGATTTTCTATCAAGCAGAAGAGAAGTGCCAGAAGGAACATGTGGTTTTTGGTGTTGCAAGACATTTTGCAATCTTTAAATAGTTCAACCTAAACATCCTGTTGTGCACTGTCTAAAGAATTCAACACAGGTAATGCACTGAGAAAAGTAATGCCTCACGTTCGTTGATTAAATTAATGTTTATTTTATATTAATGTTTCTGTTTACCTTCTTCAGGGATCCATGAGGATCCAGTTTTTGTGTTTGCTGGTGGTTTCCACCTCTGTGCTGGGTCAGACCACAAATGATTGTTACAATCAATTCATCAAACAACATATCAACAACCAGATGAGTGTCGCCAGGTGTGATGCTGTGATACGAAGCAGACACATCACCATGACTGACAAAAACAGCTGTAAGCAGACCAACACCTTTATCCAAGCCAGGGCCGCTGACAGAATTGATAGGGCCCTGGGGCGCTAGACCCCAAAGCCCGGGATCAGCTGCCCTGATCCTGGCCACCACTAACCCCATCAAAGCCCTCTGTGGTCGGGCAGGAGTGCCGTATGGTACCCTGACTAAAAGCACCCAGTCTTTTCACGTCATAGTGTGTATCCTCGCTGTGAGTACAGAGGGCGCTCTTGCACCAGCTACATCGCCATCAGCTGTGAGAATAGCAGCCTGTGGCACCTTGGCAGAGATAGTGGTCATTCACTAATCAGCCAACTTTTTAAGATTAAGTTTTCTTTTTGAATATCAGTGGTGGACGAAGTACACAAACCAAGTACTTGAGTTAAAGTACAGATACACTAGGTAAAATATTACTTCAGTAAAAGTAAAAGTACTCCCTTTTAACTTTCACTTGAGTAAAAGTACAAAAGTATTTGCCTTCAAATGTACTTAAGTATCCAAGTACTAGGCTATAATGCCCTTATAATTTTTGTCAGTCTCTTGCCCCCTTTAGGCGCCAGGAATTATTTAAAAAATACAGATTTTTGAGATCCAAATTTCAAAAGGCTGTGGTTTGAAAATGATAAGAGATAGAGTCCTACTCTAAACTAGAAAAATGTCAGGTATGACCCAAAGTATTTAAGTAAATAAATTTTAAGCATCTAATTTGCATATAATTTGCATACTATGACATTATATATTGGCGGTTATGTTTTTTTCAGTACATACACACTAATGAACATATTAGAATAGTTTTTTTTTCTTTTTCTGAAATAAAGAATAACTACAACTTCTAATATACCATAACTAGTAAAACGTATGCAAATAGTTATGAGAAATATACACATGTACTGTATGTGTGTGGTTGCAGTTGCTTTATCTTTTCTTATCCATCCATGTGGCATAGTTAGTAGTTTTTTAGAGTGTGGGACCTCTCATAAAGCACAGCACACAGCCATCACTTTTATTACGATCGCTGCTTTGATTAACGTATTCTCACTGACTATGTTTACCCCTGCCTCTCCCTCCACGACTGGGTAAAGTGTCAGGATGTCCAACACGTATTTGTCCCAAACAGCTGTCAATAGAAGCCGCATTATTCCCAAACTCCCTGTCACTATCGCGGCCACGGCAGTACACCCGCCCCGGCTTCTAACACCTGTGCTAAAGGTAAAGCTGCAGGTGCTAAAGGTAAAGCTGCAGGTGCTAAAGGTAAAGCTGCAGGTGCTACGCGCTCACGGCTTCCCTTTCCAACATCCTTCACGACTAGTTTCCTCCCGTTTCTTTCACTGATGTTTGGTATAATGTGGGAAAAACAGCGTGTGCTTTATGAGAGACGCTGAAAAAGGCACGAGCAGCTGCGCCGCTGTCCAAGTCACAGACGCACTCACTCTCGCTCATTCTCACTTTCACTCGGCTGAAAAGACTCTAAAGGTAGATGTTCTCCCTCAGAATCAGAGTCAGCCATTACTATTACCAAAGCTTCATCACAGGTGTATTTTTTATTTGTTATTTTCATGTTTATCAGCTCGCGTGTAGAGAATGAGGCTTCTATTGAGCTGGTCCTGACACTCCCACTGAGACGCGTCTTTGAGGTCTTCTTCTACAAAAATATTTAACGGAAACACAAGGAACGACTAATTTTGCAAAATGTACTTGAGTAAAAAGTAAGATATTTGACGTTGAAATGTAGTGAAGTAAAGTAAAAAGTATCCCTTAATGGAAATACTTAGTAAAGTACAGATACTGGAAAAAACTACTTAAGTACAGTAACGAATTACATTTACTTCGTTACTGTCCACCACTGTTGAATATAGATAATGTAAGACATAATCATGATAAAAACCAGACTGCAGTTTTGTCTTTATTAAAAATGAGAGAAACAACAAAATAAGTTTCATGTTGTATCTGCAGCACACCACACAATACACCCCACAGCAGAAGGACAGTATTTAATGTCCCACACATTAAAAACTACACATTATGTATACAGAGCACATGCAGGTACTGGACACTGGCAAGTGTACTTTATCAGTCTCTCACTCAAACCATCGGCAGCAAATGTGGAAGACTGTTTGAAAAGGCAAAATGCATTAAAAAACGTTACACAGTTGTATTGATGACAGCCAGGGGGGTGCTGGGTTTTGTAACTATGTAGAGAACAAGTGATATTTTTAATAGTCACAGTATGTAGTTGTTTTATCAAATTATGATTCTTCTGGTTTATGCCAGAGCAACATCATTCCCAGGTCAGATGTGAGGAGGAAAGGGCAAAGGAAGAAATGTTTGTGCACTCTTTAGAGAAGTTATAAAAGAGATGTGTTTGAATCCATTTTCAATCTATAAATCCATTCTGCACAATGTTGAACATTAATGTTATGTTATTGTGTTATGTTATATATGTGTTTTTCTCTGTGAGACCTGTCTGGACAGTCTAAAGTAGTTGATACAGTTTTTTTTTCATTAATATATGCTTATGTTACAACATCAAATATTTCAAATTAAACCAGAAATGGAATTGAGTCTGATGCTTTAGGCTCTCGGCCAACAGATGGCAGCAGAGCAGTGGGACACAACTGCATTAGAAAGCACAAGATCATAACACATCTTTTACATGAAGTAAATGTGTGTTTGTGAAATTTGAGATCCTTGTTTATTTTTTGTTTTTTTACCTTGATGTCATTGTTGGATTAAGACACATTTATTATTGGAAAATAAATAATAGTCTCAAGAACAAAAAACAATAATAGTCTCAAGAACAAAAGTATACAACAAAGATCCTATTACTTTGATATTTTAATACAAAAATATACAATTACTATAATATAATTACTGACAATATTGCAGTATTATAGACTGTAAATACAGACACGTCTCCTGTTTAGTCTCTTTGCAAAACAGCACCTCTCCACATGTGGAAACATCCTTTATTCCTCTAAACATGTGCACACTGGGTTCACTGAGTCTGTAATCTGGACTTCTTTTTGTAACGTGGTCCTGTGAACACACACAGATTTGTTTCAGTGAGACGCACGTTCTTTTTCATCTCCACAAGTGTCAAGTAAGTGCTATTAAAAAAAATTGTATGATGAGCCAGCTTGACAAAAATATGAGGCTTCCTCTTTTCAGATTCTGAATCTTGAGTTCTTAAACTATCCTATAATCTGTTTTGTCTCACAAGATTCCTGAGCAATGGTTTGGACCCTGTGTGACACCTGGACTTTGAATGTCACAGTGTTTGGGGGTTCCTCGATGAGAAAGCAGAGACATGATATATAACATCTGCAGAGTCGACCCAGCTTACAGTATGTTAAAAAGTCACACAAACTGTTTTAGGCCCGTGTTCCTATTCAATGCAAACTACAGATAATCTGAAGTGTTTCATGGACAAATCACAAAAGAAGATGGATAGATGGCCTGGATGACTGAGACATGTTACATGTTAATGGCCCGGACCACCGGGAATTCTACCAACCCTCCCAATTAGCCATGTGTTTTGGCCTCAATCACATGGACACTGCATGATCACATTCTGATTCCCCATTGTGCGTCGCTACGCAAGAAAAGCTGTTGCCAGGCAGAGACTTTATGCACATACAGCACAGATATGTATCACTCCTTCAAACCCTGTTGAAGATCAACAACAGGCCTGTGGAGATGTATATGCCCAAATACCAAGAACAATTAAACGGTTTGACTCAAAATATTACAGTGGCAAGAAAAAATATGTGAACCTTTTATAATTTCACAGTTTCCTGAACAAATTTGTCTTCAAATGTGATTTGATTTTCATCGAAGTCAAAGGTATTTACAAACATAATGTGTCTAAAAATAATTACACAAAAAATTATCTTTTATGATCTTTTATGTGTTTTCAAAATGGCAGTGGAAAAGGTAAGTGAACCCTTAGAATTAATAACTTGTTGACTCCCCCTTGACAGCAATAACCTTAAGAAGGCATTTCTGTAGCTGTGGATCTGACCTGCACATTGTTGAGGAGGAATTTTAGCCTATTCTCCCTGGAAGAACTGCTTTAGCTCTGTCATATTCTTTGGACGTCTCATGTGAATAGCCCTCTTCAAGTCAATCCATAGCATCTTTGTTGGGTTGAGGTTTATTTTTCTAAAGACATTCTGTTGAGGACTTTCTCCGGTGTTTTGAGTTGTTGCATCAGCCACCTTCTACACACTTTCAGCTGATGTACAGACATCCTCACATTATCCTGAAGTTTTTTCTGATATACTTGGAAATTCATCTTCATGCCCTGATGCAACAAAGCAGGCCCAAATCATGATGTTTCCTTTAGAGTTGGGAGGATGTTTTCATGATGATACGTCGTGCCCTTTTTACACCAGATGTAGCGCTGTGTTTCTTCTTGCAAGAATTAAACCTGACCATTAATTTTTAAATTATACTCTGTCTACGTGTCTCTCTGGATAATACAAATAAAGAATTCTTATAATATTTGTTATTGAAGAAAGATAATATGAAAATAGTCTATGTAAAGAAGTGTAAGTACCAGACAGAACAAGAGAGTGAGAAAAAAGCCTACAGAGGAGAGGAGGTCAGTGAATGAGACTGTGTTAGCTGCAGAAAAGCCATATTTACTGAAAATTTCAAAGACAAAAGATGTCCTTGTGGTTAGCAGCAGAATTCTGTGGCATCTTTTCAAAACATTTGAATATGTGTTTAAAAGTATCAGAAAATGATAACAGTGGTTTGCTTTATGACGCCGCATATGCCGCGGTTTTGCTTATCACAAAGCATATACTGTTTTTTTTTTTTTTTAACATAAATGGAGACTATTCATAAATTTGCGCTGGTGAGAAATCCCTAAACCACATGCAGGTTGTGTAGGTGGTGAGAAAAGTTTGTCTGAAAGATGGAGACAAAAAAAACAGAGAATTGTGAGAGATGTATTATGCTTGTGCAGCATTTCTGTTTTCTTTTGAAAGTATTTTCTAAAATAAGTTCCTCCTTCTTATTATATTGGCTAATACCAAATTATAGGAAATTGAAATGTAATCAATGTAAAAAAAAAGTTATTCCACCTAAAAAAAAAAAAAAAACATTGCTTGATTTTGTGTGAGTGCTTAGTGGATAGACCATGCAGTGTCACAGAAAGTTGGTAAGACCAGGGGTCGAACCGTGAATACTTTGCGTGGAGCGGGTCAAGACTGATTTTCTTGAGTTTGTTAACTCTTAAATCTCGTGAGAATCAAGCTGCAGCCCAAGGTAAATTCTTTGAGACTGTGACACAGCCAGTAAGTGTGTGTGTAATAATCAGCTGATTTCACCTGGTCTCAAAATAGAGCTACAATTTAACATTTTTTCTTTCAGTCAGTGCCATTAAAACAATCACAAGTACAACTATGAGGAGAAGAAATTAAGAAACCAGTTTACAAATTTTCATCGAAAGCAGAAGAGAAGTGCCAGAAGGAACATGGGGTTTTGGTGTTGCAAGACATTGTGCAATCTTTAAACAAAATAAGAATCTTCTGATTTAAACAATGGTATTACTTAAAGACAGAGAGAGAAATAAGTAAAGGGATCAAAAATAGAGGAAGCTACTTTCTTGATAAGACTCTAACTTCATTGTACCCCGGGGCCACATCCTTCATTTTTTTATATTATTTGGAGTACTAAGAATACTCTCAATAAAAAAATTTAAAATGCAATTTATATGTTTTTACAATATTTTTAGTCAATGAAGTACCCATATTTACAAAAAGAAAATCATTGAAACCAATTACAATATCAGTATTATTAAATCTTTTATAAGAGATCTTTTATAACTTATTAACCCTTTGAAAGACTGCACAAACATTTCTTCCTTTGCCCTTTCCTCCTCACATCTGACCTGGAAATGATGTTGCTCTGGCATACACCAGAAGAAGATTTATAACTTGATAAAACAATTTAAAAAATCACTTATTCGCCACATAGTTACAAAACTGAGCACCCCATTGGCTGTCATCGATACAACTGTATTAGGTTTTGTATGCATTTTGCCTTTTCCTTCTACATTTGCTGCAGATAGTTTGAGTGAGAAGTTGATAAAGAACAACAAGTGTCCAGTACCTGCATGTGCTCTGTATAAATTATGTGTGGTATTTTATGTCTCACTGTGTGCTGTCCTGCTGTGGGGTGTATTGTGTGGTGTGCTGCACATACAACATGAAACTCATTTTGTTGTTGCTCAAATAATTTTTATTAAAGACAAAAAATTGCTGATTCACTGTCTGTTTATATTTTAATGACAATTATGTCTTACATCATCTTTATTCAAAAAAAATTAGCCTCTGAGCGGTTTCCGCTCTGTAGGTTCTTCAAAGTGAACCGGGAAGCCACCCTGACATTCGATGGTGATGAGACTGGGTTTAAAATTTCCTTTGTACACACAGTCAGGATAACTATTCCCACTTATCAGAACACACTCCATGATGTCAAATTTCTCAGTGCTTGTAGTCACTCCATCCTGACCACAGACAGCTTTGACTTGTTCAGCGGTGGCCCAGATAAAGGTGTTGGTGTTCTTACACCTCTCATTTCTGGGCTTGGTGATGGTTCTGTTTCGTATCACTTCGGTACATATGGTGTTGTAATCGTAATTCATGTCGTCGTAATTCATGTTGTCGATGACATGTTGGTTGAGGAATGTTGCGTAACGAGGATTTGTGGTCTGACCCAGCACAGAGGTGAAAACCACCAGCAAACACAACATCTGGATCCTCATGGCTCCCTGATGAAGATAAACAGAAACATTAATTTAATCAATAAATGTGAGGTAACATTTCTCAGTACATTACCTGTGTTGTTTTCTGTAGACAGTGCACAGCTACAATGAAGCGAGACAACCCGGTAGAACTATTTAAAAGCCATTGTCTTACCCTGAAACACCCTCAATGACATCTGTTTTTCAAAGATTACAAAATGTCTTGCAACACCAAAACCACATGTTCCTCTTGGCACTTTTCTTTTGCTTCATATTAAATAAGTTAAGTGTTTTCTTAAGCTCTTGTCTTTATACTTAACTATAGTTTTTTTAAAGCATAGCACAGAACAAACATCATGACAATGAACCCAAAAGTTCAATGTGACTTTCACAGTGTCTTAACTCCTCTAAAAATACTACTTCAGAGACTTCCACAATTGGACAGAAGGGGCATCACCTCCAAACCAGTTGGACATTATGGTATTTCTGTCCAGCATCAGTAAGAATTTAAGGTGTAAGAAAAAAAAAAAAATCTCTACATTGAGGCCAGGTGAAATCTGGTGATTATTACATTATGCACTTATTGGCCTTAGTGTCGCTACCATTTCAAACTAATTTTAAACTACAGATTTATTTTTTTATCTCTAAATAGCCGATGTCACATTAATTAATAAATGATTAAAAATAGAATAAACATTCTGGAACCTTTTGAATTCACGATACAACTATGCAACCATTAAATGCTGTCCTCACAGGTATATCATGAAAAATCATAATTATCAATTTTAAATCAACATTTACCACTAGAAAACAAAACTTTAGATATTGAAATAAAATAGTATCTGCTTTTAAGCAGTTGTAGGAAATTTAATCAGTGTTTTTTTTCCAAGTTGTCTTCCTGCTCTGACACATCCTCCTTCAAATCACCATCTCCTCATCTTCAGAAGATCAGATCAGGGGCCTGTTTACACTAAGTCTTGCTGACATGATGTCTGTCACTGCAATGACAGCCCAGTTACAGTATTGTTCAAAATAATAGCAGTACAATGTGACTAACTCAAACAATCCAGGTTTTTAGTACATTTTTTATTGCTAAGTGGCAAACAAGTTACCAGTAGATGCAGTAGATTCTCAGAAAACAAACAAGACCCATCATTCATGATATGCACGCTCTTAAGGCTGCGCAATTGGGCAATAGACCCTTTTACAACCCACGTGATCAAATAGTTGCGCGCGCATTTTGGCAACGGGAAGTGGTGGTGTTCCCCACTGGCTACAACGCTACAACGTCTTATCCTATAAAGTTTATCACAACGGTTTTCCAGCATCAAAATGTCTGGTTGTTGCGTGTACGGTTGCACCAATCGATACTCCACCAAGGGGCTTAAGTTTCATAGGATTCCGACAGGATCACGGCCGTTTCAGAAGAATCGGCGACGCCTGTGGCTGCAGGCGATTAAACGTGTTGATTGCAGTGGTGGACAGTAACGAAGTAAATGTAATTCGTTACTGTACTTAAGTAGTTTTTTCCAGTATCTGTACTTTACTAAGTATTTCCATTAAGGGATACTTTTTACTTTAACTTCACTACATTTCAACGTCAAATATCTTACTTTTTACTCAAGTACATTTTGCAAAATTAGTCGTTCCTTGTGTTTCCGTTAAATATTTTTGTAGAAGAAGACCTCAAAGACGCGTCTCAGTGGGAGTGTCAGGTCCGGCTCAATAGACGCCTCATTCTGTGTGTAACTTGGACAGCGGAGCCGCTGCTCGTGCCTTTCTCAGCGTCTCTCATAAAGCACACGCTGTTTTTCCCACATTTTACCAAACATCAGTGAAAGAAACGGGAGGAAAACTAGTCGTGAGGGGATGTTGTAAATGGAAGCCGTGTGTGCGTAGCACCTGCAGCTTTACCTTTAGCGCAGGTGATAGAAGCCGGGGCGTGTGTAGCCTACTCGGCGTGGCCGCGGTAGTGACAGGGAGTTTCGGCAATAATGCTGTTTGGGACAAATACGTGTTGTTCATCCTGACACTTCACCCAGTAGAGGAGGGAGAGGCAGGGGTAAACATAGTCAGAGAGAATGCGCTAATCAAAGCAGCGATCGTAATAAAAGTGATGGCTGTGTGCTGTGCTTTATGAGAGGTCCCACACTCTAAAAAACTACTAACTATGCCACATGGATGGATAAGAAAAGATTAAGCAACTGCAACCACACACATACAGTACATGTGTATATTTCTCATAACTATTTGCATACGTTTTACTAGTTATGGTTTATTAGAAGTTGTAGTTATTCTTTATTTCAGAAAAAGAAAAAAAACGATTCTAATATTTTTATTAGTGTGTATTTACTGAAAAAAACATAACCGCCAATATATAATTTCATGGTATGCAAATTAGATGCAAATTAGATGCTTAAATTTTATTTACTTAAATACTTTGGGTCATACCTGACATTTTTCTAGTTTAGAGTAGGACTCTATCTCGTATCATTTTCAAACCACAGCCTTTTGAAATTTGGATATCAAAAATCTGTATTTTTTAAATAATTCCTGGCACCTAAAGGGGGCAAGAGACTGACAAAAATTATAAGGGCATTATAGCCATAATAAATGATAGTACTTGGATACTTAAGTACATTTGAAGGCAAATACTTTTGTACTTTTACTCAAGTGAAAGTTAAAAGGGAGTACTTTTACTTTTACTGAAGTAATATTTTACCTAGTGTATCTGTACTTTGACTCAAGTACTTGGTTTGTGTACTTCGTCCACCACTGGTTGATTGGAGCGAGGACATAATAAAAAATGCTCGCGTCTGCAGCGCCCACTTTATATCAGGTAAGTTTATCTATGTACTCTTGAGTTTAATGGAAAGCATGGTTTACATTATTGATTGTCTGTAGCCTACGGTGTAGTTTATCAATGCAGCTGAAGTTTGATGACCACATGCAGCTAGTTTCATAAGCTGGTTTTGGATTTGGCTAGTAGCAAAAAACTGATGATGTAGAATAATATTCAAATGCAGGTAAAGTTCGATAAACTGGCGGTAGATTTGGCTAGTAAACAAACGTGTGTGTTTATTTGCAGGTGAGGCGTCATTGGACTCTAGTAGTCCTGATTTTGTGCCTTCTGTCTTTGTGTACACAAAACAGAGCCAGAACCCCAAAGCAAAATTGGAGAGGTAAGAATATTTAATTCCTCTTTTCTATTTAGTTTGTTTTTCTCTCATAACTGTATATTTCTGCTGTTTTTATTGTAGGTACCATAGGAAAGGGAGGAGAGATGACAGACCTATAACGGCAGCAAATCTATGTGTTCCTTCTAAAACTCCGGAACAAGAATGCAGCATGGATCATTGTCCAGGTATGAATATATTTCATCTTAACTGATTGATTGTCAGGGTGTGTGTGTGTGTGTGCTCCTGCCAGGCATACTGCTCTAATTGCATATCTGTATATGAGTACACAGGCCCCTGGATGAGTCAAATGCAGACAAAAAATATCGCCCCGTGATCAATAAAGTATCTTTTCTTTCAGGTTTCTTAGAACTTTTGGAGCCTAGGGATGAGGTTTTAGCCGACAGGGGATTTCTCATCAGAGACGAGCTTGCAGCTTATGGTGCAACCCTTCGTATCCTCATTTCACAAAAGGAAAAAGCAGCTTTCTGCACAGGAAGTTGACACATCTAGACAACTTTCTCGTGTGAGAATCCATGTGGAGCGAGTTGTTGGTCGGTGGAAAAACTTTAAGATTTTGCAAACAATGATTCCAGTGTCGCAGGTTAACATGCTAGATGATGTTGTGACTGTATGTGGTGCCCTCACAAACCTCTGTAGGAGTGTTGTTTCCAAATGAGTAACCATGTTTCAGAAGAAACATTACCATGTTTTTCCATGAGTTACATTACCATGTATTAATTTTAACGTGATTTACATTTGTAAAACGTATTTACTGTACATGAATCATAATGCATTATAATAAACCTCCCAACATTGGCTGCCACTGGTGTGTATAATTTACTTCCCCCAAGATTATCTCAATTCACAGAGCTTTTCAATCTCATTTGTAATTGTTATTAGTAGTTTTATTGCAATGTATGCAATCACACACAAACATGTTAAGTTGACATTGATAGTAGTATGTGTGTGAATGCTTCAAATAAAGCAGTCAAAGGCTCAGGTAAGTCAGGATGCTCCTCTGAATCAGTATCAGATGATGCAGTGTCTGTGTCACTATTTTCCAGGCTTGTCAGCACTGCAGCACAGGGGTACACAACCTGCAGTTCCCGGATGTCATCATCTGTCAACACTGATAATAGAGCAACAAAAAGACACAGTTACTGTGCTGCATAATGTTCACATCAGAGCTTTAAACATACAATATACAACAAACAAACGTCATTTCTAAAAATAAGTAACCTGAAGACAAATGCAGGCCTATTCAAACTAACATAAATTATACTGATAAAAATTAAACTGTGTCTGCAGGCATTTTCATCTCTGCATCACCAAGTTACACCTTTCTAATGCTACATTATGGTGTCAAAAACTATGGCAATAGGAAGCTTATCTAGGCTGTCAACTATTACATGCCTCTGGGTGTGATACTATTTTTCCTAGCAGATGTTAAAGGTGTTTGAAGCTGCCTGTCTAGCCTCTTTGGTTTGTGAAAGCTGATTTCCCTCAATGGAGCTGGTCTGACTTCTTTCCTGCTGATGTCTTTCCACATGCACACTCCAGATGTAACTGCTGCTTTCTCAGTCCTTCCCATTCTAACATAGAGCTCAACTTTGAATAATATTGCAGCTGCATGACTGCAGCATGACCCAAGCCTGAAAAATCACAAAAACATAATAAACTTACTGGCTGATCAATAATGTTATGACCAGGGCTTGAAAGTAACTGACATTTTGAACACTGTTGGCACTGTGTAATTCGTGAAAATTGTAGTTTCAAACCCTGGTTATGAGAACATATGAGAATAAAGGAGAGTAGGTTAAGCCTAAGTTAAACCTGAAAGGACAGTAACACTGAAGCATAATTCATCTTTTTATGTCAACTACAAGCCCACAACACCAAATAATAGCGTACTTACCCGCCATACAGGTGCAGTTCGCCGTGAGGACGTAGTTCTCTCGTTGGTTGATTATAACCCAAGCCTCATACATCATTGTCTTGTGTCCTTGTCTTTGACTAGGAAGAATTTCTGATTTTAACACACAAAACTCTGAGTCTATGTCATGGTATTTGACGTTCTGTACATGACCACAGACAACGTATTCATAAGCATCCAGTGATTTATATGCTCGTAATTTCTCTCGGTGTACACGCCGGTTTCTCAACTAAATACGATATATATCCGGCCACTGTATATTTGGCCATCTGCTAACGTCTTCTATCCAATCCACTATAGTACACGGATCTGGTAGCCGGATACCATTTGATAAAGTCAACTTTTTGAAATAACTTTCTCTGTCTGTGTTGCTTAATCCGCTCGCGTAGCTTGACATGCTGCTGATTCTCGCCATACTTCTGTTGCCAATATGCGCGCGCATACGTTGCTACGTCATCATTGTGTACAAACAGTAAAAGGGTCTATTAGTTGAAAGGGGTGGGTTAAAAAAAAAGCAGTGTGGCCTTCAATCACTGAGGTCATCAATTTTGTAAAAAAACAGGTGTGAATCATGTGGCCCCTATTTAAGAATGAAGCCTTGTTGAACATGCATTTGAAAGCCTGAGGAAAATGGGTCGTTTAAGACATCGTTCAGAAGAACAGCGTACTTTGATTAAAAAGTTGATTGGAGTAGCCTATAAAACCTATAAAGAGGTGCCAAAAGATGGCTACTGTGACCAATTTAGGAAAATATATAAAAACTAAACTGAACTATATATATTTTTTATCTGCAACAGTTCTTAGCTCTGTAAAAATAAAACATTACTTGTTTTAAAATTGAAAAGAAGAGTTTTATGAAAGAAGAAGAAAGATGATATGTATGGAGTCTTTGTAAAGAAGTTTAAGTAATAGACAGAACAAGAGAGTGAGAAAAAAGCCTACATGTAGATGAGGACACAATGAATGAGACTGTGATCATGTTAGCTGCAGAAAAGCCACATTTACAAATAAACAGCTTAAATGAAACACTGAGGATTTCAAAGACAAAAGATGTCCTTGTGGTTAGCAGCAGAATTCTGTGGCATCTTTTCAAAGCATTTGAATGTCTGTTTGAAAGTATCAGAAAATGATAACAGTGGTTGGCTTTATGACGCTGCACCACTCTTATCACAAACCATATACTGTTTTTTTAAACATAAATGGAGACTATAAATACATTTAAAAGCTATGCTGTGAGAGATCACTAAACCACATGCAGCAGCTTGAATTTGTCGTGTAGGTGGTGAGAAAAGCTAAAGTTTGTCTGAAAGATGGAGACATTAAATAAAACAGAGAATTGTGAGAGATGTATTATGCTTGTGCAGCATTTCTGTTTTGTTTTGAAAGTTTTTTTCTAAAATAAGTTCCTCTTTCTTATCATATTGGCTAATACCAAATTATAGGAAACTGTAAAAAAAGTTATTCCACCTAAAAAAAAAAACATACACATTTAAACCACTTTTGGAGCTTGAATTTTGTGTGAGTGCTTAGTGGATAGACCGTGCAGTGTCACAGAAAGTTGGTAAGACCAGGGGTAAATACTTTGCAGCGGGTCAAGACTGATTTTCTTGAGTTTGTTAACTCTTAAATCTCATGAGAACCGTGCTGCAGCCCAAGGTAAATTCTTTGAGACTGTGACACAGCCAATAAGTGTGTGTGTAATAATCAGCTGATTTCACCTGGTCTCAAAATAGAGCTACAATTTACAAGATTTTCTTTCACTCAGTTCCCCCTTAAAATAATTACAATAAGTACAACTACAAGGAGAAGAAATTAAGAAACTGTTTACATTTTTACACACATAATTTATCTCAAAAGCAGAAGAGAAGTGCCAGACTGAACATGTGGTTTTGCTGTTGTAAGACATTTTGCAATCTTTAATAAACAGATGTGTGTGGGGGTGCTTCAGTGTCCTTTAAATAGTTCAACCTGGTCATCCTGCTTTATTGTAGCTGTGCACTGTCTAAAGAATTCAACCCAGATAATATATCTGTTTATCTTCATCAGGGAGCCATGAGGATTCAGTTGTTGTGTTTGCTGGTGGTTTCCACCTCTGTGCTGGGTCAGACCACCAATGATCGTTACAGGAAATTCATCAACCAACATTTCAACAACCAGGTGTGATGCTGTGATACAAAGCAGACACATCACCATGACCAACAGCAACAGCTGTAAGGAGACCAACACCTTTATCCTGGCCACCACTAACCCCATCAAAGCCCTCTGTGGTCGGGCAGGAGTGCTGTATGGTGACCTGACTAAAAGCACCCAGTCTTTTCCTGTCATAGTGTGTGAGCTGAGGAATGAAGTCCAGTATCGTGCTAGTACCAGCTACATCGCCATCAGCTGTGAGAATGGCTTCCTGGTGCATTTAGACCGAGATATAGTGGTCATTCACTGATCAGAAGGAATGACCAATTTATTTATTTATATGAAATATAGATAATGTAAAACATAATCATGATTAAAACTAACCAGACAGTGAACCAGCAGTTTTTTTTTTAATAGAAATAATTTGAGAAACAACAAAATGAGTTTCATGTTGTATCTGCAGCACACCACACAATACACCCCACAGCAGGACAGCACAAAGGGGGACATTAGATACTACACATAATTTATACAGAGCACATTCAGGTACTTGACACTTAAGTATTTTTGTTGTTCCCTTTCTTAGAACAGTGACACTAATGACCCTGCATATGTATGGAGCAGTGTCACTAACGACTCTCCTGAGCCTTAACGACTCCCACATCCAGAGTCACACTTCCCTTTCATTGCTAACGACGGTGAGACCAGAACAGCCTGGTTCATTAGGTTTGATTTCAGGGGAAACTCCTCCCTCTAGAGATATAAGCTCAGTTCTCTTACTAGTTGATCTCATTATTGATAAAGTCTCTTGGAATTAGAGACGAAACGTCTTCACCTTGAAAACTGAGTCCAGATGCTTTTACTTAAACCTTTTTTCAAGATGTCCTGGATGACAGAACCTTCACAGACCTGTTCCTTTTCTTGGAAAGTGTACTTAATTAGCTTCTTGCTCAAACCATCGGCAGCAAATGTGTAAGACTGTTTGAAAAGGCAAAATGCAAACAAAACTTTACACAGTTGTATCGATGACAGCCTGTGGGGTGCTGGGTTTTGTAACTATGTAGAGAACAAGTGATATTTTTAATAGTTACAGTATGTAGTATTTTATCAGATTATGAATCTTCTTCTGGTTTATGCCAGAGCAACATCATTCCCAGGTCAGATGTGAGGAGGAAAGGACAAAGGAAGACATGTTTGTGCAGTCTTTCAAAGAGGTAATAAGTTATAAAAGAGATGTGTCTGAATCCATTTTCAATCTCTAAATCCATTCAGCACAATGTGGAACATTAATGTTATGTTATTGTGTTATGTTATATATGTGTTTTTCTCTGTGAGACCTGGACAGTCTAAAGTAGTTGATACAGTATATTTATGAAAGCATAAATATATGCTTATGTTACAACATTAAATATTTCAAATAAAACCATAAATGGAATTAAGGTTCTCGACCAACAGATGGCAGCAGAGCAGTGGGACACAACTGCATTAGAAAGTACAAGAGCATAACACATTTTTTACATGAAGTAAATGTGTGTTTGTGAAATTTGTGATCGTTGTTTATTTTTGTTTTTTTTACCTTGATGTCATTGTTGGATTAAGACACATTAAAGTTATTATATCGAAAAGTAAATAATAGTCTTAAGTGAACAAAATGACACAACAAAGATCCTATTGCTTTGATATTTTTTAATACAAAAATAGGTTATTTTATTGCTTTAAACAAAACAACTTGAAAGCAAAAGACATAAACAACATTTTATTTACTGTCAGGAGAGAATCCCAGTCATCACAACCACACAGTGAGTCTGAAGAATCGGCAGCAGCACAATGACAACACAGTCCCTCTCCTGACCTGGAGGGAAGTTGTGGCTGTTTTAAAATGCAATGCAAACTTATAATTACTGACAATATTGCAATATTATAGACTGTAAATACATACACGTCTCCTGTTTAGTCTCTTTGCAAAACAGCACCTCTCCACATGTGGACACATCCTTCATTCCTCTAAACGTGTGCACACTGGGTTCACTGAGTCTGTAATCTGGACTTCTTTTTGTAACGTGGTCCTGTGAACACACACAGATTTATTTCAGTGAGACTCATGTTCTTTTTTATCTCCACAAGTGTCAAGTAAGTGCTATTAAAAAAAATTGTATGATGAGCCAGCTTGACAAAAATATGAATCTTCATCTTTCCTATAATCTGTATTGTCTCATAAGATTCCTGAGCAATGGTTTGGACCCTGTGTGACACCTGGACTTTGAATGTCACAGTATCTGGGGGTTCCTCGACGAGAAAGCAGAGACATGATATATAACATCTGCAGAGTCGACCTAGCTTAAAGTACTAGAGCTGCAACTAACGATTATTTTTTTTGTCGACTATTCTAACGATTATTTTTTTGATTAGTCGACTAATCCAACGCATATTTTATTTTTATTCTTTTTATTAATCTAGTGTTTTTTAATAAACTGTATAAAAAAGAACACTAGATTAATAAACTGTAATGTGTTTTAAAGAGGGTAGTAAATATGCATATTTTTAAATTAACTGAATGTGATTAATTACAATGTTTAATATAATTACTTTGATTATAATCTTAATTGTATTTTAGAGAGTGTAATTTATTATAAAAAAACAGAAAGCATTTTAAACTGTTTTTAACTAATGAGATAATGCGTTATTAATCACATACTTATGATTATGTTTTATTTAATTGGTATACTGTATACTGTTAATGTAAATCTAGTAGTTAATTTTAGGTCTACATGTGCATAAACTACTTGTTTTATTTTAGTTTATTATTTATTTGACAGGGACCATGTGCAAACACATTAATCTAACAAAAGAAAAGATGCTTTACACTAATTTCCATCTCCAGTCCCTGGGCAGATAAAACATTAAGATACAATAAAATGCCTGCATCAAACATCAATAACTCACAAATCAGCATTCATACTTCAACCTAAGCTAATCACACTATACATAACATTCAACTTTCTAAAATTGCTACAGTAAAAACTTAACCTAACCTAAAACCTTACAAACTACCACAAACATAATCAGTGCTGACATAAAAGGTTTTATAACAATACTTTTTAAACATTAGGAGAAAAGTCTCTCAGGTCAGAGGTCAGAGTATCTGGGAGATTGTTCCATTGATTAACGGCTTTGAATGAGAAAGCTGTCTGTGCAACCAGTAAATGTTAATGGGTCCAAAGATGAACAACCACACTCGAACAACCAAAGGAAAGAACCTGTATTTAATGTTTTTCACAGAAACAGCTTTAAAAAATGGTAAAAATAAACCCTGGTGTCATTTTATAATCAGAAGTAGGTAGTAACAAGTTACAATTAGCATACGTCCAAGGCACAGCCTATTTACTTTTTTTTAAAGAAAAGGTACTTTTATTAAACAAACATTTCAGTTTGTAGCACTGTTGCCTCGGCAGGCCTTTCTGTGCAGAAACAAACCTTCCTTCTTTAAAAGTATTTCAATTGAATTGTGTTACTAAAACTCAAGTTATAATTTTGACTACTTTTGAATCAACTTAAGAAGAACTTAAAGTTACAGTAGCAAACTTTTATTTTAGTACATATTTCTGTTCATAATCACTGGCTGTGAGTGTCATTCAAACACAAAGTAACAAGAGTTCAAACCATGTAAACACTGCTAACATTTGTTTTACGATTGCCTTCAAATTGAACAATGAGCTAGATTTGGTTGAAGTTTATTATTTGGCACAAGTAATACACATTAGGATAAAAAAGATTATATTGAGATTTTTTAAAACTATTGTTATTGTTAGAATGAAGTCACAGCAGTTTAAGCACTTTACTGAGTCGACTAATGGGTCAGTTTTCTTCTGTTGCGGTCAAATCCCATACATTTGTTGTAAAAACATGCTTGACTATGTTAAGTGAATGTATTTTTAAATATAAACATTATGACCTCATCAGCTGTTGTCCTGACGATGCCATGTATAGAACAGAACATAGATGTGGAATTATTGGATGGGTTCTGCTCACTTCACAAACCTCACTCCTTGAGTGCACCTTGTATTTACACAGCTCTACACGATTTACTCTCTGACACTTTTGTTTTTTACCTGAACTCGTTCAGAACTTCACCACATCTTAACTTGAACTACACTGACCTGGTAAGACCACATTCCTGAAAAAATATTGCATTTTTCTCAAAATTAAGTTGGTTTATTGTATGGTAAAATTGGTAAAGACATGAAACAGTGTTATATTGAGTTTTTAGATTGGTTTTACTTAACAAAAACTTAATTTTCAAATAATATAATGTTTGTGAAGTGTTTTAACAAATAGCATGAGTAAATATGAGCATTTATACTAAGCACATAAACTGTAAGTGACAGGTTACAGACACTTCAATGGCAAAGCCGTGTTTAGTTTTGTCCATTACTTTTCTTGCACCAACAGCACACTTTCTTTAGATTTAACTCACTTTTATAAACTTAAATTGAGCTGAAGTAAATAATTTGATAAAATAAACATTAGTAAAACTAACTTTTTCCATTAAACCAATACTTAAATTGACTTTCTTGTACCTCTCTTTCTGACGTTAAGACTGTTGACATGGAGTCAGTTTTTAAAGCGAACGTAGGTGATATTATCACCTCGCCCTCCACTCTCTACGTGGTTCAGCAGGTCCTGGGGTCCGGCGTTTATGGGGACGTGACCCTCTGCCGCAATGTCTACGCCCACCAGACTGTGGCGGTCAAAGTGCTGAAAGACCCCCGGCATATTGAGCTCGGAAGGCAGGAGGTAAAACCACACAGACCACACACTCTGTAAAAAGAGAAACTTGTTTAGTGATTTAAAGCAACAATAGATTAATAAAAACCTTTGTACAACCCACAGATGGAAATCCTCCGGAAAATGAAACAACTTGGATCCGACAATTTTAATATTTGTACGCTGGTTCAGTTCTTCTACTTCAGAGGACATTTCTGTCACGAGTTTGAGAGACTGGACATAAGTCTGTATGACTTACTGAGACGGTCTCCAACTCGCAGTCTCCAGCTCAAAGAGATACGGCCCATCCTGCAACAGGTTTGGTTATTTCACTCAGACTCATATGATTTGTCTCCAATAAAGGGACTAACTGCTAAATGAAAAAAATATATAAGGTGTAAGGGGGGGGGAGTTAGTGTGTGGGTTTAACATGTCTGTGAAGGTTCTCAGTCATCCAGGACATCTTGAAAAAATGTTTTAAGTAAAAGCATCTGGGCTCAGTTTTCAAGGTGAAGACGTTTCGTCTCTAATTCCAGGAGACTTTATCAATTCTGAGATCAACTGGGATTTAAAAATTTTGTATCAACGTCTTTTGTCATTCAAAGTTAAAATTGCCATAATTACATTGTTACGTTTAAAACAGTTCAAGTGAATTATGAATTATTTTTGATTGGGAAATGTTGATTATATGCATCCTCAATGCATTTTATTTGGCTCTTAAAGGGACAGTGCTTTTTTTTAAATGGTGGATAATTAATGTAATACCTGCAGTAGATAACTGTCTAGATAAGCTTTAGAGATAAGCACTTCTACTTCTACTGCATAAAAAAACAAAACTGTCCTATTTTCAAACGTCTTGGTTTTCTAACTCCATAAGCTCTACCTCCGCAGTTTTTACCCTGAGTTATTCCATGTTACTGAAAGCTGAACTGATTTATTTGCAGCTGGCAGGAGCGCTGACGTTTCTAAAGAGAGTAGGCATCATTCACGGTGACCTGAAGCCTGATAACATTATGATGATAGATCATTTAGCGCAGCCACTAAGAATCAAACTCATTGATTTTGGCATAGCCACTGCTGTGTCTCAGGCCAGGCAGGGTGCAGTCATTCAACCAGTGTGCTACAGGTACGCAGGCATTTTCTGTCTCACAAACATTAGGGAGTCACAGGGAACTAGGCAAAGATGTGGTCTTCTGTATTGTGTTGCTGTAATAATGTGTGTTTTGTGCAGATGTCCTGAGGTGCTGGTTGGTGCTCCCTTTAACGAAGCAGCCGACATGTGGTCCCTAGGATGCACTGTCGCTCAGATGTTTTTGGGAAAAGTGCTGTTTTGGGCCACAAACAAGTACAGCATGGTAAGTATTAGTTTGATTTAGGTACACATTTAACACTTGCCATATGTAGATGTGACTTTTTGCCAAAGATTATTACAGCCCAAAGTCTCCAAAGCACATTCATGGTAAATTTTTAGTTTTTATTTTTATTTTTTTTTAACAAATACAGCCATGGACGATGCAAATGTCTTTATGTGCTCACTACTGCCAAGAGATTTGACCTGTGACATTGTGGACTCATGTTTCACTCAAAGATAAAATGTAATGTGTTGTGTCCACAGATGAGGCACATCATCCAAATAGTGGGACAGCCTCCGAAACATATGCTGGACATTGGCGTTTACACTGATGAGTACTTCTGTCTCCCTGAAGGATCGACTGACTGGACATTTAAAAGTCTTCTGGAAGCACCATTTACGCTCACCGTTGAAAAGCTGGAGAACATTTTTGAGGTAAGAACATTTGCCTTAGTCTTAAAGATGTGGTTAGGGTCTTTGTGAAGTACAGTTGTATGTGGTACTTAGTTGTCTATTGAGTATACAGCCTGACAGATTTAGAACGGCATGAGAGGGCTAGTATCAAGGAAAAGCTTTTAAAACCTTTTTAAGTACCACATTCAAATATTGCAATAAATATACTAACTACCTATATTTTCTGTTCAGTACAACCCAAGTGGCAATCAGACAAGCATTGAATTAGGAGAGGCCTTCGATCGCATATACTTTTTAGACTTGGTTAAACAAATGCTGGATTTAAACCCTGCCACTAGAATCACTCCAGAAGAGATTTTTGAACATCCTTTCCTTACGCTGAGTCACCTTGATGGATGTTTTGAAGACAAGTGTGTATTTTTTATATAAATATATATATTTTAACATGTAATCTCTTGTTATGCAGAGTTTAACACAGGAACTGTCGTTTAGTTTTATTGAGTCTCAGAACATCATGAAACAAGTGCTGGGTGATCAGGAGGTGCAGCCTGCAACCTTCGCCTCTGTCCCCAAAACCAGACCGGCCCCACAAACATCTGTGGCCACACAAGCACCGCCATCTCAAAGTCAAAAACGAAAAAGAGATGTTGATAACAACCAGGGCCAAGAAAGGTTTGCATTGTATAAAATTTTAATTTTACCTCTTTGGCCTTAGCAGCAACTAAAGCCATTTAAAATGTTTTTAATTAAATCCCTATTTTATTTCTTTTTTCTAGCTCTAAGGTGGTAAAGAAGAGACAGCACGACAATCCTGTCAACTACAAAGAAACCACAAAGAAAAGGAGGACAAACAATGCTGAAGGTAAACTTTATGAATAAGTGTCACAGATTTACAAACTCCAATGAATCATGTCCACAAATCTAATGTATAATTCTCTCTGCTTTTTTTTAAACAAAATAATCTAACCCTCTCTTATTTCTTAAGAATGTATAGACCTGACCTCAGTAGAGTCACCAGTCAGTCGGAAGAGACAGCGTCCGGGGAAAGACAGTGTCATTATCATTGAATCAGTCTCTCCCCCGAAACAAAGAAAGCTCTCAGAGGGACATAAACTCCTCTGAAAACAGACAAGAGGACAGAGACTGACCCATGGAGGCCACACTTAAAGAAGATTATTTAAACATTTCTTTTAATCAATACATTTTCAAAGTAATTTTGTTGTACTTGTTTTTAATGTATGTTTTTTGTGTGAAACTCCATATATTACAAGCTCAAGAAACATTTATCAATATATAAACCATTGAGGGTGTGTAGAAAAGCATTTAGGTAAAAATAATCAACCAGAATTAGTCTTTCCTGAAAACTCGCAGAAAAATTGCATCATGAAGGTTCCACGCTATCAAAATATAAAGGCTGATATTTTTGTCAATACACAAAAAAACAGATATTATTGTCAAGATAAATACATTTTTGAGACTACTATTTATACACACAAAGCCATTAATAGAGACATTACATGGGGCCCAAAGCAGGAAGTACTTGAGGACCTGTCATTTCCACTAAATTTCAGGCTCTTAGGACATTTAATAGTATAAAATAAAATAAATGATTGTTTTAAGCCACATATTTTGGGCCATATTAAATATAACTGTGGAGATAACACAATATTACAGGTCATGCAACAATCTGAATTTATTGCAACTTGTGAGATATTGCTTAATTGCAGTTCAGTGCAACTTTTTCGGCTTGGCAAACAGATATTATTGGCACAAAGGCATAAATAGACCCTAAATATAACCTGCAAGAACTAAGATATGCACTCTTTCATTATTTAAGCTTTAATTTTATTTATTTATTTATTTATTACAGGAACCATTTAATCAAACATAGTTACAAAATAAATATTGCAGCTGATGTGATGCATATAATGTTTATAGCAAATGCTAATTCTCAACTCTTGTCCTTGGTTGGGCTTTTCTACTTTACACTAATATTATAAAAACAATGGCAATACACTATGAAAGCATTATACACAACAATATATACAACTATAAATACCAACCCATGAATAAAGTACATATCATCCACGCCATTTCCTCACCCATCCAATCTTACACTCACCAAAATACAATATTTAAAAATGGGTACAGATTTTTTTTAGACAAGATTTAAGCCTAAAGGTAAACAATTTAAAATTTAGATATAACCTTAATATGCAGTACAAATTTAAAGATTTTGAAACAGATTTTGCTCCAGTGAGACATAATATAATTTTTTTTTCATATGTTATGTGGAAAAGCTAAAACAAGCATCAACTCTGTCAAGTCAATTAAACCTTGGTGAGATCAAGAATGGACATGGCAGCAGGAAAGTGGAGCTGGTGAAATTAAAGACCTACCCCTTTAACACTTTGAAACTAAGCCTTTTTGGAAGTGTCGGTTTATTTCAACCCCTGATCACACAGAAACATTTACTTATTGTTAACACATATAATAGGGACATGGCATAGACATGTGGTTTCCTGGAGGCCATAACTGTTGCTAATGGTTCAGTTGAGTTTTGTCCACATTTGGAACCAATGAGTTTACCTGGATGTCTAAAAGAACATCTCACACAGAGCAGGAGAGAATGGTTGAACGTGATTACAGACAAAGTCAGCGAGAAGGCGCCCATCATGCTCTTATCCTCACTGCGTGTAGTAGTCAAAGTGTAATATCAAAAATTCAATTTCACTCTTAAAGGAGGCTTTCTCTAATTATCTGATCAACGCTCGGAGGGAGACGGGGCACACCACACAGGTTTTTTTTCAAAGACACACTCTCCTTTGCCTGGGCAGGCTTTTCCAAACAGCGTTACATCAGAGGGAAATATATTAACAAGTGAATTGTACTTTTGAGGTTGGAGCTTAGAGGTTTACAGTGAAAATAATCTCTCAAGGTGTCCAGCTTCATGTGAGGCAGAAAAGGTCTTTGCAGGAGAAAAAAAATTGTTTTAAATTAAGCAGGGACAACTTTATAGATTCTGGTGAAATAACACCAGGTCAAGGTTAACGCAAGATACAGAGGCTTTTAATTATGACTGTGTCATGTCTCAATGTCTCAACACTGTTATAAGAATTCTATATCCTTATACTATCCAGAGAGACACGGAGACAGATTATATTATAAAAAGCAAAAGGCCATGTTTTATTCTTGCACGAATGAAGCAAACACACGGATATATATCAAAGGTACAGAAGTGAATTTGCTTAAAGAAGTAAACAAAACATGAGATTTTATATCACTGCAGTGGGGCTGTCAGTGGGAGGTGTATCTTCCATACACACTCCTCAAGGCCCCAGCTCCAGGTGCAAAAGTACCATGGCAACCCATGTCTATCTAGTTATGTCTACTCCATGCTTGGACTAGAATGGAGGACATGACATGATTTGACATGACCTGTAGAGAACTATGAGCACCCAGCAACTATAAACAATATAAGCAATTATAATAATAAAAATTATTATAACAAACACAAAGGATTTTTGTTTATGAAAAATGAATGAATGTATCTCTAAATACAACAAAAAGCTTTCTAAACTAAATCAAATTGCTTTTATTGCCTAAACACATTCTCTGTAGTGTAATGAAAAACTCTTATTGCCTGAACTTACCTACTTTTTTAGTCAAGTGTGTCTCTGTTAGAACTTAAACTTTGACCTCTGTCCCATCATCTAAACCTGCCTTCTGACTAAAAAGAGGGAACAAAAACAACTCAAACATCACAAAAGAACACAAAATGAGAGAAAACATAGTTAAATACTTATTTTTTCAAGAATCGTTTTCCTTTTTTTTCTTTTATTTAGTGGTAAATATGTAGTAAAGGTAACCTGTCTCTGCCGGATAGAACTGCTTTTTGTAAAAGGTTTCCCTATCACACTTTATTATTTGACTCACTGATGAATATATGTGGTATAAAACTATTTTTGAAAAAAAGTGAATAGATTGGTTCAGTGCCAGTCCTCTGTAGGTCACATGACCACTGTTGTTAGGGCAACCCTTCAGCCCAAAAACAAAAAATAAAATATTTAAATGCTTAACAATACAAACCCAGAAATAACTTTGTATCTAAATAAACAAAAATAATTAAATAAAAGTAGGATGCTGCCAATACATAATGTTAAATATAAAATCAATGACTTAAATACATAAATGTAAATAAAATATCACTCATTGAAATTATAATAAAAAAGCGCATTTAAAACTAGGCCACAGACAATGACAAAAAATAAACATTAAATAACACAAAAGTGTTATTTCTCTAATCGACCTGAAGACACAGTCCAAATGAAGTGCAGACAGTGAGTGCGGTTGACTCTGGACACAATACGCTCTCAGTTTGAGCGACAGCACTGGAGAAGAGGCTTTTCTCCATCACAACAGAAAATCAGTCTCAGCGCTGTCCGTGCCTCTTCCTTCCATCGTCTTCATCACCACTTATCGCTCGTTTCACTCTGACACAGACAGTTAGCCCTGTTTCCTGTGTCACTTTAACTGTAGGATTTGGCAAAAATACAACATAAACTTAACAGTAACACTTGATCAAAACAGAGCTATTACTCATAGGTTTGTTGCTTAGAAACATATTCATTTTTTATTCCTGAGATATCGTCACCGAGGTGAGGACCACTGCTGCATTCTGAAATGTCTTCATGGCTCAGATGCAGACAAATAAAAGAAAACTGCTAGTCCAATTTTGTGTATGTTATTATAATCTAGTATTGTTGCCAGATAAATTATGGGGATTTCTTCTTGCTCCTTTTGCCCCAGACTTTGTGACTTTTCTGTATGAAACTAACCCAAATCTTGTTCAATTCAGATTGTTTTCTTGCCATAGTATCATAAAAAGTACCACATCACAGTTTGCATAATAGTCAGCTTTATTTGAGGTTTCCAGTAAATGCAATTGCTAAAAGGTCTTATTGTTGCAACAGTGAAGGTCAGTTCAAGATAATTTAATTTTTAAATAAAAAATTAAATTTAAATAAATTAATTTGTTGAATCACCTTGAGCAGAGATGACCAGAGAACAGACAATTGTGAGGGAGGTGTGTAGGTGTCATTTGGAGCATGAAGAACGGAGAGAGTTTACAGATTAAGGGAATCTCTGGGGATTAGGACCACTTCCTGTTTCTAAGCAGTAAATTAGCCCAGCGGTACCACAAGGGAATCACAAGCTGAACCACAGTCCAGATAAAGTCACAAAAGTCGCACAACACTATAAAAAGTTATTGTAAAGATTCAAAAAGATATAGGGTGACATGTACTCAGGACTGGGCTCACCATTGAAAGTGGTAAAAGCACTGATGGGAGAGAAACTAATTTTAGATTAAATTTACTCCCAGAGTCCTGAAAGTGATCCACAGTCACAGATTTCAAAGTGCAGATCTACTATGTGTTAATAATGGATTTTATATCAATTGATTATATGGAACTATATGAATTAAAAAGATAAATGAAAATATTAGTAACAGTCCTTACAGGACAAATGATGAATTACAGGAAGTTACTGTAGTAAAAAATGTTCTTGTTTTTTTTTACAAACACCACTTAATGTGAACATAAACTATGTCAATAAACTGCAATCAATGTCGACTGTGTTATAGTTGTTGGGTAACTGAGTTGACAATTTGGCCATTTTAGGATAATGTACTTATTGCAGACCTCAGACTATTCACCACAAACTCGTGTTTTTAATGCACTTCCCATGCATATTTGTAACCCTTCATTAACCCTCTCTGTGCCCAGGCAATAAAACTTATAAAATATTGAAAGACAGGAGTACAAACTAACCACACTGTCTTCAAATCTCCCTCCAAAAATGATGTGACATCATATGATGTTGGACATGTAACTTTGTATACAGCCCATTGACATGAAATGCACCCCTAATTATAGAATAACTCATGTATAGCTTGGCTGCCTCTGTGCTCAGTTGATATCGAATGAATCTGAACTGTGCAAGATTTAATAACCTGCTCCACAGTATCATCTGGAATGGCTCCTGTTGAAAGCGTTTTGAACAAATACCTGGTCAGTGATTGGATTTATCAACTGCAGTTTTATCAGAGCCGCACTATGTTGTTTTCACTAATAACTTTTGAAATAAAACTGTTTCTACATCTTCAAACCTAAAACACACCCAGACATGTCAGTACTGTCACATCATTGGACACAATGAGCTGGTAAGGCCAGGGTTCAAACTGTGAATACTTTGCTTGTAGCAGTTCAAGATGTTTGTTTAAGTTTGTAAACTCACAAATCTCATGAGAATCCAGCTGCACAACACAACACATGCGTATCATGGCAGAAAAAAGCAAAAACATAATTTCCCCTACAGGAAGAAAAAAGAATTGCGAGGAACCACGGCATCTTTAGCATTTACCATACCAGGGTGTCAGGATTCATGTCTGTTTATAAAGTCTGTCTGTTTTGTTTGTGTATTCTCTGTGTCTGTTTGTTTCTGATGTCATATTTATTATTGTATTTTGATTTTTGTTTTAAGATTGTATTTGAGTTCTTGGTTCTTATTTTGAAATGTCTTACTCCTGTCTGTGATTTATGATTTACTTCCTGCCTGTTGTCTTCCTCTTCTGTGTGACTACCTGCTCCGCCCTAATGTGTTTCACCTGTTCCTTGTTTTCTGTGTCTATTTATACCTGTGTGTTCTGTTGTTCAGTGCCAGGTCGTCTTCATCCTTACCTTGAGTCTGTGCTGTGGGTCCATGTGGCTCATCTGTCTTAGTCTGTGTTTTCTGTGGAGGTTCTGTTTAGTGTTTTCATAGTCTGTTTTTTTTTTTGTAATTTATTCCTGGATTATATGCTCGGACCCTAGCCTTGGTTTTTCCTTTCGTTTTTGAACTCTTTGCCTGTGTCTGGGGTTTGCACTGGAGTCTTCGGTGTTCTGGGCCTTCGGCCATGACACAGGGCCAGTACTGTGATAGAACACAGGCCTTCAGCCTGCAGGGGGCGCCACTGTGACCACAGGGAGTGTCGGGTAACTGAGATGGGAGGGCCAGTGTATCAGTGCCAGGTTTTACAGAAAAAACAATCACGCAACAGAAAGGTACACAATTTAATTCATGTGTTTTCTTATTCTGTGGTTATTCATTCTGCCCTATTCGCCTCATAAAATAGCTATTTTGAAAATGGGGAGTGACGGTTTTGACCTGCTGATTGTTATTTCACATCTCATGGCAGCCCTACGGGGACATACATCTGTCTATGAACAAACCCAGTTGAAGTAGGTCAGTTGTAGGGTGTAAACAATATTTTAGCCGTTTTGGCAAAAAAAAATGGTTTGGCAAAACTTATTCCTGCACATATTATGCTAATCTATGTATCTATAGTGCATGTGCTAGAAAACATTTGCGTTATTGTCCACTATAGTGACCTGTATGCAGGCATTCATGGCCCTAACCTGTGTGTCCTCTTGGTCCAGGGTTGACCTGTCCGGGGGAGATGGTGAGGGAGCAGTTGAAGCGACACCAGCCGTTGAGAACGTGCACATCCACCAGCAAGATCCCCCGCATGGACTGTCCCAGGTCCTGCCAGGCCACAGCGCCCCCTGGTGTTTGCTGTGGCGTTACTAAGAGCTGAAAACAAAAGGTGGTGTTCCGCTGCACTGACGGTGCCTCATACTCTGAGGAGAGGGAGACGGCGCTGGAGTGTGGCTGCGCTAAGTGCCCGTTGTAACAGCACACAGTTCCAACACTCGCCGCTGCCATTTTGTGAATTCTCCATGAGATTTTTCCACACTGACGAACTCTGCTCCCATTATTTGATATGTCTCCTCCGTGTTCATTTTTAACGATGCCAAGTTACTGCCGAGAGAAACAACGACAATTAATGGGACATGTGTGCTTGTGTGTTTTTGGACAGAAAATATATTGTAAGATATAAGTGAGAAAACAGAACTTATTTTTATTGATTTTCTTTTCTAAAAGATGATAAAAGGACTCATGAGTTATTTTAATATGTTGATTATGTAATGTGTTACAAAATAAAATAAATTAAAAAAATTATTTTGAATCTTTGAAGAATAAAAAGTATACAGCCGAATAGATTAACATTCCTTAAAAGTATATAAATTTATGTTTATATTAATCTTTATTTACCTAATCCAATGAGGTTTTTATTCGCATGATATTAATGAGTGCTGACTTTTGGGAGGATTTGGATTTTCAAAATGGCTGCCAAGATGAGCTCCCTTGGTTTTACAAAAAGGAAAAGGTGCCACTCCATCACCTTCACGAGACAAAAGGGATCCGTTGTGCCTCCCGAACCTGCTTCACTATAAAATGGAACAACATCCTCACAAGTTTCCTTAGGACAACATGAAAGACATCTTACAGAGCGAATTTAACAGGTTGTTTTGGTGTCCTCCACTTTTGTTGTTGCACGCCAGACTCACAATATCACAAAGTTTAACTTGTGCACGCATTTGTAGTTCACTAGGAACTACATCAGTTCAAATCAGCATCACAGTAAGCCTCACACTGACTCTGTACACTTTGCTGCTGTGTTAGACCCTTATTATGGCAGTTAATAAGGGGCTAAACCCAATTCACACAACAAGGTTGTTTTGAGAAATCTATCACACCAAAGCTAATAAAAATTAGTGATGTGTCATGCGCAAAAGATGCGGCTCTGAGAGCCGATGCTTAGTAGTGAATCAGAAGAGCCGGCTCGCATTTAGTGAGAGCCGGCTCCCATTTTTTTTCTTTTTTGCTGCTTACGTCCGTGCTCAGCCTGAGCTCTGCTCAAGGCAGAACTTTGTTTTGATTGGTCAGCAATGGCATCGCGACCAATCAATCCAAAAAATCATACCATTATGTAAAAACAGTAAAAAAAGTGCTGAGAAGTGGCACAGCGCTCCACTGCAAGTTAACGACACTGTCTGTCAGATACAGTGAGGAGAGTGTGTGAGTTGGCGTACTGTTAGCGTAGTTGAAACTATGAGTGACACCCGAAAGAGAAGCAGCATCTGGCTCCAGTTTAAAGACAATGGAAACAACAAAGCAGAGTGCGTTCACTGCAAGATGAAAATTACTTTCGTAATAATGTGGTTCCACCACAAACCTGCATAGACATATGAGAACTTTCCATTCTACAGTGCAGTTAGAGGAGAGAGGGCAAGCTAGCATGAGCTAGATGAGGTGTGTCATTATAAAAAAGGTGTATTATACAATCTATGGGTGTGTCTCATCCCAAAAAAACAGCAACTGCAGCAGCATCTACTGGCTTCCCCACACATGCAGGTATAACTTCTACAACAACTCAAAGCAAAATTAGCCAGTTTATACCCAAAGTGATGACCCCATCCAAAAGAATAAATGCACAAAATTAGGCAAGTATAAGGATTCTCCTAAAAACACTTCATATGAAAGGGTTTTCAACACACAAACCATTAATTTTTGCAACGTTATGGTAAAATAAAGGCCTACAAAAAAAAATCCTAAATTAAGAGCCGTTCAGGAGTCGAAAGAGCCGGCTCTTCTTTGGGAGCTGAGCCAAAAGAGCCGAACTTCCCATCACTAATAAAAATTATAAAATACATGTGCCTTTTAGGGTTAGTCTATCCAACATAAGGTTTCTTGATTATTTAAGTGTTTAAGTGTCGCCATTATTAGGAGTTCCAAATTTGTTTCACTGTGAACAGGCAGCATTAACAAAATCTCATACTCATTCTTCTTAATCGCACTATAAAATTACTTGACATTTTCTTTAAGGTAAGGTGTGTGTTAATTCCTCAACACACAGTTGTTGATCGAGACAGTAAGATTGTTGAACTTGTGCCGATGACTGTCAGGACCAATTAACAAGAGCTCTGTTTTATCCGAGTTCAAATGGAGGAAGTTTTGAGACATCCATGTTTTAACTGAAACGAGGCAGGCCTCTAGACGCTTGATGTCAGTTGTACTGTATTATTCGCTTTTATTGGTAGATACAGCTGTGTATCATCGGCATAACAGTGGAAGTTTACTCCATAACTTCTGATGATTTGTCCCAATGGTGTAACATATAGTTAGAAAAAAGTATGGGACCAAGCACAGACCCTTGTGGCACACCAAATTTCACTTGTGCCAATACAAATGATACTAAATACAAAGAGCCTCTGCATCAATAATACGACAGAGGCAGTATAAAGCTGGAGAGTGTGTGTATTATAACACATTGGTGACTAACCGATTAAAACATAGACAATAACTACATTACTACTGTACTGTTTACTTTATACATTGTTGATTTGTTGACAGCATTTACATCAGTCACATGTCCTACAAACACAGCAGCATCAGTTTGCTCTGTCACCATCTCTCAGTATTTCCTCTTTACACATCCAGCTCTATTGAATGCTCTCTATTGCTTCTGATCACAGAACTGTGGTTCCTCCTTTTAAACTGAATCTGCAACATTGTAATTTTGGGTTTAATTATCAAATATAATGACAAGTCAGTTACAAGACATTTGACTGGTACTGGGTCAGAAAAAAATGAATATGTGATAATGGATACTTACGTGGAATGTTAAAATTAAACAACCATTGACACTAAACCTGGATTTTAATGTGTATCTGATTCCTTATAATCAATGTTTACACTTAAAAAAACGAAAACGATTTGAGACATTAAACTTTCACAATACACAAGGCCTCTTTAGCTTCAGACACTATAGCTAGTGATGCTAACAGCAATTCAGCTAAAGTATTTATGAATCTCAAACTCAGTTGTTTGGCCAGTTATGGGTCTCCAGAAAGGAAAAAAAGTTCCCAATGACTCTATAGTTATAAAAATGTTTTAGAATTTGAATGCAATTAGTGTATTTAAGGAGCACATTTGAAGTTGAGTTTCTACAAAGCAAATCCATTGTGTCATTGGTTTGCTGTGGAGTTTTTTTAAACTTGTCCAGCAGAAGTTAGCTTGTCAGCTTGTTTATCTCTGACTGTTCTAAATTTATAATCATTCAAATGTTTTGAAGTTGCACTTTATTGCCACATAAGCAAATCATTTTCTTGAGGCTACATATATTAATGTTTTTGAGGCTATATATTTATAATAAAAAATATACATTATGTTGCTATAAAAATATTTTAAGATTAAACAGCAGCTATAGGATCTTGACATGAGTGAACTGTGGTCTTGTCAGTAGAATGACAGCGGTGCTCTGCAGGTTGTGGTTCTGTGTGGTTTGAACAAGTTCGAGGAGGGAGGGGAGACTATATAAACCAATGGACCAAGTTAAATTTACTCCACTTAAACTTCACCTCAGCTCTGCGCTCAAGACAGGTAACTATTATATACAAACAATATCTATATATAGTCTGATTAACATTAAAGTTAATATCAGTGATCATTCTTTCTTTTTTTTTTCTTTTTCATGTTTAGCCACAACGGCCGCAAGAAAAAGGTGCCATATCATCGCACTTCACTTAGGTATGTATTTTTTATTTATTTTACAAAACACTATTTTGTAATACTATAATGGAAATTGTTTATTTCTACACTCGTTTAATAGTAAGTTTGTTGTTCTATGGCCATCTTGCATTTGCCTTGTAAAATCAATATCTGCATTTTAGTTTTACACCTACAATTAATACCTCTCTGTGAGGCCATTTTAGAAGTGGAGACATACAACTATCAAAGGTGTATATGCTTGTGCAACATTTCTGTTCTCAATTGTATAAGTATCATCTAAAACAAGTTTGGGACAATGACTTACACATTTGCGAAATCAAAAAAATAAATGACTGTGCAAGTACTTTGAGAGAGTAGTTCTGTTCAACTCTAAACCACAGGCTTCACTTAAAATGTGACTCGTCATTTCTCATTCTGGCCTGTGACCAGATGCATTGGGGTTATGCATATCCAGAGTAGTTAGAAACGAGTTAAAACAGTCAACCTCCACCGTGACCACTTAATAAACACTTAATATAATATATAAAAAACATATGGATATAGATGGATATATTTTGTCCTGTATTCTTTTCTGCACTGAACACTGCCTTTAATTAAAGAAAGGTCTAAATCAGTTTCGATATGAAAGGAGTCTATGTAAAGAAGTGTAAGTACCAGACAGAACAAGACAGTGGGAAAAGCCTACATGTAGATGAGGTCACAACAGTGAATAAGACTGTGATGATGTTGTCTGCAGCAGAGCATTATTTACAAATAAACAGCTTAAATGCAATGCTGAGGATTTCAAAGTCAAAGATGTCCTTGTGGTTAGCAGCAGAATTCTGTTGCATCTTTTCAAAGTCTGTCTGTCTGTTTGTGATCAGAACGTGACAACAGTGGTTTACTTTATGACACCGCATAAACATCAGCACTCATCTTTTTTTTTTTTTTCATAAATGGAGACTATAAATAAGGTGTGCTGTGAGAGATCACTAAACCACATGCTGCAGCTTGAATTTGTCAGCCCTTAACCAAAGACGTGTAGGTGGTGAGAAAAGAGCTACAGTTTGTCTGCACATTTGGATTTCAACAAGTCTATGTAATGAAAGGCCCTTTGAGAAACAGAGACATTAAATAAAACAGAACTATGAGAGATGTATATGCTTCTGTAGCATTTCTCTTCTTATTTAAAAGTATTGTTTAAAATACTTTGTAAAATAATTTGTTATCAATAACAAATTTTAAGAAACTAAAATTAAAAAAAAAAAAGAAAAAGCTTAAAAATGCAAGTTATTCAACACAAATAAAATAGAACACTTTATTTCAAAATACCTGTAACCACTTTTGAAGCCTGATCTTGTGTGTGTTTAGTGGATAGAGGTGTTTAGATTTACCTTGAGTGAGTTTAATATTTCTAACATGTGCAAAATAAATCCAAAACTCCAAAAACGGACAATAATCTTTGACACAGCCAGTGTAAGACAGTGTGACTCAAACTGGTAGTGACAGCCTTGTAGATTTCACCTGGTCGCAACATAAAGCTACAGTTTTTTCCTTCAGTCAATGAGCATAAGCATTAAAAACACAAAGAGATTCTTACTTAATTCTTACTGATGCTGTCAGGAAAAGCCAAACTGTCCAATTGTGGAATTCTCTCAAATCTGAAGAAGTATGTAGTAGAGAGGTTAAGACACTGTGAGAGTGGTAAGTCTTTTTTTTTTAATGGAAAAATGTTTTGAAATAAATGTGACTTGTGGGTGCATTGTCATAAAGTTTATCCTGTGCTTTGCTTTAAAACACTTAATAAAAGTAATATATATAAAAGATAAAACAAAATTTACAACCATAATTTATATAAAGCAGAAGAGAAGAGCCAAAAGGAACATGTGGTTTTGTAATATTTAATAAACAGAGGTTCTTCAAACTAAAACAATAGCCTTTAAATAGTTCAACCTGGTCATCCTGCTTCATTGTAGCTGTGCACTGTCTAAAGAATACAACACAGGTAACACAGTGAGAAATGTTATGCCTCACCTTGTTTGTTTGTTTAAATGAATGTTTCTGTTTATCTTCATCAGGGAGCCATGAGGATCCAGTTGTTGTGTTTGCTGGTGGTTTCCACCTCTGTGCTGGGTCAGACCACCATTGATCGTTACAAGAAATTCATCAACCAACATATTTACAAACACATGAATGTCAAGAAGTGTGATGATGTGATACGAAGCAGACAAATCACCATGACCAACAGCAACAGCTGTAAAAAGACCAACACCTTCATCCGGACCACCACCAAACCTGTCAAAGCTGTCTGTGGTCGGGAAGGAAAGCCGGATGGTAACATGACTATAAGCATCAAGCGTTTTCCTGTCATAGTGTGTGAGCTGAGGAAAAAAGTCCGCTATCCTCGCTGTCAGTACAGTGGGCGCGCTACAACCAAATACATCATCATCCGATGTGAGAATGGCTACCCGGTGCACTTTGACCGAGATATAGGGTTAACTGATCAGAAACCAACTTTTTAAGATTGAGTTTTCTTTTTGAAAACTAACCAGACAGCAGTTTTGTCTTTAATAAAAATGATTTGAGCAGCAACAAAATGGGTTTCATGTTGAATGTGCAACACACCACACAATGCACCCTACAGCAGAAGAACAGCACAAAGTGGAACATTAGGTGCCACACAGAATATATATTTTTTTTAACCAATGCATAGGGCACAACAAGCTTAGGGGCTTAGGTTATTTGATGTGTTGATTGCTTTGACTGACAGACATCATCAAGTGATCAAAAAAAGAATCATCATGAAGCAGGGGCAGACTGGCACACGGGAATACTGGGAAATTCCTTCCTTCCTGCCTTTTTTTAAAATTTAGTTTCAGTGAGACACACGTTCTCTTTTTCATCTTCACAAGTGTAAAGTAAGTGCTATTAAAAAGTTTTATTTTGTATGATAAAAAATATGAGGCTTCATCTTCTTTGATCACATTAATAATTTCAAGAAAATGTGTCATTCTCACTTTTGAGAATCTGAATCTGAAAGAGCCCTGAGCAATGGTTTGGACTGTTGTTCAAAACTCATCCTGAACCAGTAAAACAGCCCAGATTCATTTTTTTGTACTGAACAGATCAGAGTGAGGTTATCACCAGGTTTGAACTCAGTCAGAAAAATCTGGTCAGTATTTTCTTTAGTTTGTATGACAGCTATGAAAGATGAACAAAACTACAATTAGCCAAATTCAGAGTTGTCATAAAATGCCTTGTGTCATTTTTATTTTTATTCTGATGGTATTTGTTGAAGATGAACCTGTTTGGGGACACAGGAACATGTTGATCTTTATCTCAGACAGCATTAACCGAATATTTTCCGTCATTGATGTTTTTTTTTTAACAGGGATGGAAAAATCTGAATGCCATCCGTGATTTTGACGGATTATTCTATGGATGATCTATTGTAATTACTACTCCTGACCAGTTGATGGCAAATGTATATATCAATCAGCAATTATCTTGAATCGTGTCGTCTTTGTCACGCTGCATTCAGTTGCAAAAAGGTCACAGCAGCTGAGTGCGAGTAGTTTTTTCAAACCGCCAAAAGTTCTGATATTGTAAATAAAAGTGAAAAAAGATGACATGATGCAGCGGCGGGTGAAGAAGGACAAACGGAAACACTGAGCAGTCACCAACAGCTGATACGGGACAAACAAGCAGCAAAAAGGAGGTGAAGAAGAGGGAGTATCGTGTTCAGTGAGAACAGGAGTTTACGTGGCTGAGGTGGGAAGGAGGAAAAATGTTCTGTGATATCTGTAGAAAAGCTAAAACAAGTAACGGACTTGTCAGGGGGAGCACAACAACAGCGATGGAATTAAGTTCAGTTCAGTTTTGTCAGAATCATATTGTGTAATATACTGTGTGCTCTGGAGTTTAATCACAAAATATCATTTCACTTTTTGTGTAACGTTATCTGTTGTACTTAAATAAAACAAATAATCTGTCCTCTATGGTCGTCTTGAAATTTCTTGAAACGTGAGTAAAACAAAAAGCCATTATAAGTATTATTAAAGTATGAAAATTAAAAATGACAGGTAATGATAGACGAGGACAGAAATTTTACGACTCCGTCCGTCAAAAGGACAGAGAGTGAGAAAGTCTAGCGCGACCTCTGACTCTCAGAAGAAACATTTTATGGAAAAATTAAGAAACATTATCATTTATAATACAGATAAACTTGGGGACCAGTCTAATTATTATATAAAAAGAATGTATAAAACATGAAATCATCTGTATTTCTTTTGTCTATTCAATGTGCATTTTGCAATATAGGAAAGAGGTTTTCCAGTTGAACTTGTCCACAGCAAGATACGACAGACTCAACACGTGTTTGTTTGTTTATTTATTTGACAGGAACAATGCACAATACTTTAATTGCACAAACCAGAATTAACTAAGAACTCATTTTCATCTGTTGTCCTGGGCAACGGCAAAGTGACATTGAAGTTATTATAACACAGTCGAGCAAAGTAGCCCTCATGAAAGAAGAATGTATATAAAATCTAAAATACAATACAGTTAATCAGTTACACATACAAATAAATAACATATCAATCAGATCTACTGTTAGCTCACATTAAATTTCAACTCTTGTAAAGTTGATAGTAACTAATTCCACATTCATGCAGCTTTAATTGAGAAGCAGTTCTGCCCAAAAGAAGTAGGACTAAATTCAACAGAGCAGTCTCCTCTGGTGGAGCCTCGTGTTGATATAAAGTTTTCTCATAAATACCAGGTCAGTGATTGGATTTATCAAAGAGCAGCACTATAATACATACCACAACTCTACCACAACTCTTGAAATGCATATGACATGGAATGCACTCTTGGACTCAGACACAAAATGTCTTCACCTGGAAAATTTAAAAACTGATTGACCCTCCCCGGCATAAATAACCTCAACCATGCACTTCCTGTAGCTGTGGATCAAACCTGCAAATTCTTGAGGAGGAATTGTAGCCCATTCTTCCTAGCATAATGGCCTTAGCTCTGTCATGTTCTTTGGACGTCTCATGTGAATGCCCCTCTTCAAGTCAATCCATAGCATCTCTATTGGGTTGAGGTCTGGCCTCTGACTTAGCCACTCCAAAAAGCAGGTTTTGTTTTTCTGAAGACATTCTGTTGAGGACTTGCTCTGGTGTTTTGGTACATTGTCCTGTTGCATCACCCACCTTCTACACAGTTTCAGCTGACGTACAGACATCCTCACATTATCCTGAAGAATTGTCTGATATATTTGGGAATTCATCTTCCCCTCAATGGTTGCAAGTTGGCCAGGCCCTGATGCAGCAAAGCAGGCCCAAATCATGATATTTCCTTCACCGTACTTCATAGTTAGGATAATGTTTTCATAATGATATGCCGTGCCCTTTTTATGCCAGATGTAGTGCTGTGTGTTTTTCCCAAATTACAAAGTTCAATGTTAGTGTCATCAGTCCACAAAAGATTTTGCCAATACCGCTGTGGAGTGTCAATGTGCTCTTTTGCAAACTTCAGGCATGCAGCATTGTTCTTTTTTGCAATACCATTGTCCTGCTGTGGATACCCTGAACAGAGATGCTAGCAAGTTCCAATGTTGCCTTCAAATCTTTGGTTGTCATTCGGGGTTGTTTCTTTACCTCATTGATGAGTCTTTGTTGTGCTCTTGATGTCATTTTGACTGGGCGCCCACTTCTTGGTAAAGTAGCAACAGTCCCAAAGCTAATCCATTTTTAGATTGTTTGCCTAACTGTAGACTGGTGAATTTCTAAAGTCTTTAAAATAACTTTGTAACCCTTTCCAGCTTTATGTAAAGCAAAAAGTCTTGATTGTAGTGTTACAAGTCGTGTTCTGTGTGTGGTGGTAAGGAAGACAAAAGCATGAATAAGTTAAACAATATTTATTAAACACTTAAGGAGGGTACTACTGGTTTCCTATTTATATTCCTTTATATTTATCCAGAGAGACACGTAGACAGAGTATAATATATATATAAAAAGCAATGGCCAGGTTTAATTCTTCCAGGAAGAAGCAAAGTACACACATGTAGAAAATGGTACAGGATGAGGTTTGCTTGGGAAAAAAAAAAATCATTAGATTTTATATCATTGCAGTGGAGGCTGAAGGGGGCGTATCGTACACACACACTCCCCAAGGCCCCAGCTGCAGAGAGCAGAAGTCCCGTGGCAAGTCATGTCTAGTCTAGTTCCAGAAGGACATGAATTTGACATGACCTGAAGAGAACTATGAGCACCCACTAACTATAAACAATTAACACAATATAATAATAAAAATTATTATAACAACCACCCACACACGTCAAACAAAGAAGGTTCACAGCAAACAAAGCACTGCAAAGACACCACAGATGCTCACCACAAACAGATTGGGTTTAACAGTTCTGAGCAAACGGGAATGACCCAAAGACTAAAAAACAAAACATTACAAAAACAAAAGAAAAATGTTAGTCCGCTCACACAAGTGCCCCCAGAAGCGGACAAACTAACACAAAAAAAAATAACTAAAAATAAAATCACCAATCTGCAAATTTTTATTCAAAGTCTATAAACATTAAAATAACGCATACCTGAGGTGTCGAACACACACAGGCGTAGTTCACCAAACCACGGCCCTGTCCCGTAAAACACAATTAATATACAGCCATGACAGACAGACACAATTACAATAATAAAAGACATTTACTGGCTCAAATAGTTGACAAACCAACAGCGTGGGTCCAGCAATCGTCCTGGCCACCCACAGGAACCTGGCACACCCACAGGAACCTGGCACACCACGACAACCAGCCACTTCCTGACATCAGAGCGACACCCCGCGGTGCCACCCGTCACAATCCTTCCCATCAAGGTGCCTGACCCGACCCGGCAATGTACTTAAACTTAACCAATCTTAGCATTACAATTTAGTCTGCACAGACTGGGGCAATCTATGTGGGTTTGAATGCAACCCTGCAGTTTTCCTCACTGATCTCCGTGGCTCAAAAACTAAAGATGGGCCAGGTTCCTTGGTGGGTTCTTGGCCTGGAAAAAGTGGAACACCAGAGGTTACATCATTTTCAGAAACACCCCCATTGCCACTTCCCAACTCTGAGTGAGATTCAGATTCGGACAAATTTACACTACTTTCAGATGCAGGCTGTCCCTGAGCCTCCTGCATTTCCTCAGCCCCTCTACTCTCAGGGACCCTCCTCAGCTCTGCTCTATGCACCTGTCGGAGAGGCCCCTTCCTGCACTGCAGGTGATATAGAATATACCACACCTCGTGCAGGGGTCCCAAAAATCCTGAATCTTATTCCGGCCTCTGACAGTGTGAGTCTTTGTATACACCAAATCTCCCTCCTCAAAGTCAGGGCCCAAACAAGGATCCTGATTTCTCAACTCCCTCTGAGCTATTTTACTGTCCACTCTTAGTTGTACAGTCTCATAGGCTGAAGCTAAAGACTTTTGGTGCTCCTCTACCCATTCTTCCAAGGGAATTTCCTCTTCTGCAGCTTCTCTCCAAACCAGAAAATCTATAGGCAACTGTGGTTCCCGGCCAAACATTAAAAAATAAGGTGTTCTGCCAGTGGTTTGATGCACGGTGGTATTATATGCAAATGTGACCTGAGAAAGATGCCGCGGCCACCTCCTTTTCTGTTCTGGTGGGAGACTGCGCAATAAATCATGTAAAGTGCAATTAAAGCGCTCGCACTGCCCATTCCCCTGCGAGTGATATGAAGTGGTGCGGCTCTTCTCAATCTTGTACATTTTACAGAGCTGTTAGTTAGAAATTTCTCTCAAAATTCCTGCCCTGTTCTGAGTGAACAAGACTTGAGACACCAAAAAGCTGGAACCAGTTCTTCAGCAGCACATCTGCAACAGTACTAGCTCGCTGGTCTTTAAAAAACATCAGTCATGACAAGAACATTCTCCCTCCTATCTGTAGAAGGTTCTAAAACTGTAAAATCAATAGCTAAAATCTCATTAGGTCGGAACGCCTCAATTGTGCCCATGTTGGTTTTGACTTTGGGCTGCACAGCCTTTGACAGGACGCATCTTTCACATGTTCTACACCACTTTTCTACATCTGTGTACATACAGTATTTGGCCAATAGTAACGAGCACGCACCAACTGCAACGTTCGCTCGACACCCTGATGGCCCTGACCATCATGCAGAGAACAGAAGATGTTATTACACTGGGGTAATATCAACTGCTCTATCTCAGCCTGCCCCTCTGGAGTGTTTACACAGCGGTAGAGCACAGACTCTTGCTCCCTGAGACGCCCCCACTGCCGGACAAGCTCTCTGCTAACACACCAATCTCCTCCTGCATTCCAGTGACCTCCTCAGCTGAACCTGGGCTAACCTCAGACTCTCTAAAAGGGGCATGTTGACGGGGTAGTGTATCTGCGTTAGCATTTTGCAAGCCGGGACGATATTTTAATGTTTAAACCGTTACACTAAGTAACGGTTTAAACATAATGCCTGATTTTCTTTTTTTACTTGTAGTCTTTTAACCAACATTTTTTAATCTTAGTTGAGTAATGTTTTGGAGGAATACTTTTTACTTGTACTTAAATAAATTTCCGAAGTACAATTTGAAGCTACTCTACCCACCTCTGCTCTCTCATAAAGCCAAACCACATGCAACAGCTTCACTCAGAGCTGGTCCATTACAGTCTTTAATCAACCTCTAAAACCATTTACTGACCTGATATGGGCTAAAACAGGAAACACTGAGATTAAAATGAATGGTTTCTTTAACAAATACAACAGTCTGTACATCATTTTGTGTTTGCTTAACCCAATGTTTATCCAAATGCATCTCAATTTAATTCCTTTGTACATTTATAACATAATGTCAAAGACCCATGCTGACAGACAGGAAGATGAGACGCATTACAGTCACAACTCTACTTGAAAGCTAAACCACAACAGCAGGTAACCTTTAATTCATTGTGGTATTGTTAGGGGCCATTGTCTCAGACAGACTTCATGTAGATAGTCAAAAGCTACAACTGCGAAGGAGAAGGCATCTATGAATAATTTAATTACATTTCACATTTATCTCACTTCTAAAGTTACAGCATAAATGCATTTCAAGATTTGTGCATTTGCTGTCAATAAAATTCTTCTCATGACATTGTACTCCTGAAATGATTGTCAGAATCCGTGGATTGTTACCCTATTTATTTTTATTTTGCAATTCATACGGTTAAAGGGGTGAATGTTACATGGTTAATAAATGAATGAAAATGAGTCACTTGTGTGACGTTGACAGTCAAAGTAAAACACACATGTACAGCAGACTACTGTATGTACCAACATTTACATTAACATCACTTGATGCATATATTTAGTGTCTTACACCGAGACAAAAGGGACGGGTGTAGTTATCCCTGATGTGTCTGGTTTATCCAGGTTTGTTCAAATGGCAACAACACTTTGATGGCAACATGAACTATTGAGTCAGTGTTGTGGCTTTAAAATTGAATTGAATTGAATGTAAACTATTGCAATGTTTCAAAATGGCTTTGCTTTATAATTTGACTGTTACTTTATAACTACCAGTTATACATGTGTCAAAAATAAATGACTGCAAGTGCTGTGTGAGAGTAGTTGTCAACCCTAAACCACAAGGTTGCACTTAAAATGTTGCTCGTCATTTCTCATTCTGGCCCGTGACCAGATTATGACGAGGATATGCATAATCAAAGTGTTTAGAAACGAGTTACAAAGGTCTGTGAAAAACAACCTCTACTGTGAACACTTTAGGAAAATAAAAAACAAAAAAAAAGTTTTTATGTATTTTCAACAGTTCTTAGCTCTTAAACAAAACATCACTTGTTTTAAAATTGAACATATGGCTTTAATTGAAGAACGTTGATATGAATGGAGTCTATGTAAAGAAGTGTAAGTAGGCTAACAGAACCTAGAGGGAAAAGCCTACATGTAGATGAGGTCACAGTGAATGAGACAATGATAATGTTAGCTGCAGAAAAGCCATATTTACAAATAAACAGCTTAAATGCAATGTTGAGGATTTCAAAGACAAAAGATGTCCTTGTGGTTAGCAGCAGAATTCTGTGGCATCTTTTCAAAGCATTTGAATGTCTGTTTAAAAGTATCAGAAAGTGATAACATGTCACAAAACCACGAGAAGGGGTTTCAAATGCAGACGCAGCCGACACAGTTCAAATGGGTTTATTGAAAGCAGGTAAGTAAACAACCAAAGCAGCTGGACTTGGTTGCAGGGGAAAGGTCACTGTAAGAAACACAAGGTACGGGAAGTTCCAAGCAAACAACCATAGGATTGATGACCCGAGATATCTTAAAGGGCTCAATGAATTTGGGCGAGAGCTTCTTAGATTCATTCTTCAGAGGTATATTCTTGGTAGAAAGCCAAACTGACTGAGCAAGAGTGTAGGGAAGAGCTGAGGATTGGTGAAGGTCTCTATCGAAATCCTGCGGGCACTTCTGAAGGTGCACCTGGAAACTCCTCAGGAAACAGCTGGGACTGGTAACCTAGGGCACATTCAAAGGGAGAGCAACCCATGGTCGCTGGTTAGGGAGTTGTGGGAATACTTACCCAAACCAAATCAGAGCTCCAGGTGGTGGTATGGGTGCCCACAACGCAGTGCAGTGCAGTCTCCAGGTCCTGGTTGGCTCTTTCAGACATGGATTTGGAACACATGCTGGACCAGTAGCTCAGCAGCCAGTACTCTGGCATTCAGCTGACAGTATGACTCAAACTGGTAGTGACAAAGCCAGTAAGTGTGTGTAATAATCAGCTGTATTAACCTGGTCTCAAAATAGAGCTACAATTTAAAAATAATTCTCTCAGTCAGTGCATCCTTAAAACAATCACAAATACAACGAGGAGAAGAAATTAAGAAACCAGCAAATAGATTTTCTATCAAGCAGAAGAGAAGTGCCAGAAGGAACATGTGGTTTTTGGTGTTGCAAGACTTTTTGCAATCTTTAATAAACAGATGGGTCCTTTAAATAGTTCAACCTAAACATCCTGTGCACTGTCTAAAGAATTCAACACAGGTAATGCACTGAGAAAAGTAATGCCTCACTTTCATTGGTTAAATTAATGTTTATTTTATATTAATGTTTCTGTTTACCTTCATTAGGGAGCCATGAGGATCCAGTTTTTGTGTTTGCTGGTGGTTTCCACCTCTGTGCTGGGTCAGACCACAAATGATTGTTACAATCAATTCATCAAACAACATATCAACAACCAGATGAGTGTCGACAGGTGTGATGCTGTGATACGAAGCAGACACATGACCATGACTGACAAAAACAGCTGTAAGCAGACCAACACCTTTATCCAGGCCAGGGCTGCTGACAGAATTGATAGGGCCCTGGGGCGCTAGACCCCGAAGCCCGGGATCAGCTGCCCTGATCCTGGCCACCACCAACCCCATCAAAGCCCTCTGTGGTTGGGCAGGAGTGCCGTATGGTACTCTGACTAAAAGCAGCCTTTTCACGTCATAGTGTGTATCCTCGCTGTGAGTACAGAGGGCGCTCTTGCACCAGCTACATCACCATCAGCTGTGAGAATGGCAGCCTGTGGCACCTTGGCAGAGATAGTGTTTATTCACTAATCAGCCAACTTTTTAAGATTAAGTTTTCTTTTTGAATATAGATAATGTAAGACATAATCATGATAAAAACTAACATGACTGCAGTTTTGTCTTTATTAAAAATGAGAGAAACAACAAAATAAGTTTCATGTTGTATCTGCAGCACACCACACAATACACCTCACAGCAGAAGGACAGTATTTAATGTCCCACACATTAAAAACTACACATTATGTATACAGAGCACATGCAGGTACTGGACACTGGCAAGTGTACTTTATCAGTCTCTCACTCAAACCATCGGCAGCAAATGTGGAAGACTGTTTGAAAAGGCAAAATGCATTAAAAAACGTTACACAGTTGTATTGATGACAGCCGGGGGGGTGCTGGGTTTTGTACCTATGTAGAGAACAAGCGATATTTTAATAGTCACAGTATGTAGTTGTTTTATCAAATTATGATTCTTCTGGTTTATGCCAGAGCAACATTATTCCCAGGTCAGATGTGAGGAGGAAAGGGCAAAGGAAGAAATGTTTGTGCATTCTTTAAAGAAGAGGTATTAAGTTATAAAAGAGATGTGTTTGAATCCATTTTCAATCTATAAATCCATTCAGCACAATGTGGAACATTAATGTTATGTTATTGTGTTATGTTATATATGTGTTTTTCTCTGTGAGACCTGTCTGGACAGTCTAAAGTAGTTGATACAGTATATTTATGAAAGCATACATATATGCTTATGTTACAACATCAAATATTTCAAATTAAACCAGAAATGGAATTGAGCCTGATGCTTTAGGCTCTCGGCCAACAGATGGCAGCAGAGCAGTGGGACACACCTGCATTAGAAAGTACAAGAGCATAACACATCTTTTACATGAAGTAAATGTGTGTTTGTGAAATTTGAGATCCTTGTTAATTTTTCGTTTTTACCTTGATGTCATTGTTGGATTAAGACACATTTATTAATAGGGAAAATAAATAATAGTCTCAAGAACAAAAAACAATAATAGTCTAAAGAACAAAAGTATACAACAAAGATCCTATTGCTTTGATATTTTAATACAAAAATATACAATTTGATGCAAACTTATAATTACTGACAATATTGCAATATTATAGACTGTAAATACATACACGTCTCCTGTTTAGTCTCTTTGCAAAACAGCACCTCTCCACATGTGGACACATCCTTCATTCCTCTAAACGTGTGCACACTGGGTTCACTGAGTCTGTAATCTGGACTTCTTTTTTTAACGTGGTCCTGTGAACACACACAGATTTGTTTCAGTGAGACGCACATTCTTTTTCATCTCCACAAGTGTCAAGTAAGTGCTATTAAAAAAAAAATTGTATGATGATCCAGCTTGACAAAAATATGAGGCTTAATCTTCTCAGATTCTGAATCTTGACTTCTTAAACTATCCTATAATCTGTTTTGTCTCACAAGATTCCTGAGCAATGGTTTGGACCCTGTGTGACACCTGGACTTTGAATGTCACAGTGTTTGGGGGTTCCTCGACGAGAAAGCAGAGACATGATATTTAACATCTGCAGAGTCGACCTAGCTTACAGTATGTTAAAAAGTCACACAAACTGTTTTAGGCCCGTGTTCCTATTCAATGCAAACTACAGACAATCTGAAGTGTTTCATAGACAAATCACAAAAGAAGATGGATAGATGGCCTGGATGACTGAGACATGTTACATGTTAATGGCCCGGACCACCGAGAATTCTACCAACCCTCCCAATTAGCCATGTGTTTTGGCCTCAATCACATGGACACTGCATGATCACATTCTGATTCCCCATTGTGCGTCGCTACGCAAGAAAAGCTGTTGCCAGGCAGAGACTTTATGCACATACAGCACAGATATGTATCACTCCTTCATACCCTGTTGAAGGTCAACAACAGGCCTGTGGAGATGTATATGCCCAAATACCAAGAACAATTAAACGGTTTGACTCAAAATATTACAGTGGCAAGAAAAAATATGTGAACCTTTTATAATTTCACAGTTTCCTGAACAAATTTGTCTTCAAATGTGATTTGATTTTCATCGAAGTCAAAGGTATTTACAAACATAATGTGTCTAAAAATAATTACACAAAAAATATATTTTATGATCTTTTATGTGTTTTCAAAATGGCAGTGGAAAAGGTAAGTGAACCCTTAGAATGAATAACTTGTTGACTCCCCCTTGACAGCAATAACCTTAAGAAGGCATTTCTGTAGCTGTGGATCAGACCTGGACATTGTTCAGGAGGAATTTTAGCCTATTCTCCCTGGAAGAATGGCTTTAGCTCTGTCATATTCTTTGGACGTCTCATGTGAATAGCCCTCTTCAAGTCAATCCATAGCATCTTTGTTGGGTTGAGGTTTATTTTTCTAATGACATTCTGTTGTGGACTTGCTCTGGTGTTTTCAGTTGTTGCAACACCCACCTTCTACACACTTTCAGCTGACGTACAGACATCCTCACATTATCCTAAAGTTTTTTCTGATATACTTGGAAATTCATCTTCATGCCCTGATGCAACAAAGCAGGCCCAAATCATGATGTTTCCTTTACAGTTGGGAGGATGTTTTCATGATGATACGTCGTGCCCTTTTTACGCCAGATGTGTTTCTTCTTGCAAGAATTAAACCTGACCATTAATTTTTAAATTATACTCTGTCTACGTGTCTCTCTGGATGATACGGATAAAGGATTCTTATAATATTTGTTATTGAAGAAAGATGATATGAAAATAGTCTATGTAAAGAAGTGTAAGTACCAGACAGAACAAGAGAGTGAGAAAAAAGCCTACAGAGGAGAGGAGTTCAGTGAATGAGACTGTGTTAGCTGCAGAAAAGCCATATTTACTGAAAATTTCAAAGACAAAAGATGTCCTTGTGGTTAGCAGCAGAATTCTGTGGCATCTTTTCAAAGCATTTGAATATGTGTTTGAAAGTATCAGAAAATGATAACAGTGGTTTGCTTTATGACGCCGCATATGCCGCGGTTTTGCTTATCACAAACCATATACTGTTTTTTTTTTTTTTTAACATAAATGGAGACTATTGAGGAATCACTAAACCACATGCAGGTTGTGTAGGTGGTGAGAAAAGTGTGTCTGAAAGATGAAGACATTAAAAAAAAACAGAGAATTGTGAGAGATGAATTATGCTTGTGCAGCATTTCTTTTTTCTTTTGAAAGTATTTTCTAAAATAAGTTCCTTCTTCTTATTATATTGGCTAATACCAAAGTATAGGAAATTGAAATGTAATCAATGTAAAAAAAAAGTTATTCCACCTAAAAAAAAAAAAAAACCTTGCTTGATTTTGTGTGAGTGCTTAGTGGATAGACCATGCAGTGTCACAGAAAGTTGGTAAGACCAGGGGTCGAACCGTGAATACTTTGCGTGGAGCGGGTCAAGACTGATTTTCTTGAGTTTGTTAACTCTTAAATCTCGTGAGAATCAAGCTGCAGCCCAAGGTAAATTCTTTGAGACTGTGACAAAGTAAGTAAGTGTGTGTGTAATAATCAGCTGATTTCACCTGGTCTCAAAATAGAGCTACAATTTAAAATTTTTTTCTTTCAGTCAGTGCCCCCTTAAAACAATTACAAGTACAACTATGAGGAGAAGAAATTAAGAAACCAGTTTACAAATTTTCATCGAAAGCAGAAGAGAAGTGCCAGAAGGAACATGGGGTTTTGGTGTTGCAAGACATTGTGCAATCTTTAAACAAAATAAGAATCTTCTGATTTAAACAATGGTATTACTTAGAGACAGAGAGAGAAATAAGTAAAGGGATCAAAAATAGAGGAAGCTACTTTCTTGATAAGACTCTAACTTCATTGTACCCCGGGGCCACATCCTTCATTTTTTTATATTATTTGGAGTACTAAGAATACTCTCAGTAAAAAAAAAAAATGCAATTTATATGTTTTTACAATATTTTTAGTCAATGAAGTACCCATATTAACAAAAAAAAAATAATTGAAACTAATTACAATATCAGTATTATTAAATCTTTTATAAGAGATCTTTTAGAACTTAATACCTCTTCTCTAAAGAGTGCACAAACATTTCTTCCTTTGCCCTTCTCTCCTCACATCTGACCTGGAAAAGATGTTGCTCTGGCATACACCAGAAGAAGATTTATAACTTGATAAAACAATTAAAAAAATCAGTTATTCGCCACATAGTTACAAAACTGAGCACCCCATTGGCTGTCATCGATACAACTGAGTTAGGTTTTGTATGCATTTTGCCTTTTCATTCTACTTTTGCTGCAGATAGTTTGAGTGAGAAGTTGATAAAGAACAATACTTGCCGGGAAAGGACAACACAAAAAACACTTAAGTGTCCAGTACCTGCATGTGCTCTGTATAAATTATGTGTGGTATTTTATGTCTCACTGTGTGCTGTCCTGCTGTGGGGTGCATTGTGTGGTGTGCTGCACATACAACATGAAACTCATTTTGTTGTTGCTCAAATAATTTTTATTAAAGACAAAAAATTGCTGATTCAGTGTCTGTTTAGATTTTAATGACAATTATGTCTTTTGAGGACAATTACGTTCTACAAAGTGAACCGGTTCACTTTTCTTACAGTCGATGGTGATGGTACAGGTTTTATAATGTTTTCCTCTGTACTTACATTTAGGATAACTATTCCCACTTATCAGTTTACACACTGTGATGTCAAAAGTCTCGGTGCTTGTAGTCTCGATTGCACCATCCGACTTTTCTGCCCGACCACAGACAGCTTTGACTTGTTCATCGGTGGCCCAGATAAAGGTGTTGGTCTTCTTACACCTCTCATTTCCGGGCTTGGTGATGCGTTTGTTAAATATCACTTCGGTACATTTGTTGATGTCGTAATTCATGTCGTCGATGACATGTTGGTTGAAGAATGTCGCGGAACGTTCATTGGTGGTCTGACCCAGCACAAAGGTGGAAAGCACCAGCAAACACAACATCTGGATCCTCATGGCTCCCTGATGAAGGTAAACAGAAACATTAATTTAATCAATAAAAGTGAGTCATAACATTTCTCAGTGCATTACCTGTGTTGTATTCTGTAGACAGTGCACAGCTACAATGAAGCAGGATGACCCGGTAGAACTATTTAAAAGCCATTGTCTTACCCTGAAACACCCTCCATGACATCTGTTTATTAAAGATTACAAAATGTCTTGCAACACCAAAACCACATGTTCCTCCTGGCACTTCTCTTTTGCTTCATATTAAATAAGTGAAGTGTTTTCTTAATCTCTTGTCTTTATACTTAAATATATATATTTTTATTTTAAACATCATGACAATGAACCCCAAAGTCCAATGTGACTTTCACAGTGTCTTAACTCCTCTAGAAATACTACTTCAGAGACTTCCACAATTGGACAGAGGGCATCACCTCCAAACCAGTTGGACATTATGGTATTTCTGTCCAGCATCAGTAAGAATTTAAGGTGTAAGAAAAAAAAAAAATCTCTACATTGAGGCCAGGTGAATTATTACATTATGCACTTATTGGCCTTAGTGTCGCTACCATTTCAAACTAATTTTAAATTACAGATTTATTTAGAATCTCTAAATAGCCGATGTCACATTAATTAATAAATTATTAAAAATAGAATAAACATTCTTGAACCTTTTGAATTCATGATACAACCATATTTAACAATGCAACCATTAAATGCTGTCCTCACAGGTATATCATGAAAAATCATAATTATCAATTTTAAATCAACATTTACCACTAGAAAACAAAACTTTAGATATTGAAATAAAATAGTCTCTGCATTTAACGCAGTTGTAGGAAACTTAATCAGTGTTTTTTTTCCACGTTGTCTTCCTGCTCTGACACATCCTCCTTCAAATCTCCTCATCTTCAGAAGATTAGATCAGGGGCCTGTTTACACTAAGTCTTGCTGACATGATGTCAGTCACTGAAATGACAGCCCATTTACAGTATTGTTCAAAATAATAGCAGTACAATGTGTCTAACTCGAATAATCCAGGTTTTTACTATATTTTTATTGCTAAATGGCAAACAAGTTACCAGTAGGTGCAGTAGATTCTCAGAAAACAAACAAGAGCCAGCATTCATGATATGCACGCTCTTAAGGCTGTGCAATTGGTCAATTAGTTGAAAGGGGTGTGTTCTTAAAATAGCAGTGTGGTCTTCAATCACTGAGGTCATTAATGTTGTGAAAAAACAGGTGTGAATCATGTGACCACTATTTAAGAATGAAGCCTTGTCGAACATGCATTTGAAAGCCTGAGGAAAAATGAGTTGTTCAAGACATTGTTCAGAAGAACAGCGTACTTTGATTAAAAAGTTGATTGGAGTAGCCTATAAAACCTATAAAGAGGTGCCAAAAAGATAGGCTGTTTAGCTAAAATAATCTCCAGTGCCTTAAAATGGAGAGCAAAACCAGAGAGACGTGGGAGAAAAGACAACCAAATCAAAATCAAAATCAAAATGAATTGAAGAATAACCAGAATGGCAAAGGCTCAGCCAATGATCAGCTCCAGGATGATCAAAGACAGTCTGGAGTTACCTGTAAGTACTGTGACAGTTAGAAGAAGTCTGTGTGAAGCTAATCTATTTACAAGAATCCCCCGCAAAGTCCCTCTAATAAAAAAAAAAAAAAAAAAAAAGCCATGTGCAGAAGAGGTTACAATTCAACTGGCCTAAAGTAAAATGGAGAAACATTTTGTGACTGATGAGATCACATATACTTTTTTAGTTATTCATTTAGGCATGATGAGTTTATGTTATGTGTCTTATAGTTTATACTTATGCATGGTTTATAATCTAGTCTAGTCATTGTTTTGTTTGGGGTCCAAGGGCCACAGACAGTTTGTGAGACGGCATGTTTCTCCTACTATGGTGTTGTGTTTGCTGGTGGTTTCCACCTCTGTGCTGGGTCAGACCACCGATGATCGTTACAAGAAATTTATCAACCAACATATCAACAACCAGATGAGTGTCGACAGGTGTGATGCTGTGATACGAAGCAGACACATCACCATGACAACAACAGATGAAAGGAGACCAACACCTTTATCCTGGCCACCACTAACCCCATCAAAGCCCTCTGTGGTCGGGCAGGAGTGCTGTATGGTGACCTGACTAAAAGCACCCAGTCTTTTCCTGTCATAGTGTGTGAGCTGAGGAATGAAGTCCAGTATCGTGCTAGTACCAGCTACATCGCCATCAGCTGTGAGAATGGCTTCCTGGTGCATTTAGACCGAGATATAGTGGCCATTCACTGATCAGAGGGAATGACCAATTTATTAAAAATGAAATATAGATAATGTAAAACATAATCATGATTAAAACTAACCAGACTGTGAATCAGCAGTTTTTTCTTGAATAAAAAATGATTGGAGCAACAACAAAATGGGGTGCTCGGTTTTGTATCTATGTGGAGAATAAGTGATATTTTTAATAGTCACAGTATGTAGTTGTTTTATCAAATTATGATTCTTCTGGTTTATGTCAGAGCAACATCATTTCCAGGTCAGATGTGAGGAGGAAAGGGCAAAGTAAGAAATGTTTGTGCAGTCTTTTAAAGGGGTAATAAGTTATAAAAGAGATGTGTCTGAATCCATTTTCTATCTCTAAATCCATTCAGCACAATGTGGAACATTTTATTATACTTTGACAACAGCAGTAATGTTATGTTATTATGTGAGGCATATACAGTATATATTTATATATGTGTTTTTCTCTGTGAGACCTGTCTGGACAGTCTAAAGTAGTTAATACAGTCTCTTTCATAAATATATGCTTAAGTTACAACATTAAATATAAAAAAAAAAAAAAAAAACAGAAATGGAATTGAGTCTGATGCTTAGGCTCTCGGCCAACAGATGGCAGCAGAGCAGTGGGACACAACTGCATTAGAAAGTACAAGAGCATAACACATCTTTTACATGAAGTAAATGTGTGTTTATGAAATTTGTGATCGTTGTTTATTTTTAGTTTTTTACCCTAGTGTCACTGTTGGATTAAGACACATAAAATGTATTATATCGAAAAGTAAATAATAGTCTCAAGTGAACAAAATGACACAACAAAGATCCTATTGCATTGATATTTTTTAATACAAAAATAGGTTATTTTATTGCTTTAAACAAAACAACTTGAAAGCAAAAGACATAAACAGCATTTCATTTACTGTCGGGAGAGAATCACAGTCATCACAACCACACAGAGAGTCTGAAGAATCGGCAGCAGCACAATGACAACACAGTCCCTCTCCTGACCTGGAGGGAAGTTGTGGCTGTTTTAAAATGCAATGCAAACTTATATTTACTGACAATATTGCAATATTATAGACTGTAAATACATACACGTCTCCTGTTTAGTCTCTTTGCAAAACAGCACCTCTCCACATGTGGACACATCCTTCATTCCTCTAAACGTGTGCACACTGGGTTCACTGAGTCTGTAATCTGGACTTCTTTTTGTGACGTGGGTCCGTTAAAGTACTAGAGCTGCAACTAACGATTATTTTTTTGATTAGTCAACTAATCCAACAATTATTTTATTTTTATTCTTTTTATTAATCTACTGTATAAATAAACTGTATAAAAAAGAACACTATATTAATAAACTCTAATGTATTTTAAAGAGGGTAGTAAATATGCATATTTTTAAATTAAATGAATGTGATTAATTACAATGTTTAATATAATTACTTTAATTACAATCTTAATTATATTTCAGAGAGTGTAATTTATTATTAAAAAAACAGAAAGCATTTTACACTCTTTTTAAAAAATGAGATAATGTGTTATTAATCAAGTACTTATGATTATGTTTTATTTAATTGGTTTGTTACAAAAGTAAACAAAAATGTACTGAACTAAATGTTCAGATTACAGTATACTGTTAATGTAAATGTGCATAAACTACTTGTTTTAGTTTAGTTTATTATTTATTTGACAGGGACCATGTGCAAACACAATAATCTAACAAAAGAAAAGATGCTTTAAACGAATTTCCATCTGCAGTCCCTGGGCAGATAAAACATTAAGATACAATAAAATGCCTGCATCAAACATGAATAACCCACAAATCAGCATTCATACTTCAACCTAAGCTAATCACACTATACATAACATCCAACTTTCTAAAATTGATACAGTAAAAACTTAACCTAACCTAAAACCTTACAAACTACCATAAACATAATCAGTGCTGACATAAATGGTTTTCTAACAATACTTTTTAAACATTATGAGAAAAGTCTCTCAGGTCAGAGGTCAGAGTATCTGGGAGATTGTTCCATTGATTAACGGCTTTGAATGAGAAAGCTGTCTGTGCAACCAGTAAATGTTAATGGGTCCAAAGATGAACAACCACACTCGAACAACCAAAGGAAAGAACCGGTATTTAATGTTTTTCACAGAAACAGCTTTAAAAAATGGTAAAAATGAACCCTGGTGTCATTTTATAATCAGAAGTAGGCAGTAACAAGTTACAATTAGCATACGTCCAAGGCACATCCTATTTACGTTTTTTTAAAGAAAAGGTACTTTTATTAAACAAACATTTCAGTTTGTAGCACTGTTGCCTCGGCAGGCCTTTCTGTGCAGAGACAAACCTTCCTTCTTTAAAAGTACTTGAATTGAATAGAATTGAATTTTGTTACTGAAACTCAAGTTATAATTTTGACTCCTTTTAAATCAACTTAAGAAGAACTTAAAGTTACAGTAGCAAACTTTTATTTTAGTACATATTTCTGTTCATAATCACTGGCTGTGAGTGTCATTCAAACACAAAGTAACAAGAGTTCAAACCATGTAAACACTGCTAACATTTGTTTTACGATTGCCTTCAAATTGAACAATGAGCTAGATTTGGTTGTAGTTTATTATTTGGCACAAGTAGAGAACATATTAGGATAAAAAAGATTATATTGAGATTTTTAAAACTATTGTTATTGTTAGAATGAAGTCACAGCAGTTTAAGCACTTTACTGAGTCGACTAATGGGTCAGTTTTCTTCTGTTGCGGTCAAATCCCATACATTTGTTGTAAAAACATGCTTGACTATGTTAAGTGAATGTATTTTTTAAATATAAACATTATGACCTCATCAGCTGTTGTCCTGACGATGCCATGTATAGAACAGAACATAGATGTGGAATTATTGGATGGGTTCTGCTCACTTCACAAACCTCACTCCTTGAGTGCACCTTGTATTTACACAGCTCTACACGATTTACTCTCGAGACTTTTGTTTTTTACCTGAACTCGTTCAGAACTTCACCACATCTTGACTTGAACTACACTGACCTGGTAAGACCACATTCCTGAAAAAAGATTGCATTTTTCTCAAAATGAAGTTGGTTTATTGTATGGTAAAATTGGTAAAGACATGAAACAGTGTTATATTGAGTTTTTAGATTGGTTTTACTTAACAAAAACTTAATTTTCAAATAATATAATGTTTGTGAAGTGTTTTAACAAGTAGCATGAGTAAATATGAGCATTTATACTAAGCACATAAACTGTAAGTGACAGGTTACAGACACTTCAATGGCAAAGCCGTGTTTACTTTTGTCCATTACTTTTCTTGCACCAACAGCACACTTTCTTAGATTTAACTCACTTTTATAAACTTAAATTGAGTTAAAGTAAATAATTTGATAAAATAAACATTAGTGAAAATAACTTTTTCCATTAAACCAATACTTAAATTGACTTTCTTGTACCTCTCTTTCTGACGTTAAGACTGTTGACATGGAGTCAGTTTTTAAAGCAAACGTAGGTGATATTATCACCTCGCCCTCCACTCTCTACGTGGTTCAGCAGGTCCTGGGGTCCGGCGTTTATGGGGACGTGACCCTCTGCCGCAATGTCTACGCCCACCAGACTGTGGCGGTCAAAGTGCTGAAAGACCCCCGGCATATTGAGCTCGGAAGGCAGGAGGTAAAACCACACAGACCACACACTCTGTAAAAAGAGAAACTTGTTTAGTGATTTAAAGCAACAATAGATTAATAAAAACCTTTGTACAACCCACAGATGGAAATCCTCCGGAAAATGAAACAACTTGGATCCGACAATTTTAATATTGTACGCTGGTTCAGTTCGTTCTACTTCAGAGGACATTTCTGTCACGAGTTTGAGAGACTGGACATAAGTCTGTATGACTTACTGAGACGGTCTCCAACTCGCAGTCTCCAGCTCAAAGAGATACGGCCCATCCTGCAACAGGTTTGGTTATTTCACTCAGACTCATATGATTTGTCTCCAATAAAGGGACTAACTGCTAAATGAAAAAAATATATAAGGTGTAAGGGGGGGGGAGTTAGTGTGTGGGTTTAACATGTCTGTGAAGGTTCTCAGTCATCCAGGACATCTTGAAAAAAATGTTTTAAGTAAAAGCATCTGGGCTCAGTTTTCAAGGTGAAGACGTTTTGTCTCTAATTCCAGGAGACTTTATCAATTCTGAGATCAACTGGGATTTAAAAATTTTGTATCAACGTCTTTTGTCATTCAAAGTTGAAATTGCCATAATTACATTGTTACGTTTAAAACAGTTCAAGTGAATTATGAATTATTTTTGATTGGGAAATGTTGATTATATGCATCCTCAATGCATTTTATTTGGCTCTTAAAGGGACAGTGCTTTTTTTAAATGGTGGATAATTAATGTAATACCTGCAGTAGATAACTGTCTAGATAAGCTTTAGAGATAAGCACTTCTACTTCTACTGCATAAAAAAACAAAACTGTCCTATTTTCAAACGTCTTGGTTTTCTAACTCCATAAGCTCTACCTCCGCAGTTTTACCCTGAGTTATTCCATGTTACTGAAAGCTGAACTGATTTATTTGCAGCTGGCAGGAGCGCTGACGTTTCTAAAGAGAGTAGGCATCATTCACGGTGACCTGAAGCCTGATAACATTATGATGATAGATCATTTAGCGCAGCCACTAAGAATCAAACTCATTGATTTTGGCATAGCCACTGCTGTGTCTCAGGCCAGGCAGGGTGCAGTCATTCAACCAGTGTGCTACAGGTACGCAGGCATTTTCTGTCTCACAAACATTAGGGAGTCACAGGGAACTAGGCAAAGATGTGGTCTTCTGTATTGTGTTGCTGTAATAATGTGTGTTTTGTGCAGATGTCCTGAGGTGCTGGTTGGTGCTCCCTTTATGAAGCAGCCGACATGTGGTCCCTAGGATGCACTGTCGCTCAGATGTTTTTGGGAAAAGTGCTGTTTTGGGCCACAAACAAGTACAGCATGGTAAGTATTAGTTTGATTTAGGTACACATTTAACACTTGCCATATGTAGATGTGACTTTTTGCCAAAGATTATTACAGCCAAAGTCTCCAAAGCACATTCATGGTAAATTTTTAGTTTTTATTTTTATTTTTTTTTAACAAATACAGCCATGGACGATGCAAATGTCTTTATGTGCTCACTACTGCCAAGAGATTTGACCTGTGACATTGTGGACTCATGTTTCACTCAAAGATAAAATGTAATGTGTTGTGTCCACAGATGAGGCACATCATCCAAATAGTGGGACAGCCTCCGAAACATATGCTGGACATTGGTGTTTACACAGATGAATACTTCTGTCTCCCTGAAGGATCGACTGACTGGACATTTAAAAGTCTTCTGGAAGCACCATTTACGCTCACTGTTGAAAAGCTGGAGAACATTTTTGAGGTAAGAACATTTGCCTTAGTCTTAAAGATGTGGTTAGGGTCTTTGTGAAGTAGACTTGTATGTGGTACTTAGTTGAGTATACAGCCTGACAGATTTAGAAAGGCATGAGAGGGCTAGTATTAAGGAAAAGCTTTTAAAACCTTTTTAAGTACCACATTCAAATATTGCAATAAAGATACTAACTACCTTTATTTTCTGTTCAGTACAACCCAAGTGGCAATCAGACAAGCATTGAATTAGGAGAGGCTTTCGATCGCATATACTTTTTAGACTTGGTTAAACAAATGCTGGATTTAAACCCTGCCACTAGAATCACTCCAGAAGAGATTTTTGAACATCCTTTCCTTACGCTGAGTCACCTTGATGGATGTTTTGAAGACAAGTGTGTATTTTTTATATAAATATATATATTTTAACATGTAATCTCTTGTTATGCAGAGTTTAACACAGGAACTGTCTTTCAGTTTCATTGAGTATCAGAACATCATGAAACAAGTGCTGGGTGATCAGGAGGTGCAGCCTGCAACCTTCGCCTCTGTCCCCAAAACCAGACCGGCACCACAAACATCTGTGGCAACACAAGCACCGCCATCTCAAAGTCAGAAACGAAAAAGAGATGTTGATAACAACCAGGACCAAGAAAGGTTTGCATTGAATAAAATTTTAATTATACCTCTTTGGCCTTAGCAGCAACTAAAGCATTAAAATGTTTTTAATTAAATTAATATTTTATTCATTTTTTCTAGCTCTAAGGTGGTAAAGAAGAGACAGCACGACAATCCTGTCAACTACGACTTCTCCACAAAGAAAAGGAGGACAAACAATGCTGAAGGTAAACTTTATGAACAAGTGTCACAGATTTACAAACTCCAATGAATCATGTCCACAAATCTAATGTATAATTCTCTCTGCTTTTTTTTAAACAAAATAATCTAACCCTCTCTTATTTCTTAAGAATGTATAGACCTGACCTCAGTAGAGTCACCAGTCAGTCGGAAGAGACAGCGTCCGGGGGAAGACAGTGTCATTATCATTGATTCAGTCTCTCCTCGAAACAAAGAAAGCTCTCAGAGGGACATAAACTCTTCTGAAAACAGACAAGAGGACAGAGACTGACCCATGGAGGCCACACTTAAAGAAGATTATTTAAACATTTCTTTTAATCAATACATTTTCAAAGTAATTTTGTTGTACTTGTTTTTAATGTATGTTTTTTGTGTGAAACTCCATATATTACAAGCTCAAGAAACATTTATCAATATATAAACCATTGAGGGTGTGTAGAAAAGCATTTAGGTAAAAATAATCAACCAGAATTAGTCTTTCCTGAAAACTCGCAGAAAAATTGCATCATGAAGGTTCCACGCTATCAAAATATAAAGGCTAATATTGTTGTCAATACAGAAAAATACAGATATTATTGTCAAGATAAATACATTTTTGAGACTACTATTTATACACACAAAGCCATTAATAGAGACATTACATGGGGCCCAAAGCAGGAAGTACTTGAGGACCTGTCATTTCCACTAAATTTCAGGCTCTTAGGACATTTAATAGTATAAAATAAAATAAATGATTGTTTTAAGCCACATATTTTGGGCCATATTAAATGTAACTGTGGAGATAACACAATATTACAGGTCATGCAACAATCTGAATTTATTGCAACTTGTGAGATATTGCTTAATTGCAGTTCAGTGCAACTTTTTCGGGCTTGGCAAACAGATATTATTGGCACAAAGGCATAAATAGACCCTAAATATAACCTGCAAGAACTAAGATATGGACTCTTTCATTATTTAAGCTTTAATTTTATTTATTTATTTATTTATTACAGGAACCATTTAATCAAACATAGTTACAAAATAAATATTGCAGCTGATGTGATGCATATAATGTTTATAGCAAATGCTAATTCTCAACTCTTGTCCTTGGTTGGGCTTTTCTACTTTACACTAATATTATAAAAACAATGGCAATACACTATGAAAGCATTATACACAACAATATATACAACTATAAATACCAACCCATGAATAAAGTACATATCATCCACGCCATTTCCTCACCCATCCAATCTTCCACTCACCAAAATACAATATTTAAAAATGGGAACAGATTTTTTTTTTTTAGACAAGATTTAGGCCTAAAGGTAAACAATTTAAAATCAGATATAACCTTAATATGCAGTACAAATTTAAAGATTTTGAAACAGATTATGCTTCAGTGAGACATAATATAATTTTTTTTTCATATTTTATGTGGAAAAGCTAAAACAAGCATCAACTCTGTCAAGTCAATTAAACCTTGGTGAGATCAAGAATGGACGTGGCAGAAGGAAAGTGGAGCTGGTGAAATTAAAGACCTACCCCTTTAACACTTTGAAACTAAGCCTTTTTGGAATTGTCGGTTTATTTCAACCCCTGATCACACAGAAACATTTACTTATTGTTAACACATATAATAGGGACATGGCTTAGACATGTGGTTTCCTGGAGGCCATAACTGTTGCTAATGGTTCAGTTGAGTTTTGTCCACATTTGGAACCAAAAAGTTTACCTGGATGTCTAAAAGAACATCTCACAAAAAGCAGGAGAAAATGGTTGAATGTGATTACAGACAAGGTCAGCGAGAAGGCGCCCATCATGCTCTTATCCTCACTGCGTGTAGTAGTCAAAGTGTAATATCAAAAATTCAATTTCACTCTTAAAGGAGGCTTTCTCTAATTATCTGGTCAACGCTCGGAGGGAGACGGGGCACACCACACAGGTTTTTTGTCAAAGACACACTCTCCTTTGCCTGGGCAGGCTTTTCCAAACAGCGTTACATCAGAGGGAAATATATTAACAAGTGAATTGTACTTTTGAGTTTGGAGCTTAGAGGTTTACAGTGAAAATAATCTCTCAAGGTGTCCAGCTTCATGTGAGGCAGAAAAGGTCTTTGCAGGAGAAAAAAAAATTGTTTTAAATTAAGCAGGGACAACTTTATAGATTCTGGTGAAATAACACCAGGTCAAGGTTAACGCAAGATACAGAGGCTTTTTAATTATGACTGTGTCATATGTCTCAATGTCTCAACACTGTTATAAGAATTCTATATCCTTATACTATCCAGAGAGACACGGAGACAGATTATATTATAAAAAGCAAAAGGCCAGGTTTTATTCTTGCAAGAATGAAGCAAACACACGGATATATATCAAAGGTACAGAAGTGAATTTGCTTAAAGAAGTAAACAAAACATGAGATTTTATATCACTGCAGTGGGGGCTGTCAGTGGGAGGTGTATCTTCCATACACACTCCTCAAGGCCCCAGCTCCAGGTGCAAAAGTACCATGGCAACCCATGTCTATCTAGTTATGTCTACTCCATGCTTGGACTAGAATGGAGGACATGACATGATTTGACATGACCTGTAGAGAACTATGAGCACCCAGCAACTATAAACAATATAAGCAATTATAATAATAAAAATTCTTATAACAAACACAAAGGATTTTTGTTTATGAAAAATGAATGAATGTATCTCTAAATACAACAAAAAGCTTTCTAAACTAAATCAAATTGCTTTTATTGTCTAAACACATTCTCTGTAGTGTAATGAAAAACTCTTATTGCCTGAACTTACCTACTTTTTTAGTCAAGTGTGTCTCTGTTAGAACTTAAACTTTGACCTCTGTCCCATCATCTAAACCTGCCTTCTGACTAAAAAGAGGGAACAAAAACCACTCAAGCATCACAAAAGAACACAAAATGAGAGAAAACATAGTTAAATACTTATTTTTTCAAGAATCATTTTCCTTTTTTTTCTTTTATTTGATGGTTGATATGTAGTAAAGGTAACTCTTGACTCTGCCAGATAGAACTGCTTTTTGTAAAAGGTTTCCCTATCAGACTTTATTCTCTGACTCACTGATGAATGTGGTATAAAACTCTTTTTGAAAAAAAGTGAATAGATTGGTTCAGTGCCAGTCCTCTGTAGGTCACATGGCCACTGTGGTTAGGGCAACCCTTCAGCCCAAAAACAAAATATAAAACATTTAAATGCTTAACAATACAAACCCAAACAAACTGTGTATCTAAATAAACAAAAATAATTAAATAAAAGTAGGATGCTGCCAATACATAATGTTAAATATAAAATCAATGACTTAAATACATAAATGTAAATAAAATATCACTCATTGAAATTATAATAAAAAAGCGCATTTAAAACTAGGCCACAGACAATGACAAAAAAATAAACATTAAATAACACAAAAGTGTTATTTCTCTAATCGACCTGAAGACACAGTCCAAATGAAGTGCAGACAGTGAGTGTGGTTGACTCTGGACACAATACGCTCTCAGTTTGAGCGACAGCACTGGAGAAGAGGCTTTTCTCCATCACAACAGGAAATCAGTCTCAGCGCTGTCTGTGCCTCTTCCTTCCATCGTCTTCATCACCACTTATCGCTCGTTTCACTCTGACACAGACAGTTAGCCCTGTTTCCTGTGTCACTTTAACTGTAGGATTTGGCAAAAATACAACATAAACTTAACAGTAACACTTGATCAAAACAGAGCTATTACTCATAGGTTTGTTGCTTAGAAACATATTCATTTTTTTTTCCTGAGATATCGTCACCGAGGTGAGGACCACTGCTGCATCTGAAATGTCTTCATGGCTCAGATGCAGACAAATAAAAGAAAACTGCTAGTCCAATTTTGTAATGTTGTTATTATAATCTAGTATTGTCACTAGATAAATTATGGGGATTTCTTCTTGCTCCTGCTGCCCCAGACTTTGTGACTTTTCTGTATGAAATTAACCCAAATCTTGTTCAATTCAGATTGTTTTCTCGCCATAGTACCATAAAAAGTACCACATCACAGTTTGCATAATGGTCAGCTTTATTTGAGGTTTCCAGTAAATGCAATTGCTAAGAGGTCTTATTGTTGCAACAGTGAAGGTCAGTTCAAGATAATTTAATTTTTAAATAAAAAATTAAATTTAAATAAATTAATTTGTTGAATCACCTTGAGCAGAGATGACCAGAGAACAGACAATTGTGTGGGAGGTGTGTAGGTGTCATTTGGAGCATGAAGAACGGAGAGAGTTTACAGATTAAGGGAATCTCTGGGGATTAGGACCACTTCCTGTTTCTAAGCAGTAAATTAGCCCAGCGGTACCACAAGGGAATCACAAGCTGAACCACAGTCCAGATAAAGTCACAAAAGTCGCACAACACTATAAAAAGTTATTGTAAAGATTCAAAAAGATATAGGGTGACATGTACTCAGGACTGGGCTCACCATTGAAAGTGGTAAAAGCACTGATGGGTGAGAAACTAATTTTAGATTAAATTTACTCCCAGAGTCCTGAAAGTGATCCACAGTCACAGATTTCAAAGTGCAGATCTACTATGTGTTAATAATGGATTTTATATCAATTGATTATATGAAACTATATGAATAAAAAAAATAAATGAAAATATTAGTGACAGTCCTTACAGTGGGCGGCAGTAGCTCAGTGCGTAGAGCGGTCGTCCTTCAACCGGAAGGTAGGCGGTTCGATTCCCGCTCTCCCCACAGTTCATACTGTCGTTGTGTCCTTGGGCAAGACACTTAACCCACCTTGCCTACAGTGGTGTTCCAGCTGTAACACTGGTGAATGGAACCTAGTCGCTTTGGATAAAAGCGTCAGCTAAATGACTAAATGTAGGACAAATGATGAATTACAGGAAGTTACTGTAGTAACATATGTTCTCGTTTTTTTTACAAACACCACTTAATGTGAGCATAAACTATGTCAATAAACTGCAATCAATGTCGACTGTGTTATAGTTGTTGGGTAACTGAGTTGACAATTTGGCCATTTTAGGCTAATGTACTTATTGCAGACCTCAGACTATTCACCACAAACTCGTGTTTTTAATGCACTTCCCATGCATATTTGTAACCCTTCATTAACCCTCTCTGTGCCCAGGCAATAAAACTTATAAAATATTGAAAGACAGGAGTACAAACTAACCACACTGTCTTCAAATCTCCTCCAAAAAGATGTGACATCATATGATGTTGGACATGTAACTTTGTATACAGCCCATTGACATGAAATGCACCCCTAATTATAGAATAACTCATGTATAGCTTGGCTGCCTCTGTGCTCAGTTGATATCGAATGAATCTGAACTGTGCAAGATTTAATAACCTGCTCCACAGTATCATCTGGAATGGCTCCTGTTGAAAGCGTTTTGAACAAATACCTGGTCAGTGAGCAAAACTCAGACCCAAAGACTGACTCATGAAATGAACAAATCCTTCTGTTTCTGCGTTCAGCCTACGGGGACTTGAATGAAGCGACTCAGAGACTCGGGAGATGAACGAGTCCTTTCTGTTTCGGTAACTGCATACTCTTTCTCTATGGGGCTGGGACTTGGTGAGCGAAGCGAGCGAACGACTTGGGAGATGAATGACTCCTTTCTGTTTCCTGTATGAGATGTGGTGCAATGCGCATGCGCAGGTCTACACAAAAATGAACGACTCGCTCTCTGAGATGACTAGTCGTTCCCGAGTCATATTAAAGACTCGTTCAAAAGAACGAATCGTTCATGAGCGACTCATCACTACTTTGGACCAAATAAACTTTGTTTTTGAACTCTTTGCCTGTGTTTGCACTGGAGTCTTCCATGTTCTGGGCCTTCGGCCTTCTGGTGCTAAATGGTTTAGCACCAGAATATATCTCTGACATGCTAGTTACTTATGAACCTCCTCGGACTCTGAGAACATCTGGGACAGGCCTTCTGCTCGTGCCCAGAGTTAGAACTAAACAGGGTGAAGCAGCGTTTAAGTTTCATGCAGCAAAAACCTGGAACAGCCTCCCAGATGAAGTAAAACAAGCCTCAACTTTAACAATGTTCAAGGGGAGGTTAAAAACCTTCCTCTTTAGCTCCGCCTACACTACAACCTAAAGTGTTTGTTTTTTCTTTTATCTGCACTCTTCTTTTTAAAATGTTTTTAATTTTTTCTTATGTTTCTTAATATAAATCTTGTAAATTGTCTTTTATTCCTGTAAAGCACTTTGAGTTACCCAGTGTATGAATTGTGCTATATAAATAAAATTGCCTTGCCTTGCCTTGCTTTGCCTTCGGCCATGACACAGGGCCAGTACTGTGATAGAACACAGGCCTTCAGCCTGCAGGGGCGCCGCTGTGGCCATGGGAGTGTCGGGTAACTGAGATGGAGAGCCAGTGTATCAATGCCAGGTTTTACAGACAAAACAATCACGCAACAGAAAAGTGAATAATTTAATTCATGTGTTTATTCTTATTCTGTGGTTATTCATTCTGCTCTATTTGCCTCATAAAATAGCTATTTTAAAAATGGGGAGTGAAGATTTTGACCTGCAGATGGTTATTTCACATCTCATGGCAGCCCTACGGGGACATACATCTGTTTATGAACAAACCCAGTTGAAGTAGGTTAGTTGTAGGGTGTAAACAATATTTTAGCCATTTTGGATAAAAAAAAAATTGTTTTTGCAAAACTTATTCCTTAAATTATGCTAATCTACGTATCTATAGTGCATACGCTAGAAAACATTTAAGCGTTATTGTCCACTATAGTGACCTGTATGCAGGCATCCTCGGCCCTAACCTGTGTGTCCTCTTGGTCCAGGGTTGACCTGTCCGGGGGAGATGGTGAGGGAGCAGTTGAAGCGACACCAGCCGTTGAGAAAGTGCACATCCACCAGCAAGATCCCCCGCATGGACTGTCCCAGGTCCTGCCAGGCCACAGCGCCCCCTGGTGTTTGCTGTGGCGTTACTAAGAGCAGAAAACGAAAGGTGGTGTTCCGCTGCACTGACGGTGCCTCATACTCTGAGGAGATGGAGACGGCGCTGGAGTGTGGCTGCGCTAAGTGCCCGTTGTAACAGCACACAGTTTGTTCCAACACTCGCCGCTGCCATTTTGTGAATTCTCCATGAGATTTTTCCACACTGACGAACTCTGCTCCCATTATGTGATTTGTCTCCTCCGTGTTCATTTTGAGCGATGCCAAATTACTGCCGAGAGAAACAACATTTAATGGGACGTGTGTTTTTGGAAAGAGAAAATATATTGTAAGATATAAGTGAGAAAACATAGAACTTATTTTTATTATGGATTTTCTTTTCTAAAAGATGATAAAAGGACTCATGAGTTATTTTAATATGTTGATTATGTAATGTGTTACATAGTATAAAAAGTTATTTTGAATCTTGGAAGAATAAAAAGTATACAGCCGAATAGATTAACATTCCTTAAAAGTATATAAATTTATATGTTTGTATAAATCTTTATAATTACCTAATCCAATGAGTTTTTTTATTTGCATGATATTAATGAGTGCTGACTTTTGGGAGGATTTGGATTTTCAAAATGGCTGCTAAGATGAGCTCCCTTGGTTTTACAAAAAGGAAGAGGTGCCACTCCATCACCTTCAGGAGACAAAAGGGATCCGTTGTGCCTCCCGAACCTGCTTCACTATAAAATGGGACAACATCCTCACAAGTTTCCTGAGGACATAATGAAAGACTCCTTACAGAGAGAATTTAACCGGTTGTTTTGGTGTCCTCCACTTTTCTTGGTGCACACCAGACTCACAATATCACAAAGTTTAACTTGTGCACGCATTTGTAGTTCACTAGGAACTACATCAGTTTAAATCAGCATCACAGTAAGCCTCACACTGACTTTGTACAGTTTGCTGCTGTGTTAGACCCTTATTATTGCAGTTAATAAGGGGCTAAACCCAATTCACACAACACGATTGTTTTGAGAAATCTATTACACCAAAGCTAATGTAAATTATAAAATACATGTGCCTTTTAGGGTTAGTCTATCCAACATAAGGTGCCTTGATTATTTAAGTGTTTAAGTGTCGCCATTATTAAGAGTTCCAAATTTGTTTCACTGTGAACAGGCAGCGTTAACAAAATGTCATACTCATTCTTCTTCTTAATCGCACTATAAAATTACTTTGTTGACCTTTTCTTTAAGGTACAGATATTTTTATTGAGCTCATTGAAATATCAAAATTGGCTCACATATTGTATTTTATTGTAAACAACATTAGCACAAGTACAGTGGGTGGTACTAAATACAAAGAGCCTCTGCATCAATAATACGACAGAGGCAGTATAAAGCTGGAGAGTGTGTGTATTATAACACATTGATGACTAACCGATTAAAACATAGACAATAACTACATTACTACTTATTTACTTTATACATTGTTGATTTGTTGACAGCATTTACATCAGTCACCTGTCCTACAAACACAGCAGCATCAGTTTGCTCTGTCACCATCTCTCAGTATTTCCTCTTTACACATCCAGCTCTATTGAATGCTCTCTGTTGCTTCTGATCACAGAACTGTGGTTCCTCCTTTTAAACTGAATCTGCAACATTGTAATTTTGGGTTTAATTATCAAATATAATGACAAGTCAGTTACAAGACATTATTTGACTGGTCCTGGGTCAGAAAAAAATGAATATGTGATAATGGATACTTACGTGGAATGTTAAAATTAAACAACCATCGACACTAAACCTGGATTTTAATGTGTTTCTGATTCCTTATGATCTTGAAATAATCAATGTTTACACTTAAAAAAACGATTTGAGACATTAAACTTTCACAATACACAAGGCCCCTTTAGCTTCAGGCATTATAGCTAGTGATGCTAACAGCCATTCAGCTAAAGTATTTATGAATCTCAAACTCAGTTGTTTGGCCAGTTATGGGTCTCCAGAAAGGAAAAAAAAGCTCCCAATGACTCTATAGTTATAGAAATGTTTTAGAATTTGAATGCAATTAGTTTATTTAAGGAGTACAATTGAAGTTGAGTTTCTACTAAGCAAATCCATTGTGTCATTGGTTTGCTGTGGAATGTTTTAAAACTTGTCCAGCAGAAGTTAGCTTGTCAGCTTGTTTATCTCTGACTGTTCTAAATTTATAATCATTCAAATGTTTTAAAGTTGCACTTTATTGCCACATTAGCAAATCATTTTCTTGAGGCTACATATATTAATGTTTTTGAGGCTATTTTTCTTATGTTCAAATAGATACTTTGTGTTGCTATAATAATATTTTAAGATTAAACAGCAGCTATAGGAACTTGACATGAGTGAACTGTGGTCTTGTCAGTAGAATGACAGCGGTGCTCTGCAGGTTGTGGTTCGGTGTGGTTTGAACGAGTTCGAGGAGGGAGGGGAGACTATATAAACCAATGGACCAAGTTAAATTTACTCCACTTAAACTTCACCTCAGCTCTGCCGTTAAGACAGGTAACTATAATATACATACAATATCTATATGTAATCTGATTAACATTAAAGTTAATATCAGTGATAATTCTTTCTTTTTTTTTCTTTTTCATGTTTAGCCACAACAGCCGCAAGAAAAAGGTGCCATATCATCGCACTTCACTTAGGTATGTATTTTTTATTTATTTTACAAAACGCTATTTCGTAATACTATAATGGAAATTGTTTGTTTCTACACTCATTTAATAGTCAGTTTGTTCTATGGCCATTTTGCATTTGCCTTGTAAAATCAATATCTGCATTTGAGTCTTACACCTACAATTAATACCTCTCTGTGAGGCTTTTTTAGAAGTGGAGACATAAAACTATTAAAGGTGTATATGCTTGTGCAACATTTCTGTTCTCAATTGTATTGGTATCATTTAAAACAAGTTTGAGACAATGATTTATACATTTGCAAAATCAAAAAAATAATGACTGTGCAAGTACTTTGAGAGAGTAGTTCTGTTCAACTCTAAACCACAGGCTTCACTTAAAATGTGGCTCGTCATTTTTCATTCTGGCCTGTGACCAGGTGCATTGGGGTTATGCATATCCAGAGTAGTTAGAAACAAGTTAAAACAGTCAACCTCCACTGTGAACACTTAATAAACACTTAATATAATGTATAAAAAACATACAGATATAGATGGAATATTATTTTGTCCTGTATTCTTTTCTGCACTGTGTAGTGTCAAAACTGACCTCTCAGTCTTTGCCACTATTGTATGTAATAAGTTATGAACGCAACACCATATTCCATGCCATTAGAGTCTTTATTGTTCACAACCAACACAATAACGACCCGAGTAGACTTTCCCCCATCTCTACTAAAGATTGAACAGTAGACATAAGCTTTTATACAGTTTTGATTTCAGTAAAGTAATAACTCTTTCTGATATCATTGTCAAGGCTCTGGGATTCTCCTCATTAACTCCCTGTCATTTCTGTCTGTCCTTGAGCTACTCCTCGCCGGCTCTGTCTCCTCCGATAACAGACACCTGCGTCTTTATCTGGTCCTTCCTGTGTGTGTGTCTGACATTAGGTTTTGTCTTTTATATTAATATTTTTAAATGAATAACTAACTGGGTCTACATAGTTTAAAACACATAACATATATAATATTACACCACAACTGAACACTGGCTTTTATTAAAGAAAGGTCTAAATCAGTTTTGATATGAAAGGAGTCTATGTAAAGAAGTGTAAGTACCAGACAGAACAAGACGGTGGGAAAAGCCTACATGTAGATTAGGTCAGTAAATGAGACTGTGATGATGTTAGCTGCAGAAAAGCCATATTTACAAATAGACAGCTTAAATGCAATGATGAGTATTTCAAAGACAAAGATGTCCTTGTGGTTAGCAGCAGAATTCTGTTGCATCTTTTCAAAGTCTGTCTGTCTGTTTGTGATCGGAACGTGACAACAGTGGTTTACTTTATGACACGCATAAACATCAGCACTCATCTTTTTTATCATAAATGGAGATTATAAATAAAGTGTGCTGTGAGAGATCACTAAACCACATGCTGCAGCTTGAATTTGTCAGCCCTTAACCAAAAACGTGTAGGTGGTGAGAAAAGAGCTACAGTTTGTCTGTACATTCTGATTTCAACAAGTCTATGTAATGAAAGGCCCTTTGAGAAACAGAGACATTAAATAAAACAGAACTATGAGAGATGTATATGCTTCTGCAGCATTTCTGTTCTCATTTAAAAGTATTGTTTAAAATATGTTCCTGTTTGTTATCAATAACAAATTGTAGAAAGAAACTGAAATGTAATCACTGTAAAACAAAAAAAAAAAAGAAGACAAAGCTTAAAGATACAAGTTATTCAACATAAATAAAAAACTAGATAATAGAAAACTTTATTTCAAAATACCTGTAACCACTTTTGAAGCCTGATCTTGTGTGTGTTTAGTGGATAGAGGTGCTTAGATTTACTTTGAGTGAGTTTAATATTTCTAACATGTGCAAAATAAATGCAAAACTCCAAAAACGGACAATAATCTTTGACACAGCCAGTGTAAGACAGTGCGACTCAAACTGGTAGTGACAGCCTGGTAGTTTTCACCTGGTCGCAACATAAAGCTACAGTTTTTTCCTTCTGTCAATGAAGCTTAAGCTTTTGTAGTGCACCCTTAAAAAACAATCCCTAGTTACATCTCTCCAACATGTACCTTGAGTTCATTAAAGGAGTGTCTCCAAACTGTCCTAAATGTGTTCTGGCAGGCAGTATGCAGAGACATTAGTCTGGTGATAGGGCAAACACTTCTCCCCAGTCCATAGCTCTGTCTCTTAGGACGTACACCTGAAGCATTAAAAACACAAAGAGATTCTTACTTAATTCTTACTGATGCTGTCAGGAAAAGCCAAACTATCCAATTGTGGAATTCTCTCATATCTGAAGAAGTATGTAGTAGAGAGGTTAAGACACTGTGAGAGTGGTAAGTCCATTTTTTTTTTTTTTAATGGAAAAATGTTTTGAAATAAATGTGACTTGTGGGTGCATTGTCATAAAGTTTATCCTGTGCTTTGCTTTAAAACACTTAATAAAAGTAATATATATAAAAGATAAAACAAACTTTACAAACCATAATTTCTATAAAGCAGAAGAGAAGAGCCAAAAGGAACATGTGTATTTAAAAAACAGAGGTTCTTCAAACTAAAACAATAGCCTTTAAATAGTTCAACATGGTCATCCTGCTTCATTGTAGCTGTGCACTGTCTAAAGAATACAACACAGGTAACACAGTGAGAAAAGTTATGCCTCACTTTTATTGATTAAATGAATGTTTCTGTTTATCTTCATCAGGGAGCCATGAGGATCCAGTTGTTGTGTTTGCTGGTGCTTTCCACCTCTGTGCTGGGTCAGACCACCATTGATCGTTACAAGAAATTCCGCGACCAACATATTATTGAACACATGAGTATCAACAAGTGTGATGATGTGATACGAAGCAGAAACATCACCGAGACCAACAGCAACAGCTGTAAGGACACCAACACCTTTATCCTTGCCACCCCTGAACATGTCAAAGCTGTCTGTGGTCGGGAAGGAAAGCCGTATGGTGACCGTAACCTGACTAAAAGCATCAAGCGTTTTCCTGTTATAGTGTGTAAGCTGATGGAGGGTCGCTATCCTCCCTGTCAGTACAAAGGGCAATCTAAAACCGGATACATCATTATCAGCTGTGAGGAGGGCTTCCCGGTGCACTTTGAAGATATAGGGTTAACTGATCAGAGACCAACTTTTTAAGATTGAGTTTTCTTTTTGAATAAAGATGATGTAAGACATGATTGTTATTAGATCTAACCAGACAGCAGTTTTGTCTTTAATAAAAATGATTTAAGCAGCAACAAAATGGGTTTCATGTTGAATGTGCAACACACCACACAATGCATCTCACAGCAGAAGAACAGCACAAAGTGGAACATTAGGTGCCACACACATAATCATTTTTTTAACCAATGCATAAGGCCCAACAATAATAATAATAATCTTTATTTTTATATATCGCTTTTCCACCTACTGTAGTAGGCCCTCAAAGCGCTTTACATACATTAAGCTTTTTACCAGTGTTACAGAACACTCACTGGAGGCAATGTAGGCTAAGTGCCTTGCCCAAGGACACAACGACAGTATGTGGGGGAGAGAGCGGGGCTCGAACCACCCACCCGCCGGTCGAAGGGCGGTTGCTCTACCCACTTCCTTCCTTCCTTTTTTTAAATTTAGTTTCAGTGAGACACACGTTCTCTTTTTCATCTTCACAAGTGTAAAGTAAGTGCTATTAAAAGTTTTATTTTGTATGATAAAAAATATGAGGCTTTATCTTTTTTGATCACATTATTAATTTCAAGAAAATGTGTCATTCTCACTTTTGAGAATCTGAATCTTGAGTTGTTGAACTTTCCTGTAAGTTGTATTGTATCATAAGAGCCCTGAGCAATGGTTTGGACTGTTGTTCCAAAACTCATCCTGAACCAGTAAAACAGCCCAGATTCATTTTTTTCTACTGAACAGATCAGAGTGAAGTTATCCCCAGGTTTGAACTCAGTCAGAAAAATCTGGTCAGTATTTTCTTTAGTTTGTATGACAGCTATGAAAGATGAACAAAACTACAATTAGCCAAATTCAGAGTTGTCATAAAATACACATCTGAGCCTTGTGTCATTTTTATTTTAATTCTGATGGTATTTGTTGAAGATGAACCTGTTTGGGGACACAGGAACATGTTGATCTTTATCTCAGACAGAGGTTGCATTAACCGAATATTTTCCGTCATTAACATTTTTTTTTTTTAACAGGGATAGAAAAATCTGAATGCCATCCGTCATTTTGACGGATTATTCTGAGGGTGATCTGTTGTAATTCCTACTCCTGACCAGTTGGTGCGAATGTATATATCAATCAGCAATTATCTTGAATCGTGTCGTCTTTGTCACGCTGCATTCAGTTGCAAAAAGGTCACAGCAGCTGAGTGCGAGTAGTTTTTTCAAACCGCCAAAAGTTCTGATATTGTAAATACAATTTACAATGTAAATGTAAATGTAAATAAAAGTGAAAAAAGTGGACATGATGCAGCAGCGGGTGAAGAAGGACAAACAGAAACACTGAGCAGTCACCAACAGCTGATACGGGACAAACAAGCAGCAAAAAGGAGGTGAAGAAGAGGGAGTATCGTGTTCAGTGAGAACAGGAGTCTACGTGGCTGAGGTGGGAAGGAGGAAAAATGTTCTGCAACATCTGTAGAAAAGATAACACAAGTAACGGACTTGTCAGGGGGAGCACAACAACAGCGATGGAATTAAGTTCAGTTCAGTTTTGTCGTAATCATATTGTGTAATATACTGTGTGCTCTAGAGTTTAATCACAAAATATCCTTTCCTTTTTGTGTAACGTTATCTGTTGTTCTTAAATAAAACAAATAACTTGTCCTTTATGCTCGTCTTGAAATTTCTTGAAACGTGAATAAAACAAAAAGTCATTATAAGTATTATTAAAGTATGAAAATTAAAAATGACAGGTAAGGATAGAGGAGGACGAAAATTTTACGACTCCATCCGTCAAAAGGACAGAGAGTGAAACATTTTATGGAAAAATTAAGAAACATTATCATTTATAATACAGATAAACTTGGGGACCAGTCTAATTATTATATAAAAAGAATGTATAAAACATGAAATCATCTGCATTTCTTTTGTCTATTTAAAGCGCATTTTTAAAGAACGGCTATTTGAACAAAAGTGCAATAACATTTGGTTTGCACTTTAAACAACACTTTAAACAAATAACATTTACATTGCATAACAATTTACAGCAGTTAAAACATTTCTTGTAAATCTGAACTTAAACATTAATGTAATCAAATTAAATATTAAAACCAAAAATATTTGCCACTGACAGGGCATTAATATTTTGTTTAGTTTGTTATAGAAAAACAAGTTATGTCCAGAGCTTCAATCATAACATTATAACAATATAAACAATATAAATGTCTCTCTTGTGTTTTCATTACAGTCAGAGCATGTGAATGCAGTTTCTGCGCGTTTCACACACCCTCCCTTTCACTTGCCAAACTCAAGGGTGTATGGGTAATGTAGTCTCTGCTCTTGGTGGGACGAATTAGGAAGCGTGCATTGTGAAGGGCGCTCTGGAAAGCGGCAGAGCAGGCAAAGGATTAAAACCTCTATTAAAACAGATGTCGAAATGAGCGTACCAGTACGCTAAAAGCACGTTCTGGGCGCACGGAGAAGTGGCGGTACTGAGTACAGGTGCGCATCGCCCACTTAAAGCACTGGCTGAGGGCGGCTCATACGTGCAGTCATTCGTCTTTCACCATACTAATCGGCCGACGTTAACGCGCGATAAAATAATTGTCATTTAATTCATTAATGCATAAAAACGCGTTAACTTGCCCAGCCCTAATATATATATATATATATATATATATATATATATATATATATATATATATATAATAATAATAAGTAATAATAATATATATGTTTAAAAAATATAGCACAGACCTTTATAGAGAGAGAAAGAAATGTGAGCCTGTAATTAGACCCAACAGATGTAACTATAGCCTCTATGTCTGACAGCTCAGCTAACATCAACAGCTAATGCTTAAACAAAATCTATTAATGATTCCATGGTAAACCAGACTTTTTGCATAAGTTATGTTTTTCAGCTTCTAGTCATTTATTGTGCATGCTACCTTATATTTACCAGTATTTTACTTATTTAATAAAATTGAGCTATGTCATGCATAGGATTGGTACCATAAGGTTTAACTAAAATCTAAATGTAGCTTGTAGTAATATTAACATAATTAAAAGTTAGCAAACACTAACCAGTTTGTTAACATTAAGCCTCCAAGTTTGGAGCAAATCTTTGCATGATATCTTGGTAAACCAGAGATATTGCATTAGTTGTTTTCCAAATGATTGTAATTTATTGTACATGGCAGGCTGCCTTATATTTTACAGTTTTCAGCTCAGTAACTTCAGTTTTGCATTAAGTTAGCATTAATTTAAACACCATTTGGTGGCTATATTTCCAGTGTTAGCAAACACTAGCTAGTCTGTTAACATGAATATTGCAAGCCTCCAAACACAGACGTCACACTTTAAATCCTACACGCCATCTCCTTTTCCCTCTTTCTTTTTGCTTTATCCATCTTTCAAAGACTGTGACAACTGTACGTACTGCGCGCTCGTGCGTGCTCACGGCGCCCCGCCAGCCACGCCCACGCAAAATTCAATTCCAATGAGGGCGCCTACTGTAGCCACGGCAGACAAAGTCGACTTGACGTGCACACAATGTAGCGAGTAACGCTAAGTGTCAGTTCAAATGTAGTGGAGTAAAGAGTACAAGTATTCAATCAAAAATGTAGTTAAGTAGAGAGTAAAAGTTTCTTATATTTTTGATACTCAGTACAAGTACAAAGTAGCCAAAAAAATACTTAAGTACAGTAACAAAGTACATTTACTTAAGTACTTTACACCTCTGGTTAACCTGGGCAACGGCAAAGTGACAGTGAAGTTATCATTAGACAGTCGAGCAAAGTAGCCCTCATGAAAGAAGAATGTATATAAAATCTAAAATACAATACAGTTTATCAGTTACACATACAAATAAATAACATATCAATCAGATCTACATTTAGCCACTTTTTCCACATTAAATTTAAACTCTTGTAAAGTTGATAGTAGCAAATTCCACATCCATGCAGCTTTAATTGAAAAGCAGTTCTGCCCAAAAGAAGTAGATCTAAATTCAACAGAGAAGTCTCCTCTGGTGGAGCCTCGTGTTGATGGGCAGTGCGAGCGCTTTAATTGCACTTTACATGATTTATTGCGCCTATAGATTGATGAACTTTTTACATTACTTTTTACTTTTTTTTAACTGGATTTTTATGTTTTTACTTTTAAACAACACGTTGGACCCGCTGAGCAACTGGAGCCTTGGTATCTATTTTTCAACATGTCTGAGGTAAAAACTAAAACTACTACAAACTCTTTCTGCCAAAATTGCTGGAAATATCAACAGGAAATCAGTGTGCTACAAACAAAGATTTTCGCTTTGGAATCTGAAAGAGGACTTCAGGAGACAATCCCGATCACACAATGTGGTAAGACTGTGAATTTAAACTTGGATGATACAGTGTCATTCCAAAAACTGAGCAAAGCAAAGGGATTTAAACAAATTTATGCCACCTAGCATAAATTTAGTGCCCAGCCAAAGCAGCATTGGATTAGAAAAAAAAAATGCTGGCATCACAAGAGCATATGTAGCATCACCAGACATCCAGCTAAAAAACAGATTCCAACCACTGACTGAGCTAAAGATTAATAAACCATTTACCTCTGCTGTAAATGAAAAACATGGAGTAAATAAACCTATTCTATAGAAAACAGGAGACATGAATCTGTGGAAAAGCCCCAGGCAAACAGAGACAGAGAATCTATGCCTAAACAGAAGGACAGAGATATCCTGCTTTTTGGAGACGGTGCTATCAGACACATAAACAACGGTAGATTTGCTACATGCAGCTTTCCAAGTGCTACAGTCACTGATATAACAGCACTCCTCCCCCAAGTCATGTCCAAACACACAGGGATTAAACAGCTGATGGTACACGTGGGTGCAGTTGACACGAGGAAGGGGGAATCAGAAGTTTTAAAAAAGGATTTCTCCAGGCTTTTAGATAAACTTGAAAACCTGGAAGTGCAATCCTTTATCAGTGGACCACTTCCAAATATCGACAGGCGGATCAATAAATTCAGTCGGCTGCTTGCATTGAATACATGGCTGTCCAAGGCCTGTGAGACAAGAGGAGTACACTTCATTGATAACTTTAACTTGTGTCATAACCCGGCTCAAGGCCAAAAATGGATGCCACACAAACAAATATACAAAGATAGTGCTTTTATTTTAAGATAAAGTTAACTAATCATAATTTTAAACAATAACAATGAGGTGTGTTTATCAGTAATCAGTAGTGAGGGTGATGTGTTTGATTTGAGTGTTAATGGTAAGTGTAGTGTTGTATAATACAAAACCAAAGAGCAAACAAAAGGCAAGGTGGTGCTGGCATGGCGACAGCCTGAGGAGAGCACCAAGAACAACTGTAGGCGGGATCTTATATAGTTGTGGAGCGTCGGGCCCTGACGCTCCACGCAATATGTGAAACGCCCACAGCTTCACCTGCGCACAGACCCCCATCTTGACGGGGATTCTAACTTTAAAAGGATCACCGTGTAAATACACATACCCCACCAAGTGCCCAATTAATAAAAAATAACCACCCAAAGTAAAATTCCACCACAGCAAACCAACTTGAACAACCAACGTACCCCACCAACACCCAGCAACTCCGGCGCCTGGAGAAGAGGACATAGACAAGGAAACAAAACAAGTGGAACAAGCAACCGACACTCAAACTGAGAAATAACATTATTCCACAGGCCATAATATTCTCATGACCTTTAATGTGGTGAATGTCAAGGTCATAAGCCTGCAAAACAAAGACCACCTAATAAGCCTCTGGTTTGGAGACACCAAAGAACATAAAAACGTTAAAGGATTGTGGTCAGTTTAAACCACTGGGGCACTGACCCTCCCACATAGACCTCAAAATGTTGTAAAGCCCAAATTAAAGCTAAGGCCTCCTTTTCAATTACAGAGTAATTGCTTTGGTGCCGATTAGATTTTTTTGAAAAAAAGCAAACCGGTTTGGCCACCCACTGATCATCCTCCTGGAGCAGTACCTCATACCGTACTGTTGCTTTTGCAAATTCGCATTTGGCCAAATTAATGGTTAGACGTGCGTCAGCGAGACGGTCAAACAAGGCTTTACCAAGTGTCACTGTATATGACTAAATCATCGAGATAAACTGAACAGCCCTCCAACCCCACAACCACTTTAATCATAAGTCTCTGAAACGTGGCCGGAGCGTTCTTTAATCCGAAAGGCATGACTGTATAAGAATACAGGCCAGACAATGTAACAAAAGCAGCAATTTCTTGAGCTCGCTGACAACGGCACTTGTCAATAGCCCTTCAACAGATCGAATTTAGAAACATATTTAGCTGAACCCACTCTGTCAATGCAATCATCCATTCGAGGCAAAGGAAAAGAATCGGGTTTTGTCACTGAATTCACCTTCCTCATATCCGTGCAAAACCGTGGTGTCTGATCGGATTTCGGCACCAAAATACATGGAGAAGCCCAACTCGAGGAAGACGGCTCTGCAATGTTATTTTTGATCATATAATCAATTTCAGCATCAAGATATTTCAACTTTGCAGGGGCCATGCGATAAAATCGCTGTTTAATTGGTCGTGCCTCACTGACATCAATGTCATGCTCAATCCATGTTGTTCGGGAAGGAACATCACTAAAAAGCATGGGATATTTTCCAATCAATCTGGCCAACTCATTTCCTTCTACCGCAGACAAGTGAGATAACAAACTCCCCAATTTGCGCAAAGATTCAGAATTTTTCAAACGACCAGACAACAAACTTTCATCAGGTTCTGGGACACCATCCTCGTGCGCCAAAACCAGAGAATCAATGGCAAGAACTGGACGCACAGAACTTCCAAGCCCTCTGTTTGCATTAGGTGAGCGCTGATAATAAGGTTTTAACAGGTTCACATGACAGAGTCTTGTAGATTTTTTCCTTCCTGGTGTTTTAATTAAATAATTTATTCAGATATTTTACCAGAAACCTTATAAGGCCCAGTATACTTTGCCTGAAAGGGCGAACCCACAACAGGTGTAAAAGCAAGAACCTGGTCTCCAGGACTAAATTCATGTCGCTCTGACTTACGATCATAAATGTCCTTCATTTTGTTTTGAGACTGTTGTAACTTTTCCTTAGCCATACACCCAGTCATAACCAAACGATGGCGAAAGCCATTAACAAAGTCTATCAAGTTTTTTGGCGACTACAAAATCACTTTTTAATACAGCCAAAGGGCCGCGCACTGAGTGGCCGAGTTTGTTTGGGCTGAATCCTGTACTCTCTTGAACAGCTTCTCTAGCAGCTAACATGAGCCAAGGGAGCCCTCATCCCAGTCCCCATCAAGTCCTGTACAATACGAGCGTAAGAGAGACTTTAAAGTCTGACTCTGCGCATGATATGCTGTGGATTGATTGTGTCTAATCCCAAGTATTTTTAAAACCTGTGCAAACATATGAGATGTAAAATTTGACCCACGATCACTTTGGATTACTTTTGGAATTCCAAAAACTGATATGAACTGTGACAGCGCTTTTACAACTGCCTTGGTTGTAATGGACATTACATTGTAATGGACAACGGTTATGCAGCATATGGCCCTGGTAGGGTCTCCCAAGGCAAACAGGTCCTAGGTGACGGGCCAGACAAAGAGCGGTTCAGGAACCCTTTTATGGAGATAAAACATCAAGGACCGTGGACGCCGCCAGTATGGCGCAACCGGGCCCCACCCTGGAGCCAGGCCCGGGTTGGGGCTCGCATGCGAGTCTGGTGGCCGGGTCTTTCCCCATGGGGCCCGGCCGGGCTCAGCCCGAAGGAGCGACGTGGGGCCGACCTCCGTGGGCCCACCACCCGCGGGAGGAACCGTAAGGGGCCGGTGCAAAGTGGAATTGGGTGGCAGTCAAAGGCGGAGGCCTCGATGACCCAATCCCCGACACGGAATCTGGCGCTAGGGACATGGAATGTCACCGCTGGCGGAAGGAGCCTGAGCTTGTGAGAGGTTGAGAGATACCGACTAGAGATAGTCGGGCTCACCTCCACGCACAGCTTGGGCTCTGGAACCCAAATCCTCGAGAGAGGCTGGACTCTCCACTACTCTGGAGTTGCCTGCAGAGGCGGCGGGCTAGTGTGGGCTTGCTCATAGCCCCCAGCTTAGCCGCCATGTGTTGGAGTTCACCCCGTGAACGAGGGTCGCTTCCCTGCGCCTTCGGGTCGGGATAGGTCTCTCACTGTTGTTTGTGTTTACGGGCCAAATAGCAGTGCAGAGTACCCGGCCTTCTTGGAGTCTCTGGGAGGGTGCTGGAAAGTGCTCCGACCGGGACTCCATCGTCTACTGGGGGACTTCAACGCTCACGTGGGCAGCGACAGTGACACCTGGAGGGGCGTGATTGGGAGGAACGGCCCCCCGGATCTGAACCCGAGTGGTGTTCTGTTATTGGACTTCTGTGCTTGCAACAGTTTGTCCATTACGAACACCATGTTCAAGCATAAGGGTGTCCATCAGTGCAAGTGGCACCAGGACACCCTAGGTCGGAGATCGATGATCGACTTTGTAGTTGTTTCATCTGACCTCCGGCCGTATGTCTTGGACACTCGGCTGAAGAGAGGGGCGGAGCTGTCAACTGATCACCACCTGGTGGTGAGTTGGATCCGATGGGGAGAAAGCTGGACAGACTCGCAGGCCCAAACGCATCGTGAGGGTCTGTTGGGAACGTTTGGCAGAGCCCCTGTCAGAAAGACCTTTAACTCCCACCTCCGCAGAGCTTCGACCAGATCCCGAGGGAGGTTGGAGACATTGAGTCAGAGTGGACCATGTTCTCCACCTCCATTGTCGATGCGGCCACTCGAAGCTGTGGCCGTAAAGTCTCCGGTGCCTGTCGGGCAGCAACCCTCAACCCGGTGGTGGACACCGGAAGTAAGGGATGCCGTCAAGCTGAAGAAGGAGACCTACCGAGCCTTGTTGGCCCGTGGGACTCCTGAGGCAGCTGATAGGTACCGGCAGGCCAAGCGGACTGCAGCCCGGTGGTCGTGGAGGCTAAAACTCGGGTCTGGGAGGAGTTCGTGAGGCCATGGAGAAAGACTATCGGTCGGCCTCAAGAAATTCTGGCAAACCGTCCGGCGCCTCAGGAGGGGAAGAAGAGCCCTGCCAACACTGTTTACAGTGGAGGTGGGAACCTGCTGACTTCAACTGGGGATATTGTTGGACGGTGGAAGGAATACTGAGGATCTCCTCAACCCCACCGACACGCCTTCCACTGAGGAAGCAGAGGCCGAGGGCTCGGAGGTGGACTCGCCCATCACCCGGGCCGAAGTCACTGAGGTAGTTGGGAAGCTCCTCAGTGGCAAGGCACCGGGGGTGGATGAGATACGCCCTGAGTACCTCAAGTCTCTGGATGTTGTAGGGCTGTCTTGGTTGACACGCCTCTGCAACATCGCGTGTCGGGGACAGTACCTCTGGACTGGCAGACCGGGTGGTGGTCCTCTTTTCAAGAAGGGGGACCGGAGGGTGTGTTCCAACTACAGAGGATCACACTCCTCAGCCTCCCGGGAAAGTCTATGCCAGGGTACTGGAGAGGAGAATGCGACCGATAGTTGAACCTCGGATTCAGGAGGAACAATGCGGTTTTCCTCCTGGTCGTGGAACACTGGACCAGCTCTATACCCTCTCCAGGGTGCTGGAGGGTTTATGGGGTTGCCCAACCAGTCCACATGTGTGTGGATCTGGAGAAGGCATTAGACTGTGTCCTCGTGCCCTGTGGGGTGCTCTGGGAGTATGGGGTCCGGGGCCCTTTGCTAAGGGCTGTCCGGTCCCTGTACACGACGAGCAGGAGCTTGGTTCGCATTGCCGGCAGTAAGTCAGACCTGTTCCCAGTGCATGTTGGACTCCGGCAGGGCTGCCCTTTGTCACCGGTCCTGTTCATTATCTTTATGGACAGGATTTCTAGGCGCAGCCAGGGGCCGGAGGAGTCTGGTTTGGTTACCACAGGATCTCGTCTCTGCTTTTTGCAGATGATGTTGTCCTGTTGGCTCCATCAAGCCAGGACCTTCAGTGTGCACTGGGACGGTTTGCAGCCGAGTGTGAAGCGGCTGGGATGAGGATCAGCACCTCCAAGTCTGAGACCATGGTTCTCAGTCGGAAAAGGGTGGCTTGTCCCCTTCAGGTTGGTGGAGAGATCCTGCCTCAATTGGAGGAGTTCAAGTATCTTGGGGTCTTTTCACGAGTGAGGAAGGAGGGCGTGAGATTGACAGGCGGATCGGTGCAGCTTCTGCAGTGATGCGGTCGATGTACCGGTCTGTCGTGGTGAAGAAGGAGCTGAGCTGTAAGGCAAAGCTCTCGATTTACCGGTCAATCTACGTTCCTACTCTCACCTATGGTCATGAGCTTTGGGTCATGACCGAAAGAACAAGATCCCGGATACAAGCGGCCGAAATGGGCTTTCTCCGCAGGGGTGGCGGGCGCTCCTTAGAGATAAGGTGAGGAGCTCGGTCACTCGGGAGGAGCTCAAAGTAGAGCCGCTGCTCCTCCACATCGAGAGGAGCCAGCTGAGGTGGCTCGGGCATCTGTTTCGGATGCCTCCTGGACGCCTCCCTAGGGAGGTGTTTCGGGTATGTCCCACCGGAAGGAGACCCCGGGGAAGACCTAGGACACGCTGGAGGGACTATGTCTCTCGGCTGGCCTGGGAACGCCTCGGTATCCCCCCGGAAGAGCTGGAGGAAGTGTCTGGGGAGAGGGAAATCTGGGCGTCTCTGCTTAGACTGCTGCCCCCGCGACCCGGCCCCGGATAAGCGGTAGAAGATGGATGGATGGATAGATGGATATGCAGCAGGATAACGCGTGCTCTGACACATCACTGTGAGTAAATATTTGCACCCAGACTTTGAACTAGGCAACGGACCAACACAATCAATAATAAGATATTCAAAAGGCTCACTCACCGCTGGGATGGGCTGTAATGGTGCTGGTTTAATGGTCTGATTGGGCTTGCCCGTCAAATGGCACACATGGCACTTTTAATATAAGTGGACACGTCCTTTTTAGACCGAGGCCAGAAGAAATGTTTCAGAAGATGCAAGTAAGTTTTTCTCACACCAAAATGACCCGTCTCATCGTGCGCCACTTTTAACACAGCAGAACGGAATTTAGTTGGGAGTACGAGTTGAAACACCGCATTATGCGTCCACTCGCCAAACAAAGTCCACTTTCTAAACAACAAATCATTCTGCAAAAAATAACCAGTGGCCATACTGTCTATCTCATTAGCAGACACTACAAGACCAAGTGCTTCTGTTAGTGTAGGATCAGTTCTCTGTTCCTGAACCAGTTCTTTATGAGACACATTCAACAGAAAATCTGTCAACGACAGAACCTTATCCATTTTACTGTCGGAGGGTGTATCCAGCTCTGCCTTACGCATGGCGCCTGTAACAGCACAAGCAGGGAATACCTCGGTTTCAGACGCTGCACATGAGCTCTGCAGGAAGACAGGCAAGCTCATGGTTACAACAGGTAAGCCCGAATGCACTTTTAACTGCTTTGAGCTGTCAGACACGGACTAGCCATTAAATCCCGATGAAGACGGTGCATCTGACCAGACGCGGCTACCCGCTAAGCCATTTCCGAGAATAAAATGAATACCATGTATTGGCAGCGCTGGGCGCACGCCCACAGACACCTCACCGCGCACAAGTTCACACTCCAAAACCATTCGGTGTAATGGGATAGGTAACACTGTCAAACCCATGCCCTGACTGAGTATATAGTCACCGGTAGCGGCATCGTTGGTAAAGGGTAACACGGAGCAAATCACAAATCATTAATCATATGCTCCAGTATCCGCAGAATTTTGACAGGAACCGTAGTGTCACTTTATACCAGTGACAAGAAACCTTCTCTGATAAAAGGAGCATAAGAAGCTAGCACCTTAGGTTCACCTGGATCCTGTGTATTCTCAACCAAAGTTAGTTTTTCAACAGGCGCAGCGAATGCAGCAGGCCTCACGTTTAATTTTGACATTTTATTTTTAGCTCTCAGTACTGGACAATCAGACTTCCAGTAACCTTTTTCATGACAGTAATTACAAATTATATTTGGGTCAGAAACAGGACATAATTTGTCAAATCTATCTCTTTCCAGCTTTCCAAAACGGGACTCCTCAAACAAGACCGTATGAGTGTTTCCTTTAGAGCCAAACTCCTCGCACGTGCTTGTGCTTGAACACTGTTCTTGTGAATTAACATGTATTATTCAACTAAAACAGCAGCCTCTGAAGCAGTACACACTTTTCTTTCGTTGACATAAGTGGCTAAACGCTCAGGAAGCACGTTCTTAAACTGCTCCAATATCATTAAGTCACACAGCTCTTCAAATTTGACTACATTTAAAGCCATTAACCAGCGTTTAAAGAGAGTTATTAAATCTCTAGCAAACTCCACGTACGTTTGGCCGGTTATTCTTTCCCATGAACTAAAACGTAGCTTGTAAGCTTCTGGTGAAAGTTCAAATGCTCTTAAAACTGCGGACTTAATTTTTTCATAACTAGAACAATCCTGCTCATTCAAAGAAGCATATGCCTGCTGCGCTTTTCCTGTTAACACTGACTGAAGTATTATTGCACACTCAGCGTCAAACCATGATTTAGCATTACTCTCACGTTTAAACAACAAAAATAAATGTGTCTGGGTCCTTTTCATTAAATGGTGGTAGCCACCGATTACTCACATCAAGGCGTGAGCCGCTTTCACCCCCATTCTCCAAATGCCGACGCCCATGGACTTTATCACGCTGTTGTCGGCTCTCCATTTCCACTTGATTCCTCAACATAGACTCATGTTTAAATCTGTCATGTTCCAACTGCATTTGTAAAAGTTCCTTTTGCTGCTGAAATGTCAATCCTTGAGTTGAAACAGATATTTTACTGGGTCCTGCTGCTCCTCTAAAATCAACAATCCCATGTTCAATAATTTTAATTTCACTGCGGCTTGATTGGCCCCTTTTTAGGATTCTCTTCGTCAATTCAACACCATAATGATCAACAAGTTCTAACAATTGCTCTTTCCTCAGTTTGTTAAAGCTTTTTAAATTAGGCTCAGCAATAAATGTTGCAATGTCACTCATTGTGTCTTTTTTTTTTTTTTTAAACAACCAAAGTCAGGTAATGTCGAACAACTCCCCAAAGCTTCCTGTACGCACGTGAGGCAAAAGCCTCGGTGATGGAGTTCTCCCGCTAGACTAACGCAAAACCAGCTACCTAAGCTCCCCCCTAGTCTTCATGCAGCCCCATATGGCGGGTTTTTATGCGCTACAGACCGATGGGTTAGAAAGGCGACTAGCACGCTACACAGTAAATTTGACTCAAATTGAAGAAAATTTTACTCTATGCCAGATAATATTTGGTCCTCTCTAAAAAGAGTAAAAGTTACTCTTTTGATAGAGTTGTTTTTCCAGAGTTAATTTTGCTCAATTTAGTGTTCTTATTTTACTCTTTCATGTTATATTTGACTCTATTTAGTGTTATTTCAAATTAACTCTTGTACTATTTTACTCAGTTCAGTGCTACATGAAATTGACTCTTGCTACTTTTTAACTCTGTTCAGAGGAACTACAAATTTACCCACAATTTACTTCCACTCCGGAGTTGTTTATCATCAGTTATGTGTGAACTACAAAGAATAACTAACTCTATCCAGAGTTATTCCTCTGAATTACACCATTCATATTTTACCCTCAAAAAGCCTTAAAATTAAGAACTTGCTTTTCAGTATTAAAATAAAACAAAAAACAACAAACAATATACTCATGTCAATTTTATTTTTTCAAGCTCCTCCCCTTCAAACAACATTACACTTAAACATAATTCACTTGTCATCGTGAATATGTCATCATGTTGTAATTGTGAAAAAAAAAAAAAAAAAAAGAAAAAGACTAAAATAAAAAGTAATGATAACAATGGATGAGATGAAAAAGAATTACATGAAACTATATGGTACAATAAACAAATCAGAATCGCAACCATAAGATTCAGAATGTCAAACCTTGCGCTGCTTTATTTAACTTTATTTTTAGCTTTATTTTTAATTCTATTATGTATCTTTTTTTTATCATTTCCCTTATTGTATAGTTGTACCTACATTTTTATATTTGATCCAGTTATTTTTTTAGGCTTTAATGTTAATGTTATCTGTATGCACCGGGGACTGAGAGTAACGCAATTTCGATTCTCTGTATGTATGTACTGTACATGTGGAAATTGACAATAAAGCAGACTTGAAACTTGAAACTTGAAAACAACTTGTGGTGCAAAATATCCTTAATCTCCAAAACATAAGGTGCTTCTGTGGTATGTGCAACTTTGTAAGCATGGATATGGGGCGGCAGTAGCTCAGTGGGTAGAGCGGTCGTCTTTCAACCGGAAGGTAGGGGGTTCGATTCCCACTCTCCCCACAGTTCATACTGTCGTTGTGTCCTTGGGCAAGACACTTAACCCACCTTGCCTCCAGTGACTGTAACACTGGTAATGTAATGTAAGTCGCTTTGGATAAAAGCGTCTGCTAAATGATTAAATGTAAATGTAAATGTAAATATGTTCATCTAAACACATTGTTTTTAGTGAAGTTGTTATTAAAAGAATGTGCTCATCTTTAATAAAAATATTCTGGATTACATAAAATACAGGCATGTCATTTTGAACTTGAACACAAACTGCCAACCCTGATTGATAAGTGTTTCTACAGCGCTTGACCCACTTCACATTTAGGACCTTAGTCCACACAGGCACATTAAGTTTTCCAGCCATCTCAGCACCAACTTCCATTTCATTCAATGGGATCATTTTCCCAGGACCAAATTTCATGGCATTAGTATCAAATGTTTGCCAAATGTAAGCCATTTGGCACTGGTGTTTCTTTGCTAATGTTTTCGTTATGTTTTTAAAGCTTTTCTGCTGCTTTTTAAAAACATTATGTTTCGCTTCATAACGCATACACAAACTATGTATCAGTGGTCCAATTTTCTGCATACAACTGGGGTAATGCACCATAAAATAATGCTTTGGCAATAAGTTCTTATCAGGAAACAACTGCTTAAACAAACTGTGGTGTTCTGTAATCAGATGTTTCAAATAAATGGTGATACCAGTGGATATAACTGAAGAAAACACAATACTGACTATCTGAAGCAATAAAATGAACAAATACCAGTGTTGATCATTAGGATGCACAAGATCTCCAAACATGATGGGCAGATACCGCAATAAACACCAGCTCTGAGTGGCATTTAAGCCCAAGTCATTGGAACCCTCTCTTAATTGTACACCAGGAGGTTTGTTGTTTTGTTCCATGAAGCCATAGTTGAAACTCTGAATTCTTCTGTCTACTTCTGCTGATGTGGTGTCATTTTCTATCAGGTGCTGAATTAGTAATTTCATCTCAAATTGAGCAACCCCCTCTAATACGTCGTGCATAATATCAACTGAAAAAATTGAAGTTGTGTGGAAATATTGCAACAAATTTAAAAGGCAAGACTTTTTTACTCCCATTACATAAGGCAGACTGGGATTGCTCTGCATCGTCTAGCAGTGTTCAGCATGAAGTTCTTTAGTTCGCACTGTCATCTTTGGACTATCTTCACTGAACACTGTCTGAAAGTCCTCTTTCTCTAGTAGGCAAAAGCGGCAACAGTACATAGCACTAAATGATTCCACAAAACCAAACAAGGAATGGACACCAAGGTTGTCACCAGTAACCTGGACAATGGTTCATAAACTGTCTGATCAAATAAAGGAATCTGAATTCCAATGGTTTCCAGTGTTGAGATATCTGGACAAATGGCTCTAGTATTTTATCAAACCCATAGGTTTTGATATCTTGTGCATGAAATAAAGTGACTAAATGTATATTTAGTAAACTCGAATTGTATTTAGGGGAAATATTTCTAAGGGTAAAACAGATAGCTCCTAACTTATGTATTCCTCGTTTTGATCCAAGGGGGTTTGAGCATTCAAATTCATCAAAAAAAAGCTGGATCTGAACTGCATGTCTTTGTTTTGAGAAGAGTGCATGCCTATGGGATTAGAATCCCGCCAAATGTATTGCAGTCACAGATCGAAAAATAATAAGCATAAATAAAAAAAATTAAAAGCACTTGTAAAATAATAACGCACAAAACCGAAAAACAAATGCAATTTTTTTTTAAATAACAAACAACGCGGTCATGGATCAAAAAATAATAAGCGTGAATCAAAAATGTAAACTCATTTAAAATTATATTGCACAAAACTGAAACATGAGTTAAAAATTTTCCAAATCGCAAACAAAATCAGGTTTCCTGCTCACGTTTTATTTTTTTGTGTGCTTGTGGTCTTTCCCCCTTTGCTCTTGTTTCCACGTTCTGCGCTTGCGTTTCTAAAAGTTGCAGTACGAGTTTCATGTAAATAAGGGCAGGCTTCAGCGTCACTATTGGCCCACAAGTTCTAGATTGACAGCTTCTCCTCTAGCCAATCAGTCCAAGGGGGAGTTGACTTCACTCCAATGCGACTCATGGCTGCTGTGGGAGGATGGATAACCAGCGTCAGCAGGCAAATGCCGGACAATCTCAGGTAATTAGCCATAAATATTTTGTGTGTATATATATAGGTGTGTGATTTCACATAGAGCAGCGGTTACTACACAGAGCCATTGGTAACTGAGAAGATGTGCAAATAAACGCTGAAAATGAACGTGGATTTGCGCATCTTCTCGGCTAATAACGGCCGATCGGAGCACATATATCGGCATATATATATATATATATATATATATATATATATATTAGGGCTGGGAATCGATAAAAAAAAATTAACTAATTAATTGCACATTTTCTGTAATTAATTGTGTTTTCCCCCAAGCTTGTTATCATCAATATTTAAATGTAGAATCACCTAATTAAATTAAACAACTAGGGCTGGGCAACGATTATAGCGTTTAATCGCGAATAATCGCACAATGTTCTGTGATTAATCGCGATTAATCGCATTATGCACAAAATTTAATAATGAATTCAAAATTAGTGTACTGCATACATTTTGAAAGAACTACTATATGAACAAAAGTGCAATAACATTTGGTTTGCACTTTGAACAACACTTTAAACAAATAATGTGCTTTTTACAGCAGTTAAAACATTTCTTGTTAATCTGAACTTAAACATTAATGTAATCAAATTAAATATTAAAACCAAAAATATTTGCCACTGACAGGGCATTAATATTTTGTTTAGTTTGTTATAGAAAAACAAGTTATGTCCAGAGCTTCAATCATAACATTATAACAATATAAACAATATAAATGTCTCTCTTGTGTTTTCATTACAGTCAGAGCATGTAATGCAGTTCCCGCACCTTTCACACACCCTCTCCCTTTCACTTGCCATACCCAAGGGTGTATGGGTAATGTAGTCTCTGCTCTTGGTGGGACGAATTAGGGCGTGCATTGCGCTCTGGAAAGCGGCAGAGCAGGCAAAGGATTAAAACCTCTATTAAAACAGATGTCCAAATGAGCGCACCAGTACGCTAAAAGCACGTTCTGGGCGCACGGAGAAGTGGCGGTACTGAGTACAGGTGCGTGCGCCCACTTAAAGCACTGGATGGGGCGGCTCATACGTGCAGTCATTCGCTTGCGATCCTAAGAATGTTCTTCAGACCGACATCTTTCACTATACTAATCGTCCGGCGTTAACGCGATAAAATAATTGTCGGCGTTAATTCATTAATGCGTTAACGCGATAAAACGCCGTTAACTTGCTCCAGCCCTAATATATATATATATATATATATATATATATATATATATATATATAATTAGATAGCTAGATAGCTAGATAGATAGATAGATAGATAGATAGATAGATAGAGTTTCTCTGACAAAACAAGATAAAGTTTATGCTTCGGCTCAATGAATTTGTAGGGAAAATTAGCAGAATACTTAAAAACATATACAAAAATAGGCTATAATGGCTTACCTGGAAATGACTGTCTTGTAGTATGATATAAAAAACTATCCCACAACGAGCAAAGAAAGTATTTAATTTATTTAATTGTTTTATTTCTTCCAAAAGAATTAAAATGGAGAATAACTCTTTGTTTGTCCATTTTCCCGTGTCTTGCTTAGCGCTGTCACGGTTGCTAGGCGACAGGATATGAGCAACGGGTAAGGGAGGGAACTGAAAGAAGGGTAGACTGTCCAAATTCACAAACACCGACTTCCGGGTTTTGCCGTCGTCGGAGGACCCCTCCTCCTTCAACCGGGTAGAAAGGATCCTAAGGAGGATGCAGACCCTGAATTTGGACACAGCCATAGAAACATAATACATTTGTGAATTTGAAAATGTAATAAACATTCTGGAAACTTTTGAATTCACAATACAACCATATTTACCAATGCAACCATTAAATTCTGTCCTCACTGGTATATCATGAAAAATCACAATTATCATAATTTTTTTTAAATCAACACTTACATCTTTAACACAATACTTTAGTATTATTATAGTCTCTGCATTTAACACAGTTGTAGGAAAATTAATCAGTGTTTTTTTCCACGTTGTCTTTCTGCTCTGACACATCCTCCTTCAAATCACCATCTCCTCATCTTCAGAAGATCAGATCAGGGGCCTGTTTACACTAAGTCTTGCTGACATGATGTCAGTCACTGTAATGACAGCCCAGTTACAGTATTGTTCAAAATAATAGCTGTACAATGTGACTCGAATAATCCAGGTTTTTAGTATATTTTCTTTTTGCTAAGTGGCAAACAAGTTACCAGTAGGTGCAGTAGATTCTGAGAAAACAAACACGGCCCAGCATTCATGCTCTTAAGGCTGTGCAATTGGGAAATTAGTTGAAAGGGGTGTGCACATGTTAAGTCAATACAAAGACGCAATTAGACGCGCGTGGAAATCCTGTGGCGCAATTCGCGCGAATGATGCGGCACGAATGATGCGATTCACCAAATCATGCTGCGCAAGTTGAAAAATCTGAACTTTGCCAAACATTCGCGGCGCGTTAACCAATCAGGAGCTTGCTCTAGTAGTGACGTGCTACAAACTGAGGCGGACCATAGAGGCAGAAATCCAAAACAACAATGGAGGACGGTTATCGGGCAGCCTGTGAGAAACAAGCCATGAGTCAGAGATTCCTTTTGAAAGCTGGCTCCATTTATTAAAGAAATAAACACAAATAAGAGTTACAACACAATGTTATATATACAATTGTAAATACGATTTACAGTTTTATAGGCATATTACTATATTGACTGTACTGATTAGAAGACTGTAGTTGTCCACATATTAATTACTAATTACTCATGATCACACCAAATATTGACTGGAGACAGACGGACAGACTTGAATAGAGTGTCAGTAGTTGCTATCTTGTGGGAAATCCTCGCACCGACATGGGACAACAGGTCATCAAACTTGGGCCGGGTCAGTGGGAAGTACATCTGAAAGCGGAAGTCATCCAGACGCAGCGCCTGGAGAAGTTTGTGATTGGTTTTCTTTGTTTAGCGCGTATTTGATTGGCTTGCTGTGGGAAAGTGGGAGGGAACAGGCTTCTCGGCGGCAGGTTAGAGGCACTGTATCAACAGAGCGATATCATTTCTTTATAATATGAGAAAATAAGTTTTTAAACCAGGCCTTGGACCCAAACACTGATGTAAAGTTACACAAATGTAAGTGTTGTCAGACTACAGCCAGAAAAAAGGATTGCAAAGAGGGATTTGGAGCCGTTGGCAGTGAAACTCTGTAAGTCTCTCTGCAAACGGTCAACAACATGGCTAAGAACACTCACTCAGTTTTTCACATTGTTAATGTGTTTTGTCAGGTTAGAAACAACCAGAAGAGCAGTGGCTCAGAGACAGAAGTAACTCCGTTTTATTTAGTTTTAATCAGCCTGAAGCAAATGTTACAGCCACAGTCTGTAAGTCTGTCTGTAAAGGTAAGCATCCTGAATTAAAGGTCAGATTCTTCAGACTCTCTGTGTGGTTGTGATGGCTGTCCTGATTCTCTCCTGACAATAAATAAGATGCTGTTTATGTCTTTTGCTTTCAAGTTGTTTTGTTTAAAGCAATAAAATAAGTTTTTTTTGTAATAAAAATACCAAAGCAATAGGATCTTTGTTGTCTATTTTTGTTCACTTGAGACTCTTATTTACTGTCCGATATAATACATTTAATGTGTCTTAATCCAACAATGACACTAGGGTAAAAAACAAAAAATAAACAATGATCTAAAGATGATCTCGTAAGCATATAATTATGAAATAGACTGTATCAATGACTTTAGACTGTCCAGACAGGTCTCACAGAGAGAAACACATTAATACTGTATATGGTGCACACGGTAACATAACATTGCTACTGTTGTCAAAGTGTAATAAAATGTTCAACATTGTGCTGAATGGATTTATAGAAAAATATATAGAAAATATATTCAGATACATCTCTTTTATAACGTATTACCCTTTTGAAAGACTGCACAAACATTTTTTCCTTTGCCCTTTCCTCCTCACATCTGACCTGGGAATGATGTTACTCTGGCATACACCAGAAGAACACATAGTACTACATACTGTAACTATATCAGTTATTCTCCACATAGTTACAAAACCCAGCACCCCACTGGTTGTCATTGATACAACTGTGTAAAGTTTGGTTTGAATTATGTCTTTTCAGTCCACATTTGCTGCCGATGGTTTGAGTGAGAAGCTGATTAAGTACACTTGCCTGTGTCCAGTACCTGCATGTGCTCTGGATACATTATGTTTGGTATCAAATGTCCCACTTTGTGCTGTCCTGCAGTAAGATGGTGCAGTAAGCATAGTGTGGTGTGCTGTACATACAACATGAAACTCATTTTGTTGCTCAAATAATTTTTATTCAAAACAAAACTGCTGATTCACAGTCTGGTTATTTTTAATCATGATTATGTTTTACACTATGTATATTGAAAAAGCAAACTCATTTTTAAGGAATTGGTCATTCCCTCTGATCAGGGAATGACCACTATATCTTGGCCATAGTGCACCGGGAAGCCATTCTCACATCTGATGGCAATGTAGCTGGTACTAGCACGCCCTCTGTACTCACAGCGAGGAAAATATACTCCACTCCTCAGCTGACACACTATGATGTGAAACGGCTGGGTGCTTTTAGTCAGGGCACCGTACGGGACTCCTGCCCGACCACAGATGGCGTTGATGTAGTTGGTGGTGGCCAGGATAAAGGTGTTGGTCGGCTTACAGTCGTTGTCAGGCAGCTTGATGCGTCTGCTTCGTATCTCTTCATTACACCTGTTGACACTCATATGCTGGTTGATATGTTGGTTCCTGAAATTTTCATATTGATAATTGTTGTTGGGCTGACCCAGCACAGAGGTGGAAAGCACCAGCAAACACAACAACTGGATCCTCATGGCTCCCTGATGAAGATAAACAGATATGTTAAGTCATTCAAAGAAAGTGAGGCATTACTTTTCTCAGTGCATTACCTGTGTTGTATTCTGTAGACAGTGCACAGCTACAATGAAGCAGGATGACCAGGTTGAACTATTTAAAGGACACTGAAGCCCCCCCCCCACACATCTGTTTATTAAAGATTGCAAAATGTCTTGCAACACCAAAAACACATGTTCCTTCTGGCACTTCTCTTCTGCTTTTGACAAAAATCTGTAAACTGGTTTCTTAATTTTTTCTCCTCGTACTTGTAATTGTTTTAAAGGTGCACTGACTGAAAGAAAAAATATTAAATTGTAGCTCTATTTTGAGACCAGGTGAAATCAGCTGATTATTACACACACACTTACTGGCTGTGTCACAGTCTCAAAGAGTTTACCTTGGGCTGCAGAGTTAACAAACTCAAGTAAATCAGTCTTGACCTGCTGCACACAAAGTATTCACGGTTTGACCCCTGGTCTTACCAACTTTCTGTGACACTGCATGGTCTATCCACTAAGCAGTGTTGTGTCTGAACGCGTTCATTGAACGATAGTTCATGAACTCGTTCATATTTTGGGCGAACGTGAACTGAACGTGCTGTATTACTGCCTGATGAACGTTACTGTGAACTCGTCCAGTCTGGTGTCTGTGAACGGCACGCTCTCTCAGGTTAACTTCGTTCAATAGGGTGCCAGATTTCTATAGAGCCTTCCAGGCGAAAACCCGGCTAAAACACACCGCAAACGGGTCTTAATATGTAGCGGAAAAACACCAAACCTGGCAACACCAGCCACCAGTGTCGCACCGCCGTCCGCCGCATGCGTGACGCGTCATGGAGGCGACAGCAGCATGTAGTAAGGCATATGATTATTTAAATTCATTCATGTAACTTGTTTGTTGAACCTGCCTGGTCTATTTTTCCAGGATTCCAGTATTCTGTTTTAGCATGTGGACAATGGAAAATTATTGAAATTTAAAAACGTTTTTATTTAATTCTGTCCCCTCAATGCTAATGTAAACCCTGGTTGGATAAGGATTGAAAATTGGATATGAAAATTAAATCTGACGCATAGCTTCATTGTTAAAACTGATAAAATAATTGCTGTCTGTGATTCTACTGTATATGGGCTGTGGCAATAATTCTGAAAAATAATAGCTCGCAGCAACATATGGAAAAAAAGAACTATGAACTAGTTCATTTTTGGAACTGTGAACTTAGTTCAAAATTTTGAAGTTTGAACTATGAACTGAACTAGTTCATTTTAAAATTTGTGAACTGAACTTTGAACTAGTTCTTGTAGAAAGTGAACTTTCCCAACACTGCCACTAAGCACTCACACAAAATTCAAGCTCCAAAAGTGGTTTAAATTTGTATGTTTGTTTTTTTTTTAGTTGGATTAGCTTTTTTTTTTTCAGTGATTACACTTCAGTTTCCTATAATTTTGTATTAGCCAATATGATAAGAAAGAGGAACTTATTTTAGAAAATACTTTCAAAAGAAAACAGAAATGCTGCACAAGCATTTACACAATCTCTGTTTTTTAATGTATCCATCTCTCAGACAAACTTTAGCTCTTTTCTCACCACCTACACAACAAATTCAAGCTGCTGCATGTGGTTTAGTGATTTCTCACAGCACACCTTTTATATTTATTTAGTCTCCATTTATGTTTTTTTTTTTAAAACTGTATATGGTTTGTGATAAGAATGGTGAAGGGTCATATAGCAAACCACAGTTGTCACTTTCTAATACTTTTAAACAGACTTCTTTACATAGACTCCATACATATCATCTTCCTTTAATAAAACCCTTATGTTCAATTTTAAAACAAGTAAAGTTTGATTTGACAGAGCTAAGAACTGTTGCAGATAAAAAAAAATATATAGTTCAGATTAGTTTTTATATATTTTACTAAATTGGTCACAGTAGAGGTTGACTGATGTTTAAATAGTTTCTAACCACTTTGATTATGCATAACCAGTACCACCCCAGTCTTTAGTCTCACCGCTCACCTTCTAGATTGAAACTGTCTGGAGTTAGGTTTTAGAACACTGTTGTAAATAGTAGGCTAAATCTGAGGCCTCCTTCTCTGTTCCAAGAAGGCTTTTCCATTTGAACAAATGATAAATTTGATAAACCTGACACATCAGGGATAACTACATCCTTCCCTTTTGTCCCTGGTTCCTGTCTGTTTGGTTTCTGTGTCCTCTTGGTTTTGTTGAAAGTCCATCTGGGGTATCCACAGTCTCTCAGGGCTTTACGTTATCCGTTTACCTTCTGAGGTTGTGGGGCACCTCTTGTGCTCTGTGCTGAAGTGTCCTGATGACGCCCAGCTTGTGCTGCAGAGGATGGTGGGAATCAAACAGCAAATATTGATCTGTGTGTTGGCTTCCTATAAACATCTACTTGGATTGTACTGTCCTCACAATTAACCACTGAACAGTCTATGAAAGCCAGGTGGTTATCTATAATATCTTTACGTGTGAACTTGATGTTCTTGTCCACTGTGTTGATGTGCTCTGTGAAGGTTATTGTTTTTCCTTGCCTCACAGCAAGAAGGTTGTAAGTTCCAAAACCTGGCCGACTCGAACATTCTCGGCCGACTCCGGTCTTTCTGTGAGAAGTCTGCATGTCCTCCTTGTGTTACTGTGGGTTCTCTCCAGGTACTCCGGCTTCCTCCCGCCGTCCAAAGACATGCATGTACAGGTTTATTGGCAACTCTAACGTGTCTCTCATGAATGAATGTGAGAGTGAATGGTTGTCTGTCACTGTCTGTCTCTAAATGTCAGCCCAATGACTAATTGGCCATTGGTGCAGGGAGCACCGGGAAAATTCCCGGTGGGCCGGTACGTTTGTTTGGCCGCGGGGGCCGTTGTTGTCAAAGCTGAGCACATATTTTCTCAACAAAACAAACGAAGACGACAAGGCGGGTAAGTAAGCTAACGTTAAGGTAGTTAGGAGCAGTGCAAGATGCTAGCGACCGTGCAAAACAACGTCGTATGTAAACCACCGTTCATGTATCAACGTTTTTCATGTAGCTCTTCAGCAGCAGCCGCCTCTCGTACCATTTGCTGCCAACAGTGAAGAGCGAGGCCCAGGAACGTCCCCAAGCTCCAGTCATGAGCCCATCACACCAGAATGGGCAGGTAGAATTGTCATTCAGAAGAAATAATAGTAATGAAGAGCCCTGCTCAATGAAAATCGTTTCCTTACTTGTTTCCAGTTCAAATATCTAAATATTCTTAATTCAAGATACATTTAGAAGTTAAATGGCATGAGAAATTATGTCTTGTTTTCTGGAGAAAAAACAAATTAAGTGATTTTTGATTTTTGTTGCTTAAAAGCTAAAACTAAAACAATTATTTTTCTTACCCCATTGGCAGATAATGTAACTTGTTTTAAGCAAAAAAATTACTCAATTTTAAAGTGTTTATTCATACTTGTTCACTAAATCTTGATGTAAGTTTTTTTTAAAGATATTTGAACTGGAAAGAAAAATACTGTAGAAAACAATGTGCCTATTGCAGACTTATATTCTTAGGTTTTAATTTTATTATTTTAATATAGTCAGTCGGGAACTAAAGTGGGCCGGTCTAAGGCATGAAACTCCAGGGCTGAAAATGAGTCCCCATCCGGCCCTGGTGTGTACCCAAGCCTCTACCATAGAACCTCATGGTCCTCGTGTAAGGGCCATACAGCGATTTTACAGCGAAATACAACAATATATTGCTGTCCTACATGTTGTTGATTCTTCACAAAAAATTACAGTTTCATATCTTTATGTTTGAAGCCTGAAATGTGGCAAAAGGTCGCAAAGTTTAAGGGGTTACAACACCAGGAAAGGGAACAACAAATACACTTAAGTGTCCAGGACCTGCATGTGCTCTGTATACATGTTAAGTGGTATTTTATGTCCCACTGTGTGCTGTCCTGCTGTGGGGTGCATTGTGTTGTCTGCTGCATATACAACATGAAACTCATTTTGATGTTGCTCAAATAATTTTTATTAAAAACAAAAACTGATGATTCACTGTCTGGTTAGTTTTAATGACAATCATTTCTTATCATCATCTTTATTTATAAAAAACTCTCTGGTCTCTGATCAGTTACTTGTCTATATATTTGACAAAGTGCACCGGTAAGCGATCCACACACTCGATGATGATGAATTGTTTGCGTTTAGACTGCCCTTTGTACTTACAGTCAGGATAATTGGCCCCATTCCGCCATTTACAGTCTATGATGTAAAAAGTCTCATTGCTTTTAGTATTTGAATGATACGGCACTCCTGCCCCATCACAGACAGCTGTGACTTCTTCGGGGGTGGTCCAGATAAAGGTGTTGGTCTTCTTACCTAGTGCTGTTGGGCTTGGTGATGTTTCTGCTTAGTATCACATCATCACAGATGTTGTTGTAATAACTCATGTTGATTGAGGAATGTCTTGTAACGATCATTTGTGGTCTGACAGAGCACAAAGGTGGAAACCACCAGCAAACACAACAACTGGATCATAATGGCTACGTGGTGAAGGTAAACAGAAACATTCATTTAATTAATAAAAGTGAGGCATAACATTTCTGGGTGCATTACCTGTGTTGTATTCGGTAGACAGTGCACAAGCGGGATGACCCGGTTGAACTATTTAAAAGCCATTGTCTTACCTTGAAACACCCTCCATGACATCTGTTTATTAAAGATTGCAAAATGTCTTGCAACACCAAAACCACATGTTCCTCCTGACACTTCTCTTTTGCTTCATAAGTGAAGTGTTGAAGCTTATTCATCATTGAGTCAAGGCGGTCTAACACTGGTGCTCACCTGGAAGGAGGCTCTCTCCAAAAACACAACGACAATTCAGAAAGCAAATAAACAAATCAGAAAACAAATAAACACAATCAAAAATACAATGATAAAATCAGAAAACAAATTAACAAAACCAAAAACACAATGACAAAATAAGAAAACAAATGAACAAAACCAAAAACACAATGATAAAATCAGAAATCAAAAGAACAAAACCAAAAACACAATGACAAAATCAGAAAACAAATTAACAGAACTAAAATTACAAATCAAAAAACAAATAAACAAAACCGAAAACACAACAACATCTTGGTGGGGCGGGCACAGGGCCAACACCTCTTGTTAGTCTTAATTCAAATGGTAAGCTGTTCTTTGTTGAGCTTGGTGCTCTGGCTGAAGTGATGGTCTCGGTTGTTGCTGAAGGCACAATAAGGTGTTAACTCGACTCTGGCACGTGAACTTTGTGAAGACTTGGGTTTGCTCTCTGCCCCATGGAGTATGGTGACACAGTGTCTGGCTGGTTGAGCTTCAGGTTTATCTCTTACTCCTCTGGGTGATAGCTGGCCATCAAAGTCTTGGCACCAGGACCCATATTTTAACCAAGTGGCCAAAACGTTTAGGGTGTAGGTCCACCCAGAGTGATTGAACATGCATCTGCGGAAGTCCGCTCATTCTTTAGGGAGTAACTTACTAAGTAGGCGAGCTAAATGGGATCCACATTGTAGCTCCACATCTCCTTCTGGACCCACGGTCTTTAATATTCCCACTCGTGACTGTATCTGGAGGGAAAACTTGTCAGAGGCTGCCACATCTCCTCTCCGGATGTCAGGTGAGTCCATCACTGCAGCAATCCTCTTGAGGGCTAATTGATGTGGCTGTGCAAACTTGTCATTTAGCGCATGCATTGTATCGGTGAATAGTGTGGTAGAATGCAGGTAGGGATTGGCTATTAGCTTGGCCTCTTCCAGATGTTTAGTGGTCTATTAGAATTTGGTATTTGAACAGCTCGCCACTGTCAGGAAGCAATAGGTTTTCTAGGACAATCTTAAGGCGTACAAACTCATCCGGGTGTCAATGTTAGAGGTTTGGAATTGTTGGTCAACTGCAGTCTGGGGCTGCAATCTCTTGTCTTTATACTTAAATATATGTTTTTTATTTTGTTTTTTTAAAGCATAGCACAGAAGAAACATCATGACAATGAACCCCAAAGTCCAATGTAACGTTTACAGTTTCTTAACCCCTCTAAAAATAATACTTCAGAGACTTCCACAATTGGACAGAAGGGGCATCACCTCCAAAACAGTTGGACATTATGACATTTCTATCAAGCATCAGTAAGAATTGAAGGTGTAAGAAAAAAAAGTATTTCTATGTTGAGGCCAGGTGAAATCTGGTGATCATTACATTATGCACTTATTGGCCTTAGTGTCGCTACCATTTCAAACTAATTTTAAAACTACAGATTTATTTAGAATCTCTAAATAGCCCATGTCACATTAATTAATAAATGATTGATGTTAAAAAAAAATGTTTTTAAGTTTTACAATAATTGTTTTTTGAGAAAAAACATTACACAGTATCATGTCCTGTTTAACATAAGACATGAAACATATATGCATTTGTGAATTTGAAAATGTAATAAACATTCTGGAACCTTTTGAATTCACAATACAACCATATTTACCAGTGCAACCATTCAATTCTGTCCTCACTGGTATATCATGAAAAATCACAATTATCATTTTTAAATCAACACTTACATCTTGAACACAAAACTTTACATAATGATTATTACAGTCTCTGCATTTAATGCAGTTGTAGGAAAATTAATCAGTGTTTTTTTTCCACTTTGTCTTCCTGCTCTGACACATCCTCCTTCAAATCACCATCTCCTCATCTTCAGAAGATCAGATCAGGGGCCTGTTCACACTAAGTCTTGCTGACATGATGTCAGTCACTGTAATGACAGCCCAGTTACAGTATTGTTCAAAATAATAGCAGTACAATGTGACTAACTCAAATAATCCAGGTTTTTAGTATATTTTCTTTTTGCTAAGTGGCAAACAAGTTACCAGTAGGTGCAGTAGATTCTCTAGAAAACAAACAAGAGCCAGCATTCATGATATGCACGCTCTTAAGGCTGTGCAATTGGGCAATTAGTTGAAAGGGGTGTGTAAAAAAAATTGCAGTGTGGAATTTTTTTTTTAAACCTTTATTTAACCAGAATAGTCCCACTGAGATTACAATTTTTTTTTTTTGCTGGGGAGCGAAGAATAACCAGAATGGCAAAGTCTCAGCCAATGATCAGCTCCAGGATGATCAAAGACAGTCTGGAGTTACCTGTAAGTACTGTGACAGTTAAAAGACATCTGTCTAAATCTGTGTAAAGCTGATCTATTTTCAAGAATTCGCCGCAAAGTCCCTCTGTTTTAAAGAAAGGCATGTGCAGAAGAGGTTAAAATTTGCCAAAGAACACATCAACTGGCCTAAAGAGAAATGGAGGAACATTTTATGGACTGATTAGAGTAACATTGTTTTTTTTGGGGGGTCCAAGGGCCACAGACAGTTTGTGAGACGACCCCCAAACTCTGATTTCAAGCCACAGTACACAGTGAAGACGGTGAAGACATTGAAGCAAGCTTCATGTTACGGTTATTTTTCTTCTACTATGGTGTTGGGCCTATGTATCACATACCAGGGATCATGGATCAGTTTGCGTTTGTCAAAATACATGAAGAGGTCATGTTGCCTTATGCTGAAGAGGACATGCCCTTGAAATGTTTGTTTCAACAAGACAATGACCCCAAACACACAGTAAACAAGCTAAGTCTTAGTTCCATACCAACAAAATTAATGTTATGGAGTTGCCAGCCCAATCCTCGGACCTTAATCCAATCGAGAAGCTGTTTCTGAAGCAAAACCAAGAAATGTAAATGAATTGTGGAATGTTGTTAAATCATGAAGTGCAATAACAGCTGAGAGGTGCCACAAGTTGGTGCCACACAGATGTGAAGCAGTTTTAAAAAACTGTGGTCATACAACTAAATATTAGTTTAGTGATTCACAGGATTGCTAAATCCTAGAACATCCTAGAATCCTAGAACAAAAACATTTGTAAAAAATAGTTTTGAGTTTGTACAGTCAACGGCAGACACTTAGCAATAAAAAATATACTAAAAACCTGGATTATTTTGGTTAGTCACATTGTACTGCTATTATTTTAAACAATACTGTCTTCCCTATCAACAGACTAATGTTTCTGCATACTGTCTGCCAGAACACTTGAAGCTCTTACTATTCCCAGAGACAATGATATCTAGTCCCTTTGAGTAGTTTACATTTAGGACAGTTTGGAGATGCTCCTTTAATGAACTTACTGTAGGAGAGCTGTATCTAGTGATTGTTTTTAAGGGTAAACTGCAAAAGCTTCAATACAAAGTTCACTGACTGAAGGAAACAACTGTAGCTTTATGTTGAGACCAGGTAAAATCTGCTGATTATTATACATATGCAACTATTGACTGTCACTACCAGTTCGAGTCACACTGTCTAACACTGGCTGTGTCAAAGATTATCACAAAGTGTCACCGTCTCAGAAAATGACCAAGTCCAAAAACAGTTTTGCATTTATTTTGCAGATGTAGGAAATGTTAAACTCGCTCAAGGTAAATCTAAGCACCTCTATCCACTAAACACACACAAGATCAGACTTCAAAGGTGGTTACAGTTATTTTGAAATAAAGTTTTCTATTTTATTTATGTTGAATCATTTACATCTTTAGGCTTTGTCCTTTTTTTACATTTCAGTTTCCTAAAATTTGTTATTAGCCAACATGATAACAGGAATTTATTTTAGACAATAGTTTTAAATAAGAACCGAAATGCTGCAGAAGCATATACATCTCTCACAGTTCTGTTTTATTTAATGTATCCATCTCTCAAATGGCCTTTCATTACAAAGACTTGCTGTTGCGCTGATTTGGAACCTTTTTCTTGCGGCTGTTGTGGCTAAACAAGAAGAATGTAAGAAAACAAGAAAAGAAAGAATGATCACCAATATTAACTTTAATGTTAATCAGATTATATATAGATATTGTTTGTATGTAATAGTTACATGTCTTAATGGCAGAGCTGAGGTGAAGTTTAAGTGGGGTAAATTTAACTTGGTCCATTGGTTTATATAGTCTCCCCTCCCTCCTCGTACTCATTCAAACCACCTCTGTCATTCTTCTGAAGAGACCACAGTTCACTCATGTCAAGCTGCTGTTTAATCCTAAAATATCGTTATAGCAATACAATGTATCTTTTTGATCATAAATATATAACCTCAAAAGCATTAGAATATGTGGCCTCTGTTATGGCCAATGGCCCAGGAACCGGAAGACTCCAATGCACAACCCCCAGACACAGGCAAAGAGTTAAAATAAAGTTTATTTGGTCCAACAGGTACAAAACAAAATACAAGAACCAGGGAAAAACCAAGGCGGGTCCGAGGAGATAATTCAGGAATAATATAATACCAGAAAACAAAAGAACCTCCACAGAAAACAAAGACTACGATAGATCAGACACAGGGAAACACAGAATAGACTCACGGGTAGGGAGACGACGACCTGGCAAGGAGCAGGGGGAAAACACACAGGTTATAAAGACACACAACGAGGGACAGGTGAAACACATCAGGGTGGAGCATGCAATCACACAGGAGGGAAAGACACAAGGCAGGAAGTCAATCAAAAGACACAGACAGGGTCAAGACATTTCACAATAAAACCAAAACTCTAATACAAGCTGAAACCAAATCAGAAACATAACCCAAACTAGAAATCAGACAATAATGAAACCACTAAGATACTTAAAAGAACCAAAACATCACAAACAAAACAGACAGACTACTTTAACAAACATGAATCCTGACAGCCTCAAGAAAATAATTTGCAAACGTGACAATAAAGTGCAACTTCAAAACATTAGAATAATTAAAAATTTAAAACAGCCAAAGAAAAACTTTCTGACAAAATAACTTCTGCCGGACAAGTTAAAAAAAATCCACCGCAAACCAATGATACAATGGATTTGCTTTGTAGAAACTCAACTTCAATTGCGCTCCTTAAATAAAGTAATTGCAAACATTTTCTATAATTACAGTCTCATTGTGAAGTTGTTTTCCTTTCTGGAGACCCATAACTTGCCAAACAACTGAGTTTGAGATTCATAAATACTATAGCTGAATGGCTGTTAGCATTACTAGCTATAGTGTCTGAAGCTAAAGTGGCCTTGTGTATTCCAAAAAAAGTTTTACTACTACTAGTTTTTTACCTATTTTGATTACAATGTTCACTCGTAAAAGTTTAATGTCTCAAATTTGATTTTCAGAGTGTAAACATTGATTATTTGAAGATCATAAGGAATCAGGAACACATTAAAATCCAGATTTAGTGTTGATGGTTGTTTAATTTTAACATTCCACGTAAGTATCCATTATCACATATTCATTTTTTCCAACCCAGGAACAGTCAAATAATGTCTTGTAACTGACTTGCCATTATATTTGATAATTAAACCCAAAATTACAATGTTGCAGATTCAGTTTAAAAGGAGGAGCCACAGTTCTGTGATCAGAAGCAACAGAGAGCATTCAATAGAGCTGGATGTGTAAAGAGGAAATACTGAGAGATGGTGACAGAGCAAACTGATGCTGCTGTGTTTGTAGGACAGGTGACTGATGTAAATGCTGTCAACAAATCAACAATGTATAAAGTAAACAATACAGTAGTAATGTAGTTATTGTCTATGTTTTAATCAGTTAGTCACCAATGTGTTATAATACACGCACTCTCCAGCTTTATAATGCCTCTGTCGTATTATTGATGCAGATTATCGTATTGTATTTAGTACCACCAACTGTACTTGTGCTAATGTTGTTTACAATAAAGAGATTTTGTTAACGCTGCCTGTTCAAAGTGAAACATCAAACAAGTTAAAGCAGTTTGTGAAAGGCATTAACTTATCTCAATAAATACAAAAAAGCAGATTAGTGAGAAAAAGGTTTGTCATGTGCAGTTAATGCAAATAACAATGTGCATCACAAACAAGGATTGTTTATGAATAAGAAATTAGCTATTAAGTTATAGTCTAATACAAGCATATCTGCTTTGGTAAAACTAATTTACCTTGGGCTGCAGCTCGGTTCTCATGAGATTTAAGAGTAAAAAAACTCAAGAAAATCAGTCTTGACCTGCTGCACCCGAAGTATTCACAGTCCAAGGCCTGGTCTTACCAACTTTCTGTGACACTGCATGGTCTATTCACTAACTAAGCAGACACACAAAAGTGGTTCAAACTTGTATCTTCTGTTTTTATTTAGGTTGAATAACTATTTTTTTCAGTAATTACATTTCAGTTTACTATAATTTGGTATTATGATAAATATGATATGAAAGATGAACTTATTTTAGATAATGCTTGCACAAGATATATGTGATAGATAATACTGCTGCACAAGCATAAACATCTCTCACAATAATCTGTTTTATTTAATGTCTCCATCTTTCAGACAAACTTTAGCCTTATCTCTCACCACCTACACGACAAATTCAAGCTGCTGCATGTGGTTTAGTGATCTCCTACAGCAAACCTTTTAAATGCATTTATAGTTTCCATTTATGTTTAAAAAAAAACAGTATATGGTTTGTGATAAGAGTGGTGCGGCATCATAAAGCCAACCACTGTTATCACGTTCCAATCACAAACACACATGCAAATGCTTTAAAAAGATGGCACAGATTTCTGCCTCTATCCACAAGGACATAATTTGTCTTTGAAATCCTCAGTGTTGCATTTAAGATGTTCATTTGTATAAATATATATGTATATAAATATGGCTTTTCTGCAGCTAACATCATCACAGTCTCATTCACTGTTGTGACCTCATCTACATGTTGGCTTTTTCCACTGTCTTGTTCTGTCTGGTACTTACACTTCTTTACATCAACTTTCTTCAATAAAACCCATAAGATCAATTTTAAAACACCTAATGTTTTATTAAACAGAGCTAAGAACTGTTGCAGATAAAATAAAAAGGTTGACTGATGTTTCTCACAGACTGTTCACCTTTGTAACTCATTTCTAAACACTTTGAATATGCATAACCTTGTCATAATCTGGTCACAGGCCAGAATGAGAAATGACGAGCAACATTTTAAGTGCACTTTTGTGGTTTAGAGTTGACAAAAGAACTACTCTCTCACAGCACTTGTTTTTTTTTTTTTTTAGCACATGTATTAATTCTTCTATGTAACAGTCAGATGATAAAGCAAAGTCATTTTAAAACATTGGAATAGTTGAAATTGAAGACCTTTAATACATTTAATGATGACTTTGGACTTATTTGAATAAGTCCAGGGAAACCTGCCTGGCTTCACAATGTTACAAATGATAATGTTAAACAGTTCACGGCTTTGGATCATAACCTCTTTTTTCACCCTGTTAGGCTCTCCAATCTCACAGACGTTGATGATATCTTGTATTGGTGCTTCAACATGTTGGTCTTGCAGGATCTTTGTTTTATCACATCTAAACACTCATAAACATGCATTCTATTTTTAATTATTATGTATGTGTTCTTTGAAACAGAATCTGTTTTGGGAACTTTTATCTTTGAGGAAAGTGCTTACAGACACCAGAAACTAAAGCAAAAGGGCAATCCTTGTGATCACGCCATTTTGTAGTGGTGTCCGAATGTCTAGTTACTGAAATGTAGTGCACTCAAAGTTTTCCACAATGCATTAGTAAAAGTAGTGAGCAGCGATGGTTGCTAGGTGGTCAAAATAGACCATAATGCAGTGCGTCAGAGGAGAGCTGCGCGATTGTGACATGTCATCCGCAGCAAGAAGGTTGTGAGTTCAAACCCCGGTTGACCTCAAACATCCTCGGCCAACTCTGGCCTTTTAGTTCGTAGTCTGCATGTCCTCCCTGGCTTTGTCCAATTACACTCCCCAGTCCCTAACCTCTCAATCACTATATAGTGCAGCATTATATTAATTAATTCGTTCATTCATTCATTCATTGTTTTGGACACTACATTCTTGTTTTTCTGTCGCCATTCATATGACTCTGGCATACATGTTAAAAAACTCAGCATATATATATTGTGTATTGTGTACTGTGAGTTCTCTCCGGGTACTCCCACTTTCTCCCAACACCCAAACACATGCATGTATAGGTCAAAGGACAAATCTAAAGTGTCCCTAGTGAATGAATGTGAGAGTGAATGGTTATCTGTCACTGTCTGTCTCTAAATGTCAACCCACTGTCCAGGGTGTACCCCGCCGCAGGCCCAAAATTGCTGGGATAGGCCCTAGTCCCCCGCGACCCCTAACGTGACTAAGCGGTAGAAAGTGAATGAATGGATATTTTAGAATTAGTTGACATGACACTTGTAACTAAATGTCTATGTCCAGAGTCAGGAAGTCAAGTCAGATCCATTTCATTGCTACAGGCTGTATGTGTCGGCCAGCCCATCTTCACCCCTTTTTGTCACTGTTTAACCAAACTGAGTGAATTCCAAAATAAAAATAAACAGGGTCACAATCCATGGTATCTGCCAAAACAGTACTCAAGCATAGACTTTCCCGGGGAGGCTAAGGAGTGCGATCCCTCTGTAGTTGGGACACACCCTCCGGTCCCCTTCTTGAAAAGAGGGACCACCACCCCGGTCTGCCAGTCCAGAGGTACTGTCCCCAACCGCCACAAAAAAAAATTTAATAAATAAAAATAATTTTCTCCTATCCTTAGCTTTGTATACTGTGCTGGATTTTAACTGACTAGTTTTTTAGTGAACTTATGCTTTTTGTTACCTTGTGTTGTTAAAATTACTTCTATTGTTTTCCACACTTGTAAGTCGCTTTGGATAAAAGCCTCTGCTAAATGACTAAATGTAAATGTGTCACTCAAGACAGCCCCACAACATCCAGAGACTTCAGGTACTCAGGGGGGATCTCACCTGTTGTCTGGTTAGATTTAATGACAATAATGTCTTGAAGCATTTTTATTCAAAAAGAAAACTCAATCTTAAATAGTTGTTCTCTGATCAGTTACACCTATGTCTCGGTCAAAGTGCACCGGGAAGCCCTTCTCACAGCTGATGATGATGTATCTGGTTGTAGCGCGCCCTCTGTACTGACAGTGAGGATAGCGGACATTATTCCTCAGCTCACACACTATGACAGAAAAAGGCTTGCTGTTTTTAGCCAGGGCACCATCCGGCTTTCCTGCCTGACCACAGACAGCTTTGAATTGTTTGGTGGTGGCCAGGATAAAGGTGTTGGTCTCCTTACAGCTTATGTTGTCAGTCATGGTGATGTGTCTGCTACGTATCACATTATCACACTTGTGCATCAGTAAGAATTGAACAGTGTCTTTGTGTTTTCAATGCTTCAGGTGTTACTCCTAATAGACAGAGCAATGGACTGGGGAGGATAGACTAATTTCTCTGCATACTGCCTTCCAGAACACTTAAGCTCTTAACATTCCCAGAGACAATAATATCAAGTCCTTTACATTTAGGACAGTTTGGAGACACACCTGAACTTGTAACTAGTGATTGTTTTTACGGGTGCACTACAAAAGCTTAAGTTCACTGACTGGAGGAAAAAACCTGTAGCTTTATGTTGAGACCAGATGAAATCTGCTGATTATTATACATATGCACCTATTGGCTGTCACTACCAGTTCGAGTCACACTGTCTCCATTTATGATAAAAAAAAGATGAGTGCTGAGTATATGTTGGTGCGGCGTCATAAAGTAAACCACTGTTGTTACGTTCCGATCACAAACACACATTCAAATGCTTTGAAAAGATGCCACAGAATTCTGCTGCTAACCACAAGGACATCTTTGTCTTTGAAATCCTAATGTTTTGCTGAAGCTAACAGCAGGATTTGATATAGAACAACAAACTGACTATTAAATGAGTGTAGCAATAAACGATTGCCATTATATTATTACGAAATAGTGTTATGTAAAATAAATAAAAAAAATCTATACATATGTAGCAGATCAGTCGAATTCAAATTCCACACACAGAGATTAAAATCTGTCTTCTAACCATCACCAGTCAGTCAGTGGTTGTAAGACCAAGGAGCCCGGTCAGAACACTGGCGCCATGACAAGACAATCGCAAATTCTTTGAGATAAGACTGTTTATCCAGCTTTTCCGAGAACATTTTCTTTCCATTCTGATTGACACAGGAATGCTTTGATCATAGCCTTTGAGAATGATCAAAGGCTGCCCTCTAGTGGCCAAATGGACGAATGACTCTAACTGTGCATAAAAAGACTTCTCTAATCAAATGAGTGAAAGATTTATTAAATGTTGAGGTGTTAATTCACATTGTCACCACTTAATGATGATTTCTGTTCCAGATAGAGTAACTCCTTGTCCCACTTCTACAGTTCACGTTTTGTTTTAATGAAATGTGATGAATGTATGTTTCCCTGATATTCTGACCATATGCATTTTCTCTGTATACACCCTGCAGCACGAGTGTTTTGTGTTTATGAAATGCTGAAAAAGAAATATGGTAATATAAAAAGTAATGTTTTAAAACTTAGTTTAAACATTTAAACTTTTGTTAAACTTCCCAAAGCGACGCCCCTTCTCTGGAAATCTGCCCTTTTTCTTCGCTCTTGCTCCTTGAGATTTTCTTGGTTTAAAGCCTGAAAGCTTAGCTTGCTACACTAAGTTTTCCTTCTTACCGACCAGCTGCTTGAAGTACTTCCTCTAGGTCTGCTTCCAGACGGAAGTTATTTTTGCCTTTTTATTGCTCTTAGTGTGTTTTAATGCTCCCCATGTTCCCATCATTTTATTCACAATTATTCATTAATAATATAATTTTTAATAAAATTCCATAACATACATTAGTGTTTTCTGTTTATATTCAGGATATTCGAAAACAGGAGAATTCTCTTCCTTTCGATAATGAGACAAAATCTAACAGTTCCCTCGGACCTGGACAGTTGCACATATTATTCAGAAATTTAAGATCCATGGAACTGTAGCCAACCTCCCTGGACGTGGCCGCAGGAGAATAATTGATGGCAAATCAAAGAGACGGATAATCCGAATGGTAACAAAAGAGCCCAGAAAGACTTCTAAAGAGATCCAAGGTGAACTCCATGCTCAAGGAACATCAGTGTCGGATCGCACCATCCGTCGTTGTTTTAAGCCAAAGTGGACTACATTGGAGACGACCAAGGAGGACACCATTGTTGAAAACAAATCATAAAAAAGCTAGACTGGAATATGCCAAACTACATGTTGACAAGCCACAAAGCTTCTGGGAGAATGTCTTATGGACAGATGAGACAAAAATGGAACTTTTTGCCAAGGCACATCAGCACTATGTACACAGACGGAAAAATGAAGCAAGAAAAGAACACTGTTCCTACTGTCAAACATGGAGGAGGCTCTGTTATGTTCTGGGGCTACTTTGCTGCATCTGGCACAGGGTGTCTTGAATCTGTGCAGGGTACAATAAAATCTGAAGACTATCAAGGGATTCTAGAGAGAAATGTGCTGGCCAGTGTCAGACAGCTTGGTCTCAGTCGCAGGTCATGGGTCTTGCAACAGGACAATGACCCAAAACACAGCTAAAACACCCAAGAATGGTTAAGAGGAAAACATTGGACTATTCTAAAGTGGCCTTCTATGAGCCCTGACCTCAATCCTATTGAGCATCTTTGGAAGGAGCTGAAACATGCCGTCTGGAAAAGACACCCTTCAAACCGGAAACAACTGGAGCAGTTTGCTCATGAGGAGTGGGCCAAAATACCTGCTGAGAGGTGCAGGAGTCTCATTGACAGTTACAGGAATCGTCTGATTGCAGTGATAGCCTCAAAAGGTTGTGCAACAAAATATTAAGTTAAGGGTACCAACAATTTTGTCCAGGCCTGTTCCATGAGTTTATTTTTTAGAATAATTCCGTTGAAGCATGGTTGAAAAGCAATGTCTGACTTTCATTGGTTAACATTCATAGAATTTTTATTTATTATTACTTTGGTCAGAATAAAGTTTTTTCTGTGACCATTGTGAGTTTTTCTTTCATTGACCAAAGGGTACCAACAATTTTGTCCACGTGTGTATATACACAATATATACTATACATATATATATGCAACACTGGTGAATGGAAGCTTAATGTAAGTCAATTTGGGTAAAATCGTTGGCTAAATGACTAAATGTAAATAATATGCCATCTTTTTCATGCGGCTGTTGTGGCTAAAAATGGAAAAAAAATTCAAATGCTTCTGCAAGCATATTTTCAAATAATGGTAATAGGTCTTCTGCATAACATTTAAAAAATTCAGCTGTAAACCCGTCTTGACCGGGAGATTTACCTGATGGTAAGGCCTTAATTGCGTTAAGTATCTCCTGTGAACTAATAGGTAAATCTAAGTCCTCCTGTTGTGAGACACTCAGTTTTGGAAGGTTTAATTTGTTAAGAAATGACATGATCTCTTTGTCTGTGGCAGTGTTTTCAGATGTATAGAGATTTATATAAAAGTTCTTGAATGCATCATTTATTTCCCTAGGTTTAGTTGCCTGGCTTCCATCCCCAGTCATCACTGCTGCTACCGAAGATTTGAACTCTTTTTGTTTAATGTACCTAGCCAAAAATTTCCCTGCTTTATCCCCCGATTCAAAAATAGTTTGTCTAGCCCTGAACAAGAGATATTCAGTTTTTTTGGATATAATAATATTATATTCATATTTAAGGTGGGTCAATTCTTTTAAACTAGATTCAGATATATTCCTTTTAACTTAGCTTCAATGTTCTTAATTCTCCTTTCTAGATCTATGAGTTTAGCAGCATTGACCTTCTTCTTATGAGAAGAATATTGAATAATGAATCCTTAGAAAGGCCTTCATAGCCTCCCAGGCCACTATGGCAGAGGAGCTGTGGGGACATTGGTCTCCAAATATAGCCTAATCTGGGTTCGAAGATCTTCCTTAAATCCCACATCTTGTAATAAAGATGAATTAAAACGCCACATCCGTGATCTTTCTGTTTCCTGATATGGGGTCATTTGTAATCTAACTATGGCATGGTCTGTTAACAGAATACTATCAATTACACAGGATAATGTGGCAGGCAGCAAGGAGTTAGAAATTAGAAAAAAATCTATTCTTGAATATACTTTGTGAGCTCCTGAATAAAAAGTATAATGTCCGTTGGATGTTTCAGCCTCCACACATCTGTTAGACCCATAGATGAACACATTCTCTTAATGAGCACAATAGAGTTAGGCGTTCTACTTAATGTTGGTTTACTTCTATCAAGGATTTGATCTAAAACAATATTGAAGTCTCCTCCCAGAATTATGGGGTACTGTCCAATATCATGCAACTTATTTTCTAAGTCTATGAAAAATGTAGGGTGATCAACATTGGGTGCATATATATTGGCCAATATTAGAGTATGCCCTTGTATCTCTGCTAGTATTATAATTATTCTTCCCTCCTCATCTTTAACCTCCCTCCTGAGCCTGAACTGTAAGCCTTTGTTAATTAATATGGCCACTCCTCGACTTTTAGAGGACCCAGCACTAAAGGACACGTGTCCTACCCAGTCCCTGCATAATTTAACTGATTCCTGTGGACAACAGTGTGTTTCCTGCAGGAATACTACATCTTGTTTTTTATTTTTCAGATGTCCAAGTATTTTCTTCCTTTTAATTGGACAGCCCAGGCCATTCACATTCCAGGTTGAATAACATAATGTCCTCCCACTGCTAATCATAAGCACTCTCTATATATTTTACTGTATGATAAATGGCCATTCTATTGTGATATAAGATCCATGGTGCAACATAACTTGTACACATTGACAAAAAAGAAAAGAAAAGAAAAAAAACATGATACCAACACCGTAGTGATATCAATAAACCGCAAACTGCGAACCAGTCTGGCACAAAGAACAAAAGAACCAGGAGGAACATGAATGAAATAAAACAAAATAAAAAGTCTCTTAGGTCCATGACTTATGGAACAAGGGCAGCCTAAAAGCCCACTGCCCTGAGTTTCGTACACAATTGTGTTCAGATATTAGATTGAGGAAAACATAGGAATTTCTATAAAAAAAAAAAAAAAAATATATTTAGAAAAATATTACCTCAAATGTCAGCTTCCAACTGATTTGTGCAGAGCCGGTAATTTGAAATTATCTGTCCCTGCCCACAAACAGAACAGAGAACTACAACCTTGCATATACTCCCCCCATCTCACAGACCATTACTTTTCGAACAGATGGTCTTGTGGTTGCATACGCTGACACGGTACCAGACAGACGTGCCTCTCAGCGCCTCTCGATGTACTCCATTGCTTTTTCCGGGTCGTCAAACACCCGTGGACTCTGTCCACTGATGAAAATCTTCAGAAGTGCAGGGTAAAGCATACCAAATTTAATCTTGCGCTCATGGAGTGCTTTCGCAACGTGAGAATGCTTCTCGCTTCTTTGCGTCTCTCGAATAATCCGGAAAATCATAACTTGTTTGCCGCTCCACATCAGACGTTTCTTTTCCGTGCATCCAGGATGGCTTGGCAATCTTTATATCGTAGCAGGCGCGCACACAATCGCTCGACCATGACTTTTGTCCCCACTTCCGACCGTGTCCCGATCCTGTGAGCGTCCATCTCGATTCCCACCGGGTTGGATCAATGCCAAGGGTCGTTGAGATAAACTCATTCAGGAATGCAGTAACATTATTCTTTTCAGCCCCCTCCGGTATCCCAACGAATCTGAGGTTGTTGCGTCGGGATCTATCTTCAGCTGCGGCCAACCTGTCTGTCAGTAGTTGTATGTCCTCTTTAGTGGCTGCGGCCGGTCTTGCGTTGATGTTAGCTTGCTCGTCCTCTAGCTGGCTCACTCGATCTTCAACTTCCGTAATGCGTGAAACGAGGGAGGAAAGCTTTGTGTCCACGGAGCTCAGAGATCGACGAATTTCTTTCAGATCCCCCGTTTCTTCTAATATCTTGCTCAGCATCCCGTGAATCTGAGCCATATCAAGCTGATCCGGCTCCGTAGCAGTGCTAGCTGTGTGATCTTTGCTAGCTGCTAGTCCCTTCGTGCACATGTTGAGCTGAGTCTGTGCGGCTGAGCGAAGTTTTCTTTGTTCAAAGTTACCGCCAGAGAACAAACTTTTGCCTTCTTCTGACATTTTTAGATCCACGTAACATATAGAAAGAAAATGTCTATATCTGAACGTGTTTTAGGATGTATTAAGGATATTAACCCAAAAGACAGTAGGAGCACCTGCTTCAAGCTGCCATCGCTTATCCCTGCGTCACGTGACTCCCAGAAGCAGCTGTATCTCATCTCCTCATCAAACCCAGTATAAAAAACCCAAGTTGTCCTCCACTCCATTATTCCGTCTACTCAAGAAATCTACGGCCAAACTATTTTGAGCTTGAGAAGATTTTTTGCTTAGAAATTCTAATTTTTTGTTTTTTTCTCTCCAGTCTCACCTGCCTGCCTGCCTACGCACTCTTTTATCTGGACTTTGCCACGCTACGACCACGCTCGATCCTTCCTCTCCTTCCGTGCACAATAAACTATCTTCTAATTTTCAATTAATTGTTAATTGTCTGTGTCTGCTTTGGGGTCTTGCCTTCGGCTCCTTAACAGTAACACTTTCTTATAATCTTTGACACCGCCAGTGTAAGACAAACTGTGACTCAAACTGGTAGTGACAGCCAATATTTGCAAATGTATAATAATCTGCAGATTTCACCTGGTCTCAACATAAAGCTACAGTTTTTTTCCTTCAGTCAGTGAACTTTGTAGTGAAGCTTTTGTAGTGCACGCTTTAAAAACAATCACTAGTTACATCTTTCCTAGAGTAAGTTCATTAAAGGAGTGTCTCCAGACTTTCCTAAATGTTAACTACTCAAAGGGACTAGATATCATTGTCTCTAGGAATGTTAGGAGCTTGAAGTGTTCTGGCAGGCAGTATGCAGAGAAATTAAAAAAACACAAAGAAACTGTTCAATTCTTACTGATGCTGTCAGGAAAAGCCAAACTGTCCAATTGTGGAATTCTCTCATATCTGAAGTAGTATTTCTAGAGAGGTTAAGACACTGTGTGAGTGGTAAGTCGCACTTGCATTGAATACATGGCTGTCCAAAGCCTGTGAGACAAAGAGGAGTACACTTCATTGACAACTTCAACTTGTTTTGGCATCGTGACAACCTGTTCAAAGGAAAGGGCCCACACATACACAGGGGAGTGGTCAGGAGGCTAACAGATAATCTCCTGCACTCCCTGAGAAATGGTTCTGGGCGCCCTCTTGAACAAAGAAAGGGTCCTCTGAGAAGCCATCAGCCACCAAATAAAAAATGAACTCCGGCATCACCAGCCAAGTATCCTCCTTTGACTGGACCACCATCAACTCCTCCACCACTAAAATGGACCCCCATTAGGACCCTGGACCCCCAGTAACATTAACACTTTCTGCAGGCCTCAACATCTCGGTCCCATCCACAGATTCACCAATGGGATTTCCAGATCACCTGGACGTTTTGGTTAAATCTGAAATTAAAATGATACTCCTTACACCTAACTTGGCCAGGTCACGGGTTCTATCATCATCCCTAAAAACATCACCACCCAATACCACCCAGGAGTACCACTTCTCCACCTCGGCCAGTACCTAGAGTCCAAAGCACCCCTGTCAGACCCCCTCCACCTCCTCCCAGACCACCTCCAAAAGCCTTGCATCAAGGCTACTATCAACGATTAGTACACTGAGGGCCTCTGCTGTTTCAGGACTTTTTGTCACAATAAACCACTTATCAACCTGAGGCCCTGGGAGAGAACACCCCTCCTGGCTCCATAGCTACAGTCAGAAGTCGCAGATTGGAGAAGAGAATAACAGTTAGATTGTCTAATCAGACAAATCTGATTCAAATCTCCTGCAAAAAGATAAAGTCAGGTCCTGCTCAAACAAACTTGAAACTTGCACTGTTCAATGTCAGGTCTTTGGGAAACAAATCTTTTTTAATTAATGATTTTATAACTTCAAATAAGCTTGATGTTTTTGACAGAAACATGGTTAGACAGCAGTACTGGAAATGCGGTCCTTATTGAATCCACTCCATCAAACTTCACATTTTTATCCAAAATGCGGGAAAACAAAAAGGGTGGGGTGTATGTGCCTTTTTTAGAGATAATATTCTTATTCTGAAGCTTTCACTTGGGGAGTTTTCATCATTGAGTATGTGTCATTCAAAATGGAGTTGAGTTGTTCTCCATCTATTTTATATGTAGTTCTTTACAAACCACCCCAACAATGTCATGATTTTATTGATAAGTTTATTGAAATGCTTTCGGTCATCTGCACAGAATTTGAACAAATAGTCATATTTGGTGATTTTAATGTGCATGTGGATAATGTTTGTGACAGAAATGCCAAAGAACTTTCTGTTATTCTTGATACTTTTGTTCGTTGTCAGCATGTTAATGAGCCGACCCATAACAGAGGTCACACTCTGGACCTGGTCATTACTAAAGGTGTTCATATTTCATCAAGTTGATGATTTTTTGAGTTGTTATACTTCAGGTGTTTTAAATGTTATGCACACCATTGCACCTTAAGGTTAAGGATAGGGTTAAAGTGATCAGGAAGAGGCAGAAGGCATCGTGGTGCTCACTCGGTCAGGGCACAGAAAAGGGAATGCCGAAAAGCCGAAAGAAAATGGTGTTCATTTAAACTCTTAAGCACTTTACTGAGTCGACTAATGGGTCAGTTTTCTTCTGTTGCGGTCAAATCCCATACATTTGTTGTAAAAACATGCTTGACTATGTTAAGTGAATGTATTTTTAAATATAAACATTATGACCTCATCAGCTGTTGTCCTGACGATGCCATGTATAGAACAGAACATAGATGTGGAATTATTGGATGGGTTCTGCTCACTTCACAAACCTCACTCCTTGAGTGCACCTTGTATTTACACAGCTCTACACGATTTACTCTCTGACACTTTTGTTTTTTACCTGAACTCGTTCAAAACTTCACCACATCTTGACTTGAACTACACTGACCTGGTAAGACCACATTCCTGAAAAAAGATTGCATTTTTCTCAAAATTAAGTTGGTTTAATGTATGGTAAAATTGGTAAAGACATGAAACAGTGTTAAATTGAGTTTTTAGATTGGTTTTACTTAACAAAAACTTAATTTTCAAATAATATAATGTTTGTGAAGTGTTTTAACAAGTAGCATGAGTAAATATGAGCATTTATACTAAGCACATAAACTGTAAGTGACAGGTTACAGACACTTCAATGGCAAAGCCGTGTTTAGTTTTGTCCATTACTTTTATTGCACCAACAGCACACTTTCTTTAGATTTAACTCACTTTTATTATCTTAAATTGAGTTAAAGTAAATAATTTGATAAAATAAACATTAGTAAAACTAACTTTTTTCATTAAACCAATACTTAAATTGACTTTCTTGTACCTCTCTTTCTGACGTTAAGACTGTTGACATGGAGTCAGTTTTTAAAGCGAACGTAGGTGATATTATCACCTCGCCCTCCACTCTCTACGTGGTTCAGCAGGTCCTGGGGTCCGGCGTTTATGGGGACGTGACCCTCTGCCGCAATGTCTACGCCAACCAGACTGTGGCGGTCAAAGTGCTGAAAGACCCCCGGCATATTGAGCTCGGAAGGCAGGAGGTAAAACCACACAGACCACACACTCTGTAAAAAGAGAAACTTGTTTAGTGATTTACAGCAACAATAGATTAATAAAAACCTTTGTACAACCCACAGATGGAAATCCTCCAGAAAATGAAACAACTTGGATCCGACAATTTTAATATTGTACGCTGGTTCAGTTCCTTCTACTTCAGAGGACATTTCTGTCACGAGTTTGAGAGACTGGACATAAGTCTGTATGACTTACTGAGACGGTCTCCAACTCGCAGTCTCCAGCTCAAAGAGATACGGCCCATCCTGCAACAGGTTTGGTTATTTCACTCAGGCTCATATGATTTGTCTCCAATAAAGGGACTAACTGCTAAATGAAAAAAATATATAAGGTGTAATCCAACACTTTTAATTTACTGAATGTGTTTGGGCGGGGGTAGAGTGTGGGTTTAACATGTCTGTGAAGGTTCTCAGTCATCCAGGACATCTTGAAAAAAAGGTTTAAGTAAAAGCATCTGGGCTCAGTTTTCAAGGTGAAGACGTTTCGTCTCTAATTCCAGGAGACTTTATCAATTCTGAGATCAACTGGGATTTAAAAATTTTGTATCAACTTCTTTTGTCATTCAAAGTTAAAATTGCCATGATTATATTGTTACATTTAAAAATCACAGTTCAAGTGAATTATAAATTATTTTTGATTGGGAAATGTTGATTATATGCATCCTCAATGCATTTTATTTGGCTCTTAAAGGGACAGTGCCATTTTTTAATGGTGGATAATTAATGTAATACCTGCAGTAGATAACTGTCTAGATAAGCTTTAGAGATAAGCACTTCTACTTCTACTGCATAAAAAAAACAAAACTGTCCTATTTTCAAACATCTTGGTTTTCTAACGCCATAAGCTCTACTTCCGCAGTTTTTACCCTGAGTTCCCTGTCAAAAGCTACACTCGATGCTGCGTAGCATTACGCTATGGGAACATTCTTTGTGTGACCGGTTGTGAAGCACGTGTGTCAAACACGCCAAGAATTGGCTTATAATACCTCTGTTGGTGACGCAGCTCATCAGTGGCAGCTGTGTGATTGCGCGCACCTGAACAGAGGGTATAATAACACGTGACGCGGGAGCGTCCTCAGGTTTCTTTGTCTTCAGATCGCATTGTGTGAAGTGTGAGCAAACCTTTCTCTGTGCCAGTACGAATATATATAAAATAATAAATACAAAAGTATCATGGCTGGGTTCAGAAAGAAATGTGTTCCTCCTTGCCAGAGGCACATTGCTGACGATGATCAGCATGAATTTTGTTTTGAGTGTTTGGGAAGAACACGCAGCCCTCGGACTTTCTGGGAGTGTGAGCACTGTGATCTTTTGCCTGCCAAGATCCTACGTGCCCGGCTCGCTTTCTTTGCAGAGGAGCGAGCCGCCTCCCAACTCCGGTCGTGGGGTTCGTGTTGATCTGGCTGAGGCGCAGGGATCAGATAGTCTTATGCCCCTCGCGCTCTCACCAGATGAGGCAGACACCGGCTCTGTGCTCGGGCGGCGCGCTACGGCGCTTCCCGTGAGCACGTCGATGAAGCCTCATCCCTGGCTTCTGGGGGCGCCGCAGCCTCGGAGCGCTCTTCCCGCTCTGACACGGCGTTTGAGGAGCTGCTCGAGGTGGTTACAAGAGCAGTGGCGAGGCTGAATATTGAGTGGCCTCAGGAGCAGGGCCCCTAAATACTCTAAACTGGATGACAGGTTTCTGTCAGGTGGCCAGGGGAGGGATCACAGCGGCGGTCTCTCCTTCTTTGGGGACCTCCATGAGGAGCTGGCACGCTCATGGAATAAGCCCTATTCGTCCCGTGTTTTTGTGCCTTCGACGTCGATTTATTCGACTATTGTGGGCGCACAGGTGCGGGGCTATGGGTCGATGCCCCAGGTGGAAGAGGACGCTGCGGGCTATCTCTCCCCGGGACATCGTCCTCCTAAGAAAACCTACACTCCCCAACAAGCCATGCCGGTTCACGTCATCACTGGTGGGGAAGGCTTTCCAGGCGGCGGGTCAGGCTGGTGCAGCACTGCACACCATGGCGGTTTTGCAGGCATACCAGGCTGAGCTGCTCAAGATTTGAGCACAGGGGTTCTGTGGGCGAGGACGCGTTTTCTGAGCTACGCCGTGCCACAGACCTCTCTCCGTGCAACTAAGCAGGCGGCCCGCGCTATTGGCGCTCCATGTCTGCTTTGGTTGCGACGGAAAGACATCTGTGGCTTAACCTCACGGGCATCAAAGAGAAGGACCGCGCCTTCCTCCTGGATGCACCCATCTCGCCTTCCGGTCTTTTTGGCAACGCGGTGGACTCCGTCGCCACTAAGTTCCGCGAGGCTAAACGCTACGAGGAGGCGTTTGTGAGGTTCCTTCCTCGCCGTGCTCAGCAGCCGGGACCGTCGGCCACCCTGTCCCGGCCAGGTCCAGCCCCTTCCAGAGAAAAGCGGGCTGCCCAGAAGGAGAGTGTGGCGAATCGTGCCCCCCCTCGTAAGGACTGGAGGGCGGATTCTCTCGCTGCTCAAAGAGAACAGACCTGCGGAATGTTATCTCCGCCAGGAAGCAGAGGCCCTGAAATTGGCGCGCCCATGGCCGCGGGGTGTTCTCCCACCGGGTGGGGCGCAACAAAATCCAAGAGAGTCTAAAGACTCCATGTCGACACCCTCAGGAGTCCGCTGTTTTTCTCCGCGCGCCACTGGCGTTCGGGAGCAGCAGTCTCCAGCGCAATTGTAAGTGTCCGGCCGTCTCCTGCCTTGGCTCAGGACGGCGGATGTCTTACATCCCCCCCAAGAACCGAGGTGACAAAACTACTGCCCCTTTCAGAGAAATTGGCAGCATGGATGCTCCTGCCAAATATCTCCCGTGGGTAATAAGGACTGTGGCCAAAGGCTACAGACTCCAGTTTGCCAATCGTCCTCCGGCGTTTCAGCGGCGTGGTCTCCACTTCCGTGAAACCGGAGCGAGCCATGTATTGACACAGGAACTGCAGGTTCTGCTGGACAAAGGGGCCATAGAACGTGTTCCCCACCAGACAGACAATCCGGGTTTTACAGCCGATATTTTCTAGTTCGAAAAAGATGGGGGCTGCGCCCGATTTTAGACCTTCGGGTTAAACCGCTACCTCAAAGCATTAAAATTCAAAATGCTCACAATAAAAATGATTGTGTCCCAGATCCGATTAGGCGACTGGTTTGTCACCATCGATCTAAAGGACGTATTTTCACATACAAATCCTGCCACAGCACAGAAAGTTCCTGAGGTTCGCTTTGAGCGAAGCGTACCAGTATCGGGTTCTTCCTGTTCGGCCTGGCCTTGTCACCCGGACATATACAAAATGCATGGATGCAGCCTTGGCTCCTTTGCGACTCCAGGGCATCCGCATTTTGAATTACATAGACGACTGGCTGATATTAGCTCAGTCTCAGGAGCTAGTGCTTCGACATCGACGTCGTCCTAGCTCATCTCGACTCTCTAGGCTTGAGACTCAACGCCGAGAAGAGCGTTCTCTCGGCCGCCCAAAGGACAACATATCTAGGGGTTGTTTGGGACTCAACCGAGATGCAGGCACATCTGTCTCCTGCACGTGTCGGGTCCATTCTAACTACCCTGAAAGCTATCAGGCTAGGCCAGGAAGTGGCTGTGCACTTCATTCAAAGAATATTGGGTCTCATGGCATCTGCATCCACGGTAATTCCTTTGGGCCTTCTGCACATGAGACCGTTTCAGCTGTGGCTCAGAGCCAGGGGGTTTCATCCAAGGGCCAACCCCTGAAGCAAATAAGGGTTCTGCGCCGAGGGCTTCGTACCTATCTATGTGGTTCAGACCCCAGTTTCTCACTTTGGGTCCCACCCTAGGTCCATGTTGTCGTCGCATGATGCTAACGACAGATGCATCCCTCACGGGCTGGGGCGCGGTCTTAGATGGCCGTCCAGCCCAAGGGATATGGAGAGGCCATCTTCTCGCATGGCACATCAATTGCCTCGAGATGAAGGCTGTATTTCTGGCCCTGAAATACTTCCTCCAGCAGCTAAGGGGCTACCATGTCCTAGTACAAGTAGACAGCACAGCGGTGGTCTCTTACATAAATCGTCAGGGCGGACTGCGTCGTGCCGCTTGAACAAGCTAGCGCAGCAGGTGCTGCTTTGGGCTCAGGACAAGTTCCTGTCCCTCAGGGCGATTTATATCCCGGCGCATGAATGTGGGAGCAGATTTATTGTCCAGACAGGCTGTGACACATGGGGAGTGGAAACTCCACCCCGAGGTAGTGAGCCAAATCTGGGAAAGATTTTACGAAGCAGAGGTGGACCTCTTTGCTTCACAGCAGACAGCACAATGTCCCCTCTACTTCTCTCTGACTCCTCCAGCTCCCTGGGTCTGGGCGCAATGGCCCATGTGTGGCCCAGACTGCGCCTTTATGCATTTCCCCCGGTGGCTCTGCTCCCGGGAGTCCTGGCGAAGGTCCGTCAATGCGGGTTGCGCCTCTTACTAGTAGCGCCCCGTTGGCCAACCAGAGTGTGGTTCTCAGACCTAATATCTCTCCTCGACGGCTCGCCATGGGCAATTCCGACCAGGAGGGATCTCCTTTCTCAGGCACAGGGGACAGTGTTTCATCCCCGGCCCGAGCTCTGGAACCTTACGTCTGGCCCCTGAGGGGACCACTTAAGAGATGTCGGGCTCCCAGCCCCTGTTGTAGAGACTATTCTGAGCGCTAGGTCTCCCTCTACTAGGAGAGCCTATGCCTGCAGATGGCGTGTCTTTGATGCCTGGTGTGCTACATCATGCAGACCCAGTCCACTGCCAGATTGTTTCAGTGCTGGAGTTTCTGCAGGACAAACTGTCCTCGGGCACTAATCCTAGCACACTCAGGGTTTCGTGGCGCCATTTCGCTTGCCACGCCCTGATTGACGGGTCTCGATAGGAGACATCCTCTAGTTGCCCGCTTCATTCGAGGTGCCAAGCGGTTGAGACCCCAAACTAGAGCTAGAGTTCCTTCCTGGGACCTAGCTATAGTGCTGGAGGGCTTAGTAAGCACTCCTTTGAACCACTGGAGTCAGCGTCTGTTAAATTTCTGACTCTAAAATGGTTCTTCTGGCGGCCATTACCACTCTCAAGAGGGTTGGAGATTTGCAGGCTCTGTCAGTTTCGCCCTCCTGCCTAGACTTTGCTCCCGGGCTGGTCAAAGCCATTTTGCATCCTCACCCTAACTATCTTCCAAAAGTTCCATTCTCGACCTTAAATCCGGTCGTTCTTGAAGCCTTCTGTCCTCCGCCATTTACAACACCGGAGCAGGAGAGACTTCACTTACTGTGTCCAGTACGTGCCCTCCAGACTTATGTCCACCGCACTAGCCAGTGGCGTAAGTCCGAACAGCTGTTTATATATTACGGGGCTGCAAGCTGGGGTTGCAGCTACCAGACAAACTATATCACGTTGGGTGAGGGATGCCATTGCCCTGGCCTATGACGTGCGCGGTCAAACTTCGCCCATAGGTGTGAGGGCTCATTCTACTAGAGGGGTTGCAGCTTCAACAGCTCTAGCAAAGGTGCCCCTCTGCAGCAAGTTTGTGATGCGGCAGGCTGGTCCTCTCGCACACATTCATCAGATTCTATAGCTTGGATGTTCATGCTACTGTGGGCTCGCATGTCCTTGAGTCATCATCCCAAAATTGTGTTTGAGACCTCTTTTGTGTTTGTGCACACTTCACAACCCGAGGGGTCCAGACACTTACAGTCTTGGCGGCGTTGGTATTCTCGTTCCCCATAGCGTAATGCTACGCAGCATCGAGTGTAGCTGACAGGGAAGCGTCTCGGGTTACTTGACTGTAACCCTGTTCCTTAAAGCGAGAAGCGAGATGCTGCGCTGCAATGCCGCACTGGGCGTGTCCGGGCGCTCTTCAGACAAAGTTGACCTGAGGACGCTCCCGCGTCACGTGTTATTATACCCTCTGTTCAGGTGCGCGCAATCACACAGCTGCCACTGATGAGCTGCGTCACCAACAGAGGTATTATAAGCCAATTCTTGGCGTGTTTGACACACGTGCTTCACAACCGGTCACACAAAGAATGTTCCCCATAGCGTAATGCTACGCAGCATCTCGTTCCCGCTTTTTAAGGGAACAGGGTTACAGTCAAGTAACCCGAGACGTTCTTCCATGTTACTGAAAGCTGAACTGATTTATTTGCAGCTGGCAGGAGCGCTGACATTTCTAAAGAGAGTAGGCATCATTCACGGTGACCTGAAGCCTGATAACATTATGATGATAGATCATTTAGCGCAGCCACTAAGAATCAAACTCATTGATTTTGGCATAGCCACTGCTGTGTCTCAGGCCAGGCAGGGTGCAGTCATTCAACCAGTGTGCTACAGGTACGCAGGCATTTTCTGTCTCACAAACATTAGGGAGTCACAGGGAACTAGGCAAAGATGTGGTCTTCTGTATTGTGTTGCTGTAATAATGTGTGTTTTGTGCAGATGTCCTGAGGTGCTGGTTGGTGCTCCCTTTAACGAAGCAGCCGACATGTGGTCCCTAGGATGCACTGTCGCTCAGATGTTTTTGGGAAAAGTGCTGTTTTGGGCCACAAACAAGTACAGCATGGTAAGTATTAGTTTGATTTAGGTACACATTTAACACTTACCATATGTAGATGTGACTTTTTGCCAAAGATTATTACAGCCCAAAGTCTCCAAAGCACATTCATGGTAAATGTTTATTTTTTTATTAACAAATACAGCCCTTGTACTATATATTCATATTTATACATAAAAAATCCAAACGGTAAGGTCCCATCAGATGAATGTTATGGACAGTGGATAAACCTGAGACTCTTTTGTATTAAGAACTCTTTCTAAACAAGGCCAAAGTGCTAATACTATTATTTTCATTCAAGTACTTTCTGTTGGTTACACACACGGACAATGCAAATGTCCCCATGTGCTCACTACTGCCAAGAGATTTGACCTGTGACATTGTGGACTCATGTTTCACTCAAAGATAAAATGTCATGTGTTGTGTCCACAGATGAGGCACATCATCCAAATAGTGGGACAGCCTCCAAAACATATGCTGGACATTGGTATTTACACAGATGAGTACTTCTGTCTCCCTGAAGGATCGACTGACTGGACATTTAAAAGTCTTTTGGAAGCACCAATTATGCTCACTGTTGAAAAGCTGGAGAACATTTTTGAGGTAAGAAAATTTGCCTTAGTCTTAAAGATGTGGTTAGGGTCTTTGGGAAGTAGAGTTGTATGTGGTACTTAGTTGTCTATTGAGTATACAGCCTGACAGATTTAGAAAGGCATGAGAGGGCTAGTATCAGGGAAAAGCATTTTAAACTTTTTTAAGTACCACATTCAAATATCGCAATAAAGATACTAACTACCTATATTTTCTGTTCAGTACAACCCAAGTGGCAATCAGACCAGCATTGAATTAGGAGAGGCCTTTGATCGCATATACTTTTTAGACTTGGTGAAACAAATGCTGGATTTAAACCCTGCCACCAGAATCACTCCAGAAGAGATTTTTGAGCATCCTTTCCTTACGCTGAGTCACCTTGATGGATGTTTTGAAGACAAGTGTGTATTTTTTATATATATCTATTTTAACATGTAATCTCTTGTTGTGCAAAGTTTAACACAGGAACTGTCTTTTAGTTTTATTGAGTCTCAGAACATCATGAAACAAGTGCTGGGTGATCAGGAGGTGCAGCCTGCAACCTTCGCCTCTGTCCCCAAAACCAGACCGGCTCCACAAACATCTGTGGCCACACAAGCACCGCCATCTCAAAGTCAGAAACGAAAAAGAGATGTTGATAACAACCAGGGCCAAGAAAGGTTTGCATTGTATAAAATTTTAATTTTATGTCTTTGGCCTCAGCAGCAACTAAAGCATTAAAATGTTTTTAATTAAATTAATATTTTATTTATTTTTTCTAGCTCCAAGGTGGTAAAGAAGAGACAGCACGACAATCCTGTCAACTACGACTTCTCCACAAAGAAAAGGAGGACAAAAAATGCTGAAGGTAAACTTTATGAATAAGTGTCACAGATTTACAAACTCCAATGAATCATGTCCACAAATCTAATGTATAATTCTCTCCGCTTTTTTAAAACAAAATAATCTAACCCTAACCCTTTATTTCTTAAGAATGTATAGACCTGACCTCAGTAGAGTCACCAGTCAGTCGGAAGAGACAGCGTCCGGGGGAGGACAGTGTCATTATCATTGATTCAGTCTCTCCCCCGAAACAAAGAAGGCTCTCAGAGGGACATAAACTCCTCTGAAAACAGACAAAAGGACAGAGACTGACCCATGGAGGCCACACTTAAAGAAGACTATTTAAACATTTCTTTTAACCAATACATTTTCAAAGTTATTTTGTTGTACTTGTTTTTAATGTATGTTTTTTGTGTAAAACTCCATATATTACAAGCTCAAGAAACATTTATCTATATATAAACCATTGAGGGTGTGTAGAAAAGCATTTAGGTAAAAATTATTAACCAGAATTAGTTGAAAACTTTCTTGAAAACTTGCAAAAAAACTGCATCATGAAGGTTCCACACTATCAAAATATAAAGGCTAATATTGTTGTCATTACACATAAAAACAGATATTATTGTCAAGATTAATAAAGCCAATTAAAGCCATTAATAGAGACATTACATGGGGCCCAAAGCAGGAATCACTTGAGGACCTGTCATTTCCACTGAATTTCAGGCTCTTAGGACATTTAATAGTATAAAATAAAATAAATGATTGTTTTAAGCCACATATTTTGAGCCATATTAAATGTAACTGTGGAGATAGCACAATATTACAGGCATGCAACAATCTGAATGTATTGTCACTTTTGAGATATTGCTTAATTGCAGTTCAGTGCAACTTTTTAGGGCAAACAGATAGTATTGGCACAAAGGCATATATGGACCATAAACATAACCTGCAAGAACTAAGAAATGCAGTCTTTCATTATTTAAGCTTTAATGCAGTACAAATTTAAAGATTTTGAAACAGATATTGCTCCAGTGAGACATAATATATATTTTTTCATATGTTATGTGTAGCAGAACCACCAGTGGAATCCCCACGGATTAACTGTCCTGCCTTAAACTGCCCTGCCAGAGGCCTTCAGAGACAAGCCTGTATCTGAAAGCCTCAAACTTAACACTGTTTTCTTTCAGATAAAAGCCTGGCCAAAGTGCTTTATGGACAAGAAATGCTATTAATGACTTTGCTCTTGCTTTTACAAGCAGTGGAACCTGGGTTCACAGGGCACCAGGATCAAAGGTGGTTCAGGACCAATGCCACCCCCCCCCTGGTGCCATGTCTTTTTAACCATAAACTGAAGATAACATTGTTATTTTAGCTGGAGTCAAGAACTGTGCTCTTTACCAGAGAGCGCTCCATCTCATTCTAATTGACAATTGGAATGCTTTTGATCCTAACGTCCAAGAACGATCAAAGACCGCCCCTGGTGGTCAAATGAACAAATGACTCTATCCAATCATCAAAAGACAATTTCGTAATTCTTACATTACAGGAAAATGTATTTTTGATATTGTGATGTTTATGCTGTTCTTTTCCAGGACACTGGAGTTGCAAACCAATAACTCCCTTTATGGTTTCCGTTTTGTTTTAAATGAAATATAATTGATGTTTCAACAATATTCTACACACTCATACTCGACTTTTCTTTGTATAATCCTACAAATAAATGTTTGTTATGTGTTATGAGAATGGGTTGAAACAAAAGGAATGTTTTAAAAAAACTTTAGTTAAAACTTTAGTTTAAGACGTTCCCAAGTAACTTCCTCTTCCGCCAACGTCCTCTTCCGCCGGAAGAGCGCCCCCCGGCTCGAAGTTAATAAAAGCTGGCTGCGAGCCAAAACTCTCTCTCTTCTGCTTTTCGCCTCTTGACCTCTGCGTCTACGGTCCACTCAGGACCGCTAATGCCACCACGGCTAAGCTTTTGAGCCTCGTGTTAGCGCGAGTAAACTCTTTGTTCTAAGACTGTGCCTGCTAAAAGCGCCCGCTCCCTTCCCAAAGGAGCTCGCACAGAAGCAAGTTTTAACCAGCAAACACCTGAGAACTCTTTCATTGACACTGCAATGACCTGTCCAAGACTTTTAATGGCACACGGAGGTCCAGGCGCCCTGAGCAACAACCGGACATCCCTTTCTACACCCCGGCTGCAAACCCTCTGGAGGAGACGTCACGCGACAGCATCTTCGGTGTGGAACGCTCCAGGAAGCGTCCAGAACGCTCCAACATTCCGGACTCCCGGACCGCTGATAGCGACCCACCGGACAGAGCCAGCCCCGCTGACCCCAGTAAGTCCGCACGTGACACCACAGCCTTGGCGTCGTTAAAATGTCCTCTGCCCAAAACCGCCACTCCCTCCTCGTTAAAGGCCTTTAGTTAAATGCCATCAGTTAGATTGTCTAAACATTCCTCTGGTTTCACAAACCCTGTGGAAGCAAATGTTTACCTCTGTATTTAACCCTTCGTTCGTTCCTGTGTTTTGTGTTTATCCTTTCCCTGTTCCAATGTTAAGTTATCCTTATACCTGTGTTAGATCTGTGTGATTTTTAATAAAACCCCATAAAAGACATTAATGTTTCTCTGTTTATAATTAAGAAATGTTCGAAAACAATAGAATTCTCTTCCTTTAAGATTAATGAGACTAGGCTAAACAGTTTCTCTGGACCTGTTAAAACCAGGGTGGTGCCCCCTTTTAATTAGAAATTAATTTTAATGAACTAATATTAATATCAAAATTAATTATTGAAATTATTAAAATTAATCTTCTATATGTTTATACAAACATACCCTTGTATATTACACTATATACGCTACAGTGTTATTTTTGGTGCCCCTTTACGGGACAATTTTGATGATAAAAATATTGATTAATAATTTACCTAAATTGATAAATTAATATTTCTTATTATCATCATATATTATAACTCATACGCTACATTATGTGTAAAAGCTAAAACAAGCAAAAAAAGCGCCGATCAAAAAAGCGTGACGTAAATCATGCGACTTTTTCACACGTGCATGCACGGCGTGCGGCACAGGTACACAACAGCAGAGCGGAGCTTGTCAGTGGCAACATGAGCTCTCCCGTCTTTTTAAAACTCCCGTCAGTTTTAAAACTGGCTTTTAAAAAAATATATATTTTTCAGTGGTTGTCTAGTTAGGCATTTTGTTTCAGCGTTAAGTATTTTTTTTACATTTGTACGTTTATATGTACAAAAAAAACACTACTTTCGTAAACTAGCTTCTTCCTTACTGCCTGTGTGAATATCCCCTTACACACAGCTAATTTGTTAGTGATTTGAAGCTGTTTTTAACGCTTCCAGGGACAAAAGAGCAGACAGAAGTTTTTATAAAGCTCCGGGGAGAGAACGATGAGCTCTTCACCGGAGCAAAGAACTCTGCGACTGTGGGATGGAGGTACAAAAATTAATCTATTTAGAAATCCCATTGTAATATCAAGGCAGTTTTGATTCTTTTTTGTTTTGTGCAGTACATATAACATTTCCTGCTGTCATTAAACAGCTGAGACATTTTCTTACTTCTCTTGTTTTGTCCTTTTGTAGTATAATTCTGAACAGTATTGTTCCACAATTGTCGTTTTGATATCTGTGATTAACACAATTCCAATATTTTCATTTTCTACATTAGGATAGTTTTGGAGAAGATGGGCAAGTCTGGTAAAGTAAGTAAGTAAGTAAATTTTATTTATATAGCACCTTTCACAGATATAAATCACAAAGTGCTTTACAAAGTGCAATAAAAGAACAATAAAACTATGAGAATAAAAATTAAAACCACAAAATATTAAACATAAAAACATAAAAAGCCCAATCAACTAAAAGCTTGTTTAAATAAAAGTGTCTTCAGCTGCTTTTTAAAAGAATCAACAGAAGTGACACCAGCCCAAGCAAAGAAAAAGTGGGACAATTTAAAAAAGAAATATAACATAACAGTAACAGTTAAAAAAAATCCTAGGTTTAAGCTTACATGTTTTGTGAACAGTTTAGATTTTTACTTGTCTTTAGGAATGCAAGTATCCAGGGTCAGGAGAGGGAGTGAGTGGGAAGCCCACTGCTGCTACTTGGCCCTGGTTTGTCCAAATGGATGAGATTTTAGGACAAAGGCCTTCAATTTGCCCCCCTGTCCTTATTGCCTCCATCCCTATGGAAACTCCAGGGCCAAGTGCAGCAGTCAGTGACAAAGAGGAGAGAGATGAAGAAGAGAGGGAAGGAGATAGGCAGCCAGCAGCGAAGAAGAGGAGAAGGGACAGTGACCAGGAGCTGTTAGACCTCATCAGGGAGGACATGAGGCAGCAGAGAGAGGCTGAAGAGAGGAGAGCACAGGCTGAAGAGAGGAGGGCACAGGAGAGCAGGGAGAGGATGGACAGGCTCTTCTCCATTCTGGAGCGTTGGGTTCCCAATTAATTAATTTTTTTTCTTGGGGTGTGAGGGATTACATTTTTTTCATTGTTAGCTTCAGTTGTTTGAAATAAATTGTTTGAAATAAATACTTCTCATTCATTGTATTTATTTTTTATTTTCCATAATTTTCAAAATAAAAGGAACATTTGTAAAGAAAATTAAGTGTATAATTATTTAATAACATTCAGAAAACAAAATTGAGGTAACAAAATTCAAGAACATACAGAAACTATTTACAGAACTATTTACAGAACAACAAATTTTAACAAATCACTGCAGGATTAATCTGAGTGACCAGGAATTGGACCATTTTTATGTTTAATTACAACGAGAGTCCCTGGCAGTGTTGCTGGAGCCGCTGAAAGGATGAGAGACATGGATGGAGTGCAGCAGGGATCCGTGGCTGGTCCTCTGGTTGGCGAGTGAAACATCACAGGGTGGTCTGCAGAGAGCTTCAGGATGTCTCCTCCCATTGTCCACTACATTGTCCACCAGCAGGGTTTGCAGAGCGACTCAATCAACGGCTGTCACATCTGTAACATGCATTAATAAATATGTAAACAGGAGAAATTGAATCCAATTCTTTCATGACAAAGTACTTTTTAAATAAGATATTAAAGTTATTGTTTACTTGCTTGTTAAAGGTAGTCATGACCTGGTGGTACAACCTCCAGGGCGGACACCTCAGCACAGAGTTGGTCCTACTGAGCACCGCTGACGGCCTCCATGTCAGCCTCCCCCTCATCTTCCTCCACATCGTCCTCAGGCTCATCCTCAGGTGCCAACACGTCTCCGGCACTGAGGCAAATGTTGTGGAGGATGGTGCATGCTGTCACAACCTGCAATAGCATACAGTAATCCATAATTTACACTTTCAAAATTTACATTTACATTTTACATTTATTCATTTAGCTGACGCTTTTATCCAAAGCGACTTACATTGTTCTAATGTAATTACCAGTGTTACAGTCACTGGAGGCAAGGTGGGTTAAGTGTCTTGCCCAAGGACACAACGACAGTATGAACTGTGGGGAGAGTGGGAATCCAACCGCCTACCTTCCGGTTGAAAGACGACCACTCTACCCACTGAGCCACTGCCGCCCCAATGCAAAATAACAGAAAACAAAAAAATGGTGTCTGCAAAGGTTTGGGCACCCTGCAGAAATAATACCTTGTACTTCCCCTTTTGGCAAGTATCACAGCTAGCTTGTAAACGCTTTTTGTAACTAGCCAAGAGTCTTTCAATTCTTGTTTGAGGTATCTTTGCCCATTCTTTCTTACAAAAGTCTTCCAGTTCTTTGAGATTTCTGGGTTGTCTGTCATGCACTGCTCTTTTAAGGTCTATCCATAGATTTATTCAATTATGTTGAGGTCAGGAGATTGCGAAGGCCATGGCAAAACCTTTCGTTTATGCCTTTTGATGTAATCCACTGTGGATTTTGAGGTGTGTTTAGGATCATTATCCATTTGTAGAAGCCATCCTCTCTTTAACTTAAGCTTTTTTACAGATGGCATCAAGTTAGCATCCAAAATTTGCTGAAATTTTATTGAATCCATTTTTCCTTCTACTTGTGAAATGTTCTATGTGCCACTGGCTGCAATACAACCCCAAAACATGATCGATCCACCCCAATACTTAACAGTTGGACAGAGGTTCTTTTCATTAAATTCTGTGCCCTCTCTTCTCCAAACATACCGTTGCTTATTCCGGCCAAAAAGTTCTATTTTAACCTCATCGGTCCACAGAACTTGTTTCCAAAATGCATCAGGCTTGTCTATATGTTCATTTGCAAACTTCAAACGCTGATTTTTGTGTTGAGGATGTAGAAGAGGTTTTCTTCTAATGACTCTTCCATGAAGTCCATATTTGTACAAGTATCTCTTTATAGTGGAATAGTGTACCACAACTCCAGTGTCTGCCAGATCTTTCTGGAGGGATCGTGCAGTCAAACGTGGGTTTTGACTTACTTTTCTCACAATCCTGCGAGCTGTTCTGCCTGATATTTTTCTTGGTCTTCCAGATCTTGCTTTAACTTCCACTGTTCCTGATGACTGCCATTTCTTAATTACATTCCGAACAGAGGATATTGGCATCTGAAAACGCTTTGCTATCTTTTTATAGCCTTCTCCTGCTTTGTGAGCGTCAACTATTTTCAGTTTCAGTTTTCTAGACAACTGCTTAGAAGAACCCATGGTGCTGATTGTTGGGGCAAGGTCAGATGAATCTGGGCATTTAAAACCTTTGAGATTGACATCACCTGGTCTATCCAGACGATGATTGAGAACAATCCATGACACTGTCAGGTCTTAGCTTGCCAAAGGGGGCAGTACAAGGTATTAACTCTGCAGGGTGCCCAAACGGTGGATGGTGGACCGGGGCATCCCAAACACTCTTGAGACCACCCTGTAGGATGCTCCACAGGCCAACCAGAAGAGAAACACCAGGGTCTCTATTGTAGCACCCCACCCATGTCTTCTCTCCTGGTTCAGGAGGTTCTGCAACACTGCCAGAGACTCTCTGCTCAGCCGAAAGTCTGGTCGGGGATCTTCCTGGCTGAAGAAACGGTCCAAAACTGGGACACTCAGGTTAATCCTGCAGTAACGGGGTCTGGTCTGGTTAAGGAAAAGTAGAGAACAAATACATAATATAATTAGTACATTAGAATAAGTGTTTAACAGATAAAAGCAGTATTCTACCTTAAGACAAATTTAAATATCAAAACTCCAATTATTTTAATACAATGCACATTATACATATTACATGAATAATTATATACATATTATTGATATATATATCAATATATATCAATAATATATATATATATATATATATATATATATATATATATATATATATATATATATATATTATGGGAATCGATAAAAAAAAACAATTAATTGCACATTTTCTGTAATTAATTGTGTTTTCCCCCAAGCTTGTTATCATCAATATTTAAATGTAGAATCACCTAATTAAATTAAACAACTAGGGCTGGGCAACGATTATAGCGTTTAATCGCAATTAATCGCACAATGTTCTGTGATTAATCGCGATTAATCGCATTATGCACAAAATTTAATAATGAATTCAAAATTAGTGTACTGCATACATTTTTAAAGAACTGCTATATGAACAAAAGTGCAATAACATTTGGTTTGCACTTTGAACAACACTTTAAACAAATAATGTGCTTTTACAGCAGTTAAAACATTTCTTGTTAATCTGAACTTAAACATTAATGTAATCAAATTAAATATTAAAACCAAAAATATTTGCCACTGACAGGGCATTAATATTTTGTTTAGTTTGTTATAGAAAAACAAGTTATGTCCAGAGCTTCAATCATAACATTATAACAATATAAACAATATAAATGTCTCTCTTGTGTTTTCATTACAGTCAGAGCATGTAATGCAGTTCCCGCACCTTTCACACACCCTCTCCCTTTCACTTGCCATACCCAAGGGTGTATGGGTAATGTAGTCTCTGCTCTTGGTGGGACGAATTAGGAAGCGTGCATTGTGAAGGGCGCTCTGGAAAGCGGCAGAGCAGGCAAAGGATTAAAACCTCTATTAAAACAGATGTCCAAATGAGCGTACCAGTATGCTAAAAGCACGTTCTGGGCGCACGGAGAAGTGGCGGTTCTGAGTACAGGTGCGTACCTGCCCACTTAAAATACTGGATGGGGGCGGCTCATACGTGCAGTCATACGTGCAGTCATTCGTTGCGATCCTAAGAATGTTCTTCAGACCGACATCTTTCACCATACTAATCGTCCGCCGTTAACGCGATAAAATAATTGTCGGCGTTAATTCATTAATGCGTTAACGCGATAAAAACGCGTTAACTTGCCCAGCCCTAATATATATATATATATATATATATATATAGATAGATAGATAGATAGATAGATAGATAGATAGATAGATAGATAGAGTTTCTCTGACAAAACAAGATAAAGTTTATGCTTCGGCTCAATGAATTTGTAGGGAAAATTAGCAGAATACTTAAAAACATAAACAAAAATAGGCTATAATGGCTTACCTGGAAATGACTGTCTTGTAGTATGATATAAAAAACTATCCCACAACGAGCAAAGAAAGTATTTAATTTATTTAATTGTTTTATTTCTTCCAAAAGAATTAAAATGGAGAATAACTCTTTGTTTGTCCATTTTCCCGTGTCTTGCTTAGCGCTGTCACGGTTGCTAGGCGACAGGATATGAGCAACGGGTAAGGGAGGGAACTGAAAGAAGGGTAGACTGTCCAAATTCACAAACACCGACTTCGGGTTTTGCTGTCGTCGGAGGACCCCTCCTCCTTCAACCGGGTAGAAAGGATCCTAAGGAGGATGCAGACCCTGAATTTGGACACACCATAGAAACATAATACATTTGTGAATTTGAAAATGTAATAAACATTCTGGAAACTTTTGAATTCACAATACAACCATATTTACCAATGCAACCATTAAATTCTGTCCTCACTGGTATATCATGAAAAATCACAATTATCATAATTTTTTTTAAATCAACACTTACATCTTTAACACAATACTTTAGTATTATTATAGTCTCTGCATTTAACACAGTTGTAGGAAAATTAATCAGTGTTTTTTTCCACGTTGTCTTCCTGCTCTGACACATCCTCCTTCAAATCACCATCTCCTCATCTTCAGAAGATCAGATCAGGGGCCTGTTTACACTAAGTCTTGCTGACATGATGTCAGTCACTGCAATGACAGCCCAGTTACAGTATTGTTCAAAATAATAGCTGTACAATGTGACTCGAATAATCCAGGTTTTAGTATATTTTCTTTTTGCTAAGTGGCAAACAAGTTACCAGTAGGTGCAGTAGATTCCGAGAAAACAAACACGGCCCAGCATTCATGCTCTTAAGGCTGTGCAATTGGGAAATTAGTTGAAAGGGGTGTGCACATGTTAAGTCAATGCAAAGACACAATTAGATGCGCGTGGAAATCCTGTGGCGCAATTCGCGCGAATGATGCGGCACGAATGATGCGATTCACCAAATCATGCTGCGCAAGTTGAAAAATCTGAACTTTGCCAAAAATTCGCGGCGCGTTAACCAATCAGGAGCTTGCTCTAGTAGTGACGTGCTACAAACTGAGGCGGACCATAGAGGCAGAAATCCAAAACAACAATGGAGGACGAAGTTATCGGGGCAGCCTGTGAGAAACAAGCCATGAGTCAGAGATTCCTTTTGAAAGCTGGCTCCATTTATTAAAGAAATAAACACAAATAAGAGTTACAACACAATGTTATATATACAATTGTAAATACGATTTACAGTTTTATAGGCATATTACTATATTGACTGTACTGATCAGAAGACTGTAGTTGTCCACATATTAATTACTAATTACTCATGATCACACCAAATATTGACTGGAGACAGACGGACAGACTTGAATAGAGTGTCAGTAGTTGCTATCTTGTGGGAAATCGCACCGACATGGGACAACAGGTCATCAAACTTGGGCCGGGTCAGTGGGAAGTACATCTGAAAGCGGAAGTCATCCAGACGCAGCGCCTGGAGAAGTTTGTGATTGGTTTTCTTTGTTCAGCACGTATTTGATTGGCTTGCTGTGGGAAAGTGGGAGGGAACAGGCTTCTCGGCGGCAGGTTAAAGGCACTGTATCGACAGAGCGATATCATTTCTTTATAATATGAGAAAATATGTTTTTAAACCAGGCCTTGGACCCAAACACTGATGTAAAGTTACACAAATGTAAGTGTTGTCAGACTACAGCCAGAAAAAAGGATTGCAAAGAGGGATTTGGAGCCGTTGGCAGTGTAACTCTGTAAGTCTCTCTGCAAACGGTCAACAACATGGCTAAGAACACTCACTCAGTTTTTCACATTGTTAATGTGTTTTGTCAGGTTAGAAACAACAGGAAGAGCAGTGGCTCAGAGACAGAAGTAACTCCGTTTTATTTAGTTTTAATCATCCTGAAGCAAATGTTACAGCCATAGTCTGTAAGTCTGTCTGTAAAGGTAAGCATCCTAGGTAGGCTGTCCTGATTCTCTCCTGACAATAAATAAGATGCTGTTTATGTCTTTTTCTTTCAAGTTGTTTTGTTTAAAGCATTAAAATAAGCTTTTTTTGTATTAAAAATACCAAAGCAATAGGATCTTTGTTGTCTATTTTTGTTCACTTGAGACTCTTATTTACTTTCCGATATAATACATTTAATGTGTCTTAATCCAACAATGACACTAGGGTAAAAAACAAAAAATAAACAATGATCTAAAGATGATCTCGTAAGCATATAATTATGAAATAGACTGTATAAATGACTTTAGACTGTCCAGACAGGTCTCACAGAGAGAAACACATATATTAATACTGTATATGTTGTCAAAGTGTAATACAATGTTCAACATTGTGCTGAATGGATTTATAGATTGACAATATATTCAGACACATCTCTTTTATAACATATTACCCTTTTGAAATACTGCACAAACATTTTTTCCTTTGCCCTTTCCTCCTCACATCTGACCTGGGAATGATGTTACTCTGGCATAAACCAGAAGAACACATAGTACTACATTCTGTAACTATATCAGTTATTCTCCACATAGTTACAAAACCCAGCACCCCACTGGTTGTCATTGATACAACTGTGTAAAGTTTGGTTTGAATTATGTCTTTTCAGTCCACATTTGCTGTCGATGGTTTGAGTGAGAAGATGATAAAGTACACTTGCCAGTGTCCAGTACCTGCATGTGCTCTGGATACATTATGTTTGGTATCAAATGTCCCACTTTGTGCTGTCCTGCAGTAAGATGGTGCAGTAAGCATAGTGTGGTGTGCTGTACATACAACATGAAACTCATTTTGTTGCTCAAATAATTTTTATTCAAAACAAAACTGCTGATTCACAGTCTGGTTATTTTTAATCATGATTATGTTTTACACTATGTATATTGAAAAAGAAAACTCATTTTTAAGGAATTGGTCATTCCCTCTGATCAGGGAATGACCACTATATCTTGGCCAAAGTGCACCGGGAAGCCATTCTCACATCTGATGGCAATGTAGCTGGTCTTAGCACGCCCTCTGTACTCACAGCGAGGAAAATATACTCCACTCCTCAGCTGACACACTATGACGTGAAAAGGCTGGGTGCTTTTAGTCAGGCCACCATCATGCGGGACTCCTGCTCGATCACAGACGGCTCTGATGTGGTTGGTGGTGGCCCGGATAAAGGTGTTGGTCGGCTTACAGCCGTTGTTGTCAGGCATCTTGATGCGTCTGCTTCGTATCTCTTCATTACACCTGTTGACACTCATATCCTGGTTGATATGTTGGTTGATGAAATTCCTGTATTGATCATTGTTGTTGGGCTGACCCAGCACAGAGGTGAAAACCACCAGCAAACACAACAACTGGATCCTCATGGCTCCCTGATGAAGATAAACAGATATGTTAAGTCATTCAAAGAAAGTGAGGCATTACTTTTCTCAGTGCATTACCTGTGTTGTATTCTGTAGACAGTGCACAGCTACAATGAAGCAGGATGACCAGGTTGAACTATTTAAAGGACACTGAAGCCCCCCCCCACACATCTGTTTATTAAAGATTGCAAAATGTCTTGCAACATCAAAAACACATGTTCCTTCTGGCACTTCTCTTCTGCTTTTGACAAAAATCTGTAAACAGGTTTCTTAATTTTTTCTCCTCGTACTTGTAATTGTTTTAAAGGTGCACTGACTGAAAGAAAAAATATTAAATTGTAGCTCTATTTTGAGACCAAGTGAAATCAGCTGATTATTACACACACACTTACTGGCTGCGTCACAGTCTCAAAGAGTTTACCTTGGGCTGCAGCACGATTCTCACGAGATTTAAGAGTTAACAAACTCAAGTAAATCAGTCTTGACCTGCTGCACACAAAGTATTCACGGTTTGACCCCTGGTCTTACCGACTTTCTATGACACTGCATGGTCTATCCACTAAGCACTCACACAAAATTCAAGCTCCAAAAGTGGTTCAAATTTGTATGTTTTTTTTTTTAGGTGGATTAGCTTTTTTTTTTTCAGTGATTACACTTCACTTTCCTATAATTTTGTACTAGCCAATATGATAAGAAAGAGGAACTTATTTTTGAAAATACTTTCTCACCACCTACACGACAAATTCAAGCTTCTGCATGTGGTGTAGTTTCTCGCAGCACACCTTTTATATTTATTTAGTCTCCATTTATGTTTTTTTTTTAAACTGTATATGGTTTGTGATAAGAATGGTGAAGGGTCATATAGCAAACCACAGTTGTCACTTTCTAATACTTTTAAACAGACTATTTTACATAGACTCCATACATATCATCTTCCTTTAATAAAACCCTTATGTTCAATTTTAAAACAAGTTAAGTTTTATTTAACAGAGCTAAGAACTGTTGCAGATAAAATATATATTTATATATATATATATATATATTTCAGTTTAGCTTTTATATATTTTCCTAAATTGGTCACAGTAGAGGTTGACTGATGTTTCTCACAGACGGTTCACTTTTTAAAAATAGTTTCTAACCACTTTGATTATGCATAACCAGTACCACCCCAGTCTTTAGTCTCACCGCTCACCTTCTAGATTGAAACTGTTTGGAGTTAGGTTTTAGAACACTGTTGTAAATAGTAGGCTAAATCTGAGGCTTTTCCATTTGAACAAATGATAAATTTGATAAACCTGACACATCAGGGATAACTACATCCTTCCCTTTTGTCCCTGGTTCCTGTCTGTTTGGTTTCTGTGTCCTCTTGGTTTTGTTGAAAGTCCATCTGGGGTATCCACAGTCTCTCAGGGCTTTACGTTATCCGTTTACCTTCTGAGGTTGTGGGCACCTCTTGTGCTCTGTGCTGAAGAGTCCTGATGACGCCCAGCTTGTGCTGCAGAGGATGGTGGGAATCAAACAGCAAATATTGATCTGTGTGTGTTGGCTTCCTATAAACATCTACTTGGATTGTACTGTCCTCACAAATAACCACTGAACAGTCTATAATATCTTTACGTGTGAACTTGATGTTCTTGTCCACTGTGTTGATGTGCTCTGTGAAGGTTTCTACTTCCTGGGTTCCAGAGCCTAAAAAGCAGAGCTTTGTTCTCCACTTCCTCCATGTACAGATTAGCCACAATTGAAGAGACAGATGTCTGTAGAAGTTACCTCTAAACTGGAAATATGTAGTGTTTAAACAAACCTCCAATAAATATTTAGGAAAAATATAGGACTTTATTTTTTTTTTGGGAGCTCCTCTCAACTGGTGCCCTATACCAGGTGTCCCCCCCCCGTATGAGGGGGGGGGGGTATGACTGACTTTTAATTTCTTTGTTCCTTTCTTCTTCTAAATGCATGTAACCTACATGCAAATTATTATTATTTAGCCTATTGTATTTATTTTTTGAATGTATTATTATTTAATTTATGATTATAAAGGGGTGCACTTAAGACAGTATATTTATCATAAAATATTTTGATTTATTATTATTTATTTATTAAAAAAAAAGAAGAAAGAAAGACAGTTTTTACAGTTTTAGAAATGTTTGTGTACTATTCATTCTTAACCTTGAAGACTTGTTTTGGTGATTTTATTATACTATGCTTTTTGCCCAAAATGGACTTTAAAAGATAAAAATAATGACTAAATAACAAATCTCTCTCTCTCTCTCTCTCAACTTCCATCCACATGAAAACAGCCCGCGGACTTGGCAACACGCCGTCACTTAACTGTCATAATTAATCGGAGCAAACAAAGTTTTACTAAGTTTTACTTTCAGTTTATTTTAACTATCCTAAATTTATACTTGCATCATTACAACCTTTTTAAAAATATATAAAAATAACAATCAAAAAAAAAAAAAAAAAAAATTCATAAAAAACAAAAAAAAAAAAAATTCTGGAAATCATCTCGCGACCCCCCCGCCCACCACTCCACGACCCCCACTTTGGGAACCAGTGCCCTATACAATTAGTACCATACACTTTAATGGAATTTCTGTATTCTGATCACCTTTTTCCCAGTGTTTTTATTAGAAAAGGAGTTTTGCATCGTCAGGAGGACATACTTCGTACAGCGGCCTTTGTAATGAGTGCACGTGGACACTATTGACTGTTGATAGACTGTATATGGGTCCGTCCATATTATCATTATTATTATTATTATTAAAAAATATTTTTGAATCCAAAACGTATAATGAAAAAAACAAATTCAAATAACTGTCTGATTTTGTTTTTTGCAAATTAAATTTTTTTTTGTTTCTCCATTGAATTAAGACATTAAGTAAAACAAGACAGTTGGGTAAGATGACCCGAAAGTAAAAGTAAATATATCAAAATAAAGGACAAGAGTAGTTGATTACATGCAGTTAAATATTGTGCATTTATCAATGTGCACAGCAAAAGTCACATTTAATGAACACATTTTTGATGCATTACATTTGGTAATATATATTAACCTAAGTCATTATTGTGTGTGCAGTAGGCAATGTGAGTATATTTAAACGTTTGCAGATTCACTAAATGAAACTCTGTTGTCTGTATAGATACTGTATCTGGAACCAGCAACAAATAACTGCTCATACACCGCCCTTTCATTTTTCCTCAAAGCAGTGGAAAACCTTGGCTGGCCTTCCAGGTAAATAGTGATATCTTGTGCTACTGTTTCTATGCTCTTGTCAATCATTTCAGTAATGTTCAATGTAATATTTTGTTGTAATAAATAATAATTGTACACAACCAAAGGTTAAAATGATAATTTACAAAATGTACAGTATATTCATAGTGACAATGTTAAATCGTTGTTGGAAAGTATTTTAAGTAAGACTATGTGACTGATTACTTTTGAGTTGAGTAAGGCCTGTTATTTCTTATTTAGGATTGAACGCCTATGGCGAGATGTCTGGAACTCTGTCACTCATCTGTACTATGAAGTTCTTCACAGTCCAGAAGAAGACTGATGGCCTGTTGGATTTGTCAGATGCTGTCCATCTGTTTTGTGCTCTTTATGTGTTCCTTCCACGTCTGGCAGAGGTCTTTCACACATTCACAGAAGGCTGGGACAACCATCCCTTACGATCTGAAGCTGGACTCACCCTAAACCAACTCTGGGTTATAGGTCACATGCAGAACCCTTGTGACGCAGATGAAGATTTGCAGGTTTGTTGAAGCTATCTCTCAAAGTGCAGTTAAAAAATGCAGTTCAAATGTTTTCAACTTGAAAGTGTCAATTTAGACTTATATAAAAAGCTGAAAATTAAAAAAAAATGAACGGTGTCAATAACTCTGGAAGAAAGTTATTGAATAAAAATATATAAGTATGTAAGAGTAGTCTGTAGTGTGTTGCTTCACTTAAGCATACAATTAGACAGTCAACTGAACTTAATTTTCATTTTCTTTAGTCACTGCACTAGGCCATTGTACGTCAATGTGTGCTTGACCGTGTTTTCAAATATTTCTAAATGTTGTTTCATACAAAATAACACTATTTTCAGAACATGGAGCTGTTTGATGGTGTGCCTGAAGAACCTTATGGAGTTGAAGTCCCAGAAATTGAGTGCCCGCTGACTCCAGCTAGTATGGAAACTGTACAGTCCATGATCGATCCCTGCATCGTCAGAATCATTTGGCAGAGACATTTATATATGAATGGTTCAGTGCATTAAAAGTCTATGTGACACAAAGAAACACCGAAGATATAAGCAGTCCTTACTAAAGATTTAATGGAATGAAGTTTTGGAATGAACATTTGCAAAAAGACTACCAGTTACAAAAGGCTTGCTGTGACATTACTTCATTTTATCATTCATTTTGGTTTTAAAGTGAACCATTAATAACAGCAAAACAATGGTTTTGTAACAATTAATAAAGTTATTCACAGAAACAAGAAAATGTCAAATACAATGACAATAAAACAATTCAATGCCTATTTTGACTTCTGCGGTTACTTGTTAGTTTTGCCTTGGAGTGAGTTGTTATACCCTGTCAAAGGTTTGCTCATGGCATATGGCTAATGTCATAATGTTTTTGAATTTACTGAATATTTTCAGGTAGACTGCAGGCGCTGACAATAGGAAAGAGCTGCGTGGTTCATTCTTTGAAGGAATAAAAGACACTCCACAATTTCAGCTGGGATGCAAATGTCAGAATAAAGGCTTCCTGATTTACAACGTACTGGAAGTAGTCCAAAGTAAAGTGTGGTTGATGTAACGTGTCAGATCTTTGATCCCAGATGCTGCAGTAACCGAGTAGCCAGTGGTCCCTGTAAATGCCAAAATACATATTAGATGCAATACATGGTACCGTTAACTTAGCGTACCAATTCTACATTATGTAACGTTAGGCTAAACATTCAAGACATTACAACTGAAGTATGTTTGCAAACAAATAGGCGTAGCTAAGTTAACGTTATCATTATTTTGCAAGCTAAAGCAATTAACGTTACTTCCTCTGGCTCAATTGTCATTACTGCTCTGATCGACATTGCTAAACATATGATAGTAGTTAAGTTTATTGCAGTTCATGCAGTGTCAATCGGCGAAACAGGTTCTAACATCACTAACTATAAAGTTACTTTCACACAGAGCACTTCATCAACGCTAACGTCGTCTAGCACTAGCAAAAGCAATAACGTCTATGAGTTGCAGGAATGTATATCATTATAAAGTGCAATAAAAATAGTAAAATCGTATAAAAATGTTGAATAAACACGTTATTTAATTTACCTGTGATGCTGAGCCTAGACTAGCAGCCTCAGGTCTATTGTTAGCCATCTTTTACCTTTGACGCATGCGCGTTATATGGAATCAAGGTTCGATTACCTGCCCTAGGACGGCAGTGACGTCATTCAACTGTTTTTTGTAAACTTGAATTCGTAGTCGTAGTGAAGAATTCGTAGTCGTAGAAAGCAGAGCTGTACTCGTAAATGTTTACAGTCAAGTTAATTTACGCACAAATATTTAAAAATACGAATATGAATGCTATAATACAAATACGAATGCTTAAAGTTGTGCATACGAATGCTAAAATACGAATACGAATGCTTAAAGTTGTGCATACATCTTTTTGATAGTGTTCTTACACCATACATGTATAGGTTAATTGGCAACTCTAACATGTCTCTCATGAATGAATGTGAGAGTGAATGGTTGTCTGTCACTGTCTGTCTCTAAATGTCAGCCCTATGACTAATTGGCCATTGGTGCAGGGTGTACCCAAGCCTCCACCATAGAACCTCATGGTCCTCGTGTAAGGGCCATACAGCGATTTTACAGCGAAATACAACGATATATCGCCGTCCTACATGTTGTTGATTCTTCACAAAAAATTACAGTTTCATATCTTTATGTTTGAAGCCTGAAATGTGGCAAAAGGTCGCAAAGTTCAAGGGGGTACAACACCAGGAAAGGGAACAACAAATACACTTAAGTGTCCAAGACCTGCAAGTGCTCTGTATACATGTTAAGTGGTATTTTATGTCCCCCTGTGTGCTGTCCTGCTTCTCAAATAATTTTTATTAAAAACAAAAACTGCTGATTCACTGTCTGGTTAGTTTTAATGACAATCATTTCTTATCATCATCTTTATTTATAAAAAACTCTCTGGTCTCTGATCAGTTACCTGTCTATATATTTGACATAGTGCACCGGTAAGCGAGCCACACACTCGATGATGATGAATTGTCTTTGTTTAGACTGCCCTTTGTACTTACAGTCAGGATAATTGGCCCCATTCCGCCATTTACAGTCTATGATGTAAAAAGTCTCATTGCTTTTAGTATTTGAATGATACGGCACTCCTGCCCCGACACAGACAGCTGTGACTTCTTCGGGGGTGGTCCAGATAAAGGTGTTGGTCTTCTTACACCTGGTGCTGTTGGGCTTGGTGATGTTTCTGCTTAGTATCACATCATTACAGATGTTGTTGTAATAACTCATGTTGATTGAGGAATGTCTTGTAACGATCATTTGTGGTCTGACAGAGCACAAAGGTGGAAACCACCAGCAAACACAACAACTGGGTCATCATGGCTACGTGGTGAAGGTAAACAGAAACATTCATTTAATCAATAAAAGTGAGGCATAAGATTTCTCAGTGCATTACCTGTGTTGTATTCTGTAGACAGTGCACAAGCGGGATGACCCGGTTGAACTATTTAAAAGCCATTGTCTTACCTTGAAACACCCTCCATGACATCTGTTTATTAAAGATTACAAAATGTCTTGCAACACCATAACCACATGTTCCTCCCGGCACTTCTCTTTTGCTTCATAAGTGAAGTGTTTTCTTAATCGCTTGTCTTTATACTTAAATATACGTTTTGTATTTAGTTTTTTTAAAGCATAGCACAGAACAAACATCATGACAATGAACCCAAAAGTCCAATGTGACTTTCACAGTGTCTTAACTCCTCTAAAAATACTACTTCAGATACTTCCACAATTGGACAGAAGGGGCATCACCTCCAAACCAGTTGGACATTATGGCATTTCTATCAAGCATCAGTAAGAATTGAAGGTGTAAGAAAAAAAAATATCTCTACATTGAGGCCAGGTGAAATCTGGTGATTATTACACATATGCACTTATTGGCCTTAGTGTCGCTACCATTTCAAACTAATTTTAAACTACAGATTTATTTAGAATCTTTAAATAGCCGATGTCACATTAATTAATAAATGATTGATGTTAAAAAAATGTTTTTAAGTTTTACAACAATTGTTTTTTTGAGAAAAAACATTACACAGTATCATGGCCTGTTTAACATAAGACATGAAACATTTATGCATTTGTGAATTTGAAAATGTAATAAACATTCTGGAACCTTTTGAATTCACAATACAACCATATTTACCAATGCAACCATTAAATTCTGTCCTCACTGGTATATCATGAAAAATCACAATTTTAAATCAACACTTACATCTTGAACACAAAACTTTAGATAATGATCATTATAGTTTCTGCATTTAACACAGTTGTAGGAAATTTAATCAGTGTTTTTTTTTTACACGTTGTCTTCCTGCTCTGACACATCCTCCTTCAAATCACCATCTCCTCATCTTCAGAAGATCAGATCAGGGGCCTGTTTACACTAAGTCTTGCTGACATGATGTCAGTCACTGCAATGACAGCCCAGTTACAGTATTGTTCAAAATAATAGCAGTACAATGTACAACAACTAACTCAAATAATCCAGGTTTTTTGTATATTTTCTTTTTGCTAAGTGGCAAACAAGTTACCAGTAGGAGCAGTAGATTCTCAGAAAACAAACAAGACCCATCATTCATGATGTGCACGCTCTTAAGGCTGTGCAATTGGGCAATTAGTTGAAAGGGGTGTGTAAAAAAAAATTGCAGTGTGGAATTTTTTTTAAACCTTTATTTAACCAGGATAGTCCCACTGAGATTACAATTGTTTTTTTTGCTGGGGAGCGAAGAAAAACCAGAATGGCAAAGGCTCAGCCAATGATCAGCTCCAGGATGATCAAAGACAGTCTGGAGTTACCGGTAAGTACTGTGAAAGTTAGAAGACATCGGTGTAAAGCTGATCTATTTTCAAGAATTCCCGGCAAAGTCCCTCTGTTATAAAGAAAGGCATGTGCAGAAAAGGTTACAATTTGCCAAAGAACACATCAACTGGCCTAAAGAGAAATGGAGGAACATTTTGTGGACTGATTAGAGTAACATTGTTTTTTTGGGGGGGTCCAAGGGCCACAGACAGTTTGTGAGACGACCCCCAAAGTCTGAATTCAAGCCACAGTACACAGTGAAGACGGTGAAGACATTGAAGCAAGCATCATATATATGGGCATGTTTCTCCTACTATGGTGTTGGGCCTATTTATCACAAACCAGGAATCATGGATCAGTTTGCATTTGTCAAAATACATAAAGAGGTCATGTTGCCTTATGCTGAAGAGGACATGCCCTTGAAATGTTTGTTTCAACAAGACAATGACCCCAAACACACTAGTAAACAAGCTAAGTCTTAGTTCCATACCAACAAAATTAATGTTATCGAGTGGCCAGCCCAATCCTCGGACCTTAATCCAATCAAGAAGCTGTTTCTGAAGCAAAACCAAGACATGTAAATGAATTGTGGAATTGTGTTAAAGAATCATGGAGTGGAATAACAGCTGAGAGGTGCCACTGGTTGGTGCCACACAAATGTGAAGCAGTTTTAAAAAACTGTGGTCATACAACTAAATATTAGTTTAGTGATTCACAGGATTGCTAAATCCTAGAACAAAAACATTTGTACAAAATAGTTTTGAGTTTGTACAGTCAACGGCAGACACTTAGCAATAAAAAATATACTAAAAACCTGGATTATTTTGGTTAGTCACATTGTACTGCTATTATTTTAAACAATACTGTAAGTCCTAATAGGAGTGCCTGCCCTATCAACAGACTAATGTTTCTGCATACTGTCTGCCAGAAAACTTCAAGCTCTTACTATTCCCAGAGACAATGATATCTAGTCCCTTTGAGTAGTTTACATTTAGGACAGTTTGGAGATGCTCCTTTAATGAACTTACTGTAGGAGAGCTGTATCTAGTGATTGTTTTTAAGGGTGCAGTACAAAAGCTTCAATTCAAAGTTCACTGACTGAAGGAAACAACTGTAGCTTTATGTTGAGACCAGGTCTGCTGATTGTTATATATGCACATATGCAACTATTGACTGTCACTACCAGTTCGAGTCACACTGTCTAACACTCGCTGTGTCAAAGATTATCACAAAGTGTCACCGCCTCATAAAATTCCCAAGTCCAAAAACAGTTTTGCATTTATTTTGCACATGTTGGAAATGCTAAACTCACTCAAGGTAAATCTAAGCACCTCTATCCACTAAACACACTCAAAATCAGGTTTCGAAAATGGTTACAGTTATTTTGAAATAAAGTTTTCTATTTTATTTATGTTGAATCATTTACATCTTTAAGCTTTGTCCTTTTTTTACATTTCAGTTTCCTAAAATTTGTTATTAGCCAACATGATAACAAACAGGAACTTATTTTAGACAATACTTTTAAATAAGAACAGAAATTTATGTTTTATTTAATGTATCCATCACTCAAATGGCCTTTCATTACAAAGACTTGCTGTTGCGCTGATTTGGAACCTTTTTCTTGCGGCTGTTGTGGCAGCTTAACGGTTACCTGTCTTAACGGCAGAGCTGAGGTGAAGTTTAAGTGGAGTAAATTTAACTTGGTCCATTGGTTTATATAGTCTCCCCTCCCTCCTCGTACTCGTTCAAACCACACAGAACCACAACCTGCAGAGTACCGCTGTCATTCTTCTGACAAAACCACAGTTCACTCATGTCAAGTCTTCCTATAGCAGCTTCAATCTGAAAATATCATTATAGCAACACAATGTATCTTTTTGATCATAAATATATAACCTCAAAAGCATTAGAATATGTGGCCTCAAGAAAATAATTTGCTAATGTGACAATAAAGTGCAACTTCAAAACATTTCAATAATCGAAAATTTAAAACAGCCAAAAAAATAACTTCTGCCGGACAAATTACCAATGATACAATGGATTTGTGAACTTCACCAAATAGTGGGAGAAAAAGTGCCTGCGTCTTATGGTCCGCAGGCAGCGGGTCCTCTCTCACCTTCCTTACGGAAGCCGATGTGTGCAGGAAGCAGTGTTGTGCCTGAACGCATTCATTGAACGATAGTTCATGAACTAGTTCATATTTTGGGCGAACGTGTACTGAACGTGCTGTATTATTGCCTGATGAACGTTACTGTGAACTCGTTCATTCTGGTGTCTGTGAACGGCACGCTCTCTCAGGTTAACTTTGTTCAATAGGGTGCCAGATTTCTATAGAGCCTTCCAGGTGAAAACACGGCAAAAACACACCGCAAACGGGTCTTAATATGTAGCGGAAAAACACCAAATCTGGCAACACCAACCACCTGTGTCGCACAGCCGTCCGCCGCATGCGTGACGCGCCATCAAAAAATTAAAAATAAAAAGCATGGAGGCGACAGCAGCATGTAGCAAGGTGTATGATCATTTAAAATAATTTTATGATGTTTATTGCTTATTGGAGTCTGCATGTCCTCCACGTGTTGCTGTGGGTTCTCTCCGGGTACTCCAGCTTCCTCCCACCGTCCAAAGACATGTATGTATAGGTCAATTGACAACTCTAAAGTGTCCCTAGTGAATGAATGTGAGAGTGAATGGTTGTCTGTCACTGTCTGTGTCTAAATGTTAGCCCTGCGACTAACTGGCCACTGTCCAGGGTGTACCCCGCCTCAGGCCCAAAGCTGCTGGGATACGCTCCATGCACCCGTGACCCCTAACGGGACAAAGCGGTAGAAAATGAATGAATGAATGTTTATTGCTGTGGCAATAATTTTGAAAAATAATAGCTCGCAGCAACATATGGTGAAAAACTATGAACTAGTTCATTTTTGGAAATGTGAACTTAGTTCAAAATTTTGAAGTTTGAACTATGAACTGAACTAATTAATTTTAAAATTTGTGAATTGAACTTTGAACTAGTTCTTGTAGAAAGTGAACTTTCCCAACACTGGCAGGAAGGCCCAATGCTGCTGTACTGTGTCACCGCCGTATGCTATTGGAGGATAGCATGTAGTAGGCGGTGTTACAGTACACAGCACTGCGCATGCCCTTCACTCCAGTCATATAATTCAAATATTATTCTGTTATACTTTATTAAATATTTTATTACACTATTTGGTTCAGAATATTTTTTCCTATTTTCTCCTCTAAAAACCAGGTGCGTCTTATGGTCGGGTGCGTCTTATGGTGCGAAAAATACGGTAATTGCAAACATTTTCTATAATTACAGTCTCATTGTGAAGTTTTTTTTCCTTTCTTTTTTCATGACCCATAACTGGCCAAACAACTGAGTTTGAGATTCATAAATGCTATAGCTGAATGGCTGTTAGCATCACTAGCTATAGTGTCTGAAGCTAAAGTGGCCTTGTGCATTCCAAAAAAGTTTTCTTTCCTATTTTGCTTACACTGTTCACTCGTGAAAGTTTAATGTCTCAAATCTGATTTTCAGAGTGTAAACATTGATTATTTCAAGATCATAAGGAATCAGGAACACATTAAAATCCAGGTTTAGTGTCGATGGTAGTTTAATTTTAACATTCCACATAAGTATCCATTATCACATATTCCTTTTTTCTGACCCAGGACCAGTCAAATAATGTCTTGTAACTGACTTGCCATTATATTTGATAATTAAACCCAAAATTACAATGTTGCAGATTCAGTTTAAAAGGAGGAACCACAGTTCTGTGATCAGAAGCAACAGAGAGCATTCAATAGAGCTGGATGTGTAAAGAGGAAATACTGAGAGATGGTGACAGAGCAAACTGATGCTGCTGTGTTTGTAGGACAGGTGACTGATGTAAATGCTGTCAACAAATCAACAATGTATAAAGTAAACAATACAGTAGTAATGTAGTTATTGTCTATGTTTTAATTGGTTAGTCACCAATGTGTTATAATACACACACTCTCCAGCTTTATACTGGCCCTGTCGTATTATTGATGAGGATTATTGTATTGTATTTAGTACTACCAACTGTACTTGTGCTAATGTTGTTTACAATAAAATACAATATGTGAGCCAATTTTAATAATTCAATGAGTATGAGATTTTAACGCTGCCTGTTCACAGTGAAACATTGAACAAGTTAAAGCAGTTTGGGAAAGGAATTAACTTCGGTTACATATTTGGAAACTTTTAATAATGGCAAAGACACACTTAAATAATCAAGGCACCTTATGTTGGATAGACTGACCCTAAAAGGCACATGTATTTTATAATTTACATTAGCTTTGGTGTGATAGATTTCTCAAAACAATCGTGTTGTGTAAATTGGTTTTAGCCCCTTATTAACTGCCATAATAAGGGTCTAACACAGCAGCAAACTTTACAGAGTCAGTGTGAGGCTTACTGTGATGCTGATTTAAACTGATGTAGTTCCTAGTGAACTACAAATGCGTGCACAATTTAAACTTTGTAATTTTGTGAGTCTGGTGTGCACCAAGAAAAGTGGAGGACACCAAAACAACCTGTTGAATCATCCCTTTGTAAGGAGTCTTTCATGTTGTCCTCAGGAAACTTGAGGATGTTGTCCATTTTATAGTGAAGCAGGTTCGGGAGGCACAACGGATCCCTTTTGTCTCGTGAAGGTGATGGAGTGGCACCTCTTCCTTTTTGTAAAACCAAGGGAGCTCATCTTGACAGCCATTTTGAAAAAAACTGCTCTCTCAGTATCCAAAGCCTCCCAAAAGTCAGCACTCATTAATATCATGCAAATAAAAAAACTCATTGGATTAGGTAATTATAAAGATTTATACAAATGTATATATTTATATACTTTTAAGGCTTTTACTCAAGTAGTATTTAAATTGGTGACTTTTAACTTGTAGTGGAGTAATTTTTACAGTAAGGTATCTGTACTTTTACTCAAGTATGGCTTTCAGGTACTCTTTACACCTCTGTCAGACCAACATCTTTCACTATACTAATCGGCCGATGTTAACGCGCAATAAAATAATTGTCGGTGTTAATTCATGAATTAACGCAAAAATTATGCGTTAACTTGCTCAGCACTATATATATATATATATATGCAGCTGGGTAGTGTGTGAGATACGTCTCCTACAGGCTTCACTGCAGGATATACAATCTAATTTATTGTTTACTTTAGCAAGCAAACCTCAGCCTGTACCACTTCATTCTTGCAAGAATTAAACCTGACCATTCATTTTTAAACTTTTATACTCTGTCTATGTGTCTCTCTGGATAATATGGGTAAAGAATTCTTATAATATTTTTATTGAAGAAAGGTGGTATGAAAATAATCTATGTAAAGAAGTGTAAGTACCAGACAGAACAAGACAGTGAAAAAAAAGCCTACAGAGGAGAGGAGGTCAGTGAATGAGACTGTGATAATGTTAGCTGTTAAAGTAAAAAGTATCCTCAAATGTAAATACTTAGTAAAGTACAGATACTGGAAAAAACAGTAACAAATTACATTTACTTAGTTACTGTCCACCACTGGTCACAGAAAGTTGGTAAGACCAGGGGTCGAACCGTGAATACTTTGCGTGGAGCGGGTCAAGACTTTCTTAAGTTTGTTAACTCTTAAATCTCGTGAGAATCAAGCTGCAGCCCAAGGTAAATTCTTTGAGACTGTGGGCCTACTCACACTAGCCAGTTTGAACCGTGCCCGAGCGCGTTTGACCACCATAGCGCGGTTCGTTTGACTAGTGTGAGTGCTCGACCGTGCCGGCGCGGCTCGATTAACCGCCCCTGGCCGCTTGGAAGAGGTGGGCCAGAGCACGGTTAGTTGGGCTCGGGCGCGGTTCGCATGTAGTGTGAGCGCCAACCGTGCTGGAGCATGGAACAAGACGCGTGACGTCACGGTTTTGCGACACTCCAAAACAACTTGAATCTGTACTTGAGTGGATTATTTATAGCTGTGCTGACATTTACACTAGTCTGGTGTGGAAAACTCAAGTCTACACTCTTTTTGATTCTGGCAATACTAGTGTTTTTCACGACAGAAATGTCACTCTTTGGATTCTTAATGTACATACCTGTTATTTTCTCTAAATGCTAGTCTGCAGACCGTTCATTTTATGCATGTTGCAATGTGGTAATGCACTTAGACTTGATTTAGGCTTTACCTAAGTTGTAAATTTAACTTTTGCTTCCAAAGTGTAAATCATCTGTGCCTGTTCTCCTTGGTTTAAAAGTGTACTTTAATGACAACATATTACATCTTTATCATTGGGCTACAGTAAAGTCATTACAATACATTCATTCCCCTTGGCATGTTAAAAGAATTGACAAAGTTGACAATTCAGTTCATGATTATTCTTTGCTATTATGTGTTGGAGAAAAAGTGAAGTGAAAATGTAAATGAAAAATGTATTTTAATCATAACATTTCATCATGTAACACCCAGTCTTGCAGTGTCTATGCACCAGGGCAGGTTTCTCTCAGGCATATGGGACTGAGGTCTTGTCCAAACAAACTCATGAATCTAACGTCTTCTGTGCGGGTATTTGAAGCCAGGATGAGGCTGTTGTTGTTGTTAATACTCTTATTTGCTTTCAGAAGTTGTTTAATATACCGTAGCATATATTTACTATGCACTTTAACCTAACACTACCTCAAACCTCTACACTTTATAATTCGACCTCGAACCTCTACAATATATACCACACACTTCCATAAATTATACACCACACACACAAGGTAGCCTATTTTGTTTCACCACTACACATGGTTGTGTTATGTGAAATACTGTTGTTTTTTTTTTTTTTTGTGAGAAGTGCTGACCAATCCCAAATAAATGGGAGATGGTTCTGAACTCTACATTTGTGGCCAGTCTCCATATGCATATTGCAACACGTTGGTCCAAGGGCACTGGTTTTCTGAATGAAGTGGTCTGTCTTTGAAGGTGCGGCTGCAGGCTGTTGCACAACTGCAAGAATGATGTCCTTCTCATTCTGAAATTAGCCTTCCACTCACAGTCTGTCCAGCTGCTGAGAACATGCTGCCACCACACAGCAGATCTCTGCCGAATCCATATGGTCCTGCAGCAGAATGGAAAAATATTGTTAACTGTATATAGTTTATGCATACACAATTACCTTACAGCACTTTGAAGTGAAATTAAATAAACAACAAACTACTACTCCAGTGCATACATAACAGTTATGTGTCCCGTTGAATACGGTGTCTTAATACAAGAATGTAGCTAATATTAACCAGCAAATTATATTAAGTTACATGATTATTACCTTTAGAACGCTACTGTCGTAATTACAAAAAAAACATTATACACATATTGTATTTCAAATTTCACCATACACTTTTCAATTGTATTCAATGACATTTCAGTATATTAATTCTTACCTTGTCGATGTACGGGAACTGTAGTCCGTAATCAAAGCTGCAAAGTCCTTGCTGCACTTCAGCTGGTAACTTGCAAACCTCCTCATACGAGCAGCACGATTACGTGAAAATTTTCGCGCCACTAAGGCGACAAATCTGAGGGCTGTGGACCACCGTGGACCAAACGACACAAAATTATCCACAAATGAAACAGAGCGATGGACTCCGTTGTGTTCAGAGAGCGCCGCTCTTCCTGTTTATCCCGAAACCGTCGCACCATAATGGCGTGGCGTGCTCGGCACGAATGCTGAAACCCTATGTGAGTGCAGGCCAGAGGGGGAGTGGGGAGGGGGGACAATCGTACTCGGGCCCGGTTCATGGCAACCGTGCCTAGTGTGAGTACGCCCTGTGACACAGCCAGTAAGTGTGTGTGTAATAATCAGCTGATTTCACCTGGTCTCAAAATAGAGCTACAATTTAAAAAATTTTCTTTCAGTCAGTGCCACCTTAAAACAATTACAAGTACGACTAAGAGGAGAAATTAAGAAACCAGTTTACAAATTTTTGTCAAAAGCAGAAGAGAAGTGCCAGAAGGAACATGTGGGTTTGGTGTTGCAAGACATTTTGCAATCTTTAAACATTTACATTTACATTTACATTTAGTCATTTAGCAGACGCTTTTATCCAAAGCGACTTACATTAAGCTTCTATTCACCAGTGTTACAGCTGGAACACCACTGGAGGCAAGGTGGGTTAAGTGTCTTGCCCAAGGACACAACTACAGTATGAACTGTGGGGAGAGCGGGAATCGAACCGCCAACCTTGCGGTTGAAGGACAACCGCTCTACCACTGAGCCACTGTGAGCCACTTATAAACAAAATAAGAATCTTCTGATTTAAACAATGGTATTACTTAGAGACAAAGAGAGAAATATGTAAAGGGATCAAAAATAGAGGAAGCTACTTTCTTATAAGACTCTAACTACATTGTACCCCGGGGCCACATCCTTCATTTTCTATATTATTTGGAGTAGGAGGGAATAAGTGTTTAAAGAATACTCTCAATAATGTTTTTTAAAATGCAATTTAATATTTTTAGTCGACCACCATTACCCCTCTGAACGAGTGCACAAACATTTTTTCCTTTGCCCTTCTTTCCTCACATCTGACCTGGGAATTATGTTGCGCTGGCATACACCAGAAGAAGACTTATAACTTGATAAAACAACTACATACAGTATATCTACAAAATCACTTATTCGCCACATAGTTACAAAACTGAGCACCCCATTGGCTGTCATCCATACAACTGTGTTAGGTTTTGTATGCTGTTACATCTGTATGTAAAAATCAGTGTGTTCTACCCGGCAGGAGGAATGGGGGTGTGTCTGGTCTTGGTTCCTGATTGGCTGCCGCTAACTAATGTCTGTGTTCCACCTGCAGGAGGGATGGGTGTGTCTGATCACGGATACTGATTGGCTGCTACCCTTTATAAGGAGGAAGTTGGTGCCGGCTTGGGGGCTGCTGCTTCGCTCCGTGTTTCCGTCTGGGCTCTGTTTCCTGTTGGCTGCTGTCGATGCCAGGGGCAGCTTAGAGGTTTCAGATCCTTTTTATGTTATCAGTTAGTTCTTTTAGGTGATGGGCGTGGTGGTCCTGTTTTAACGGTTTGTTATTTTACTTTAAGGGTTAGGATTGGTTAGGCAGGGACAGGGGAGGCCAGTCGGGTACGACGGTCCAATGGCGGGCTGGCTCGGCTTGTTTCCCTCTTTTGTTCATTTCGGCCGACCCATCACCGCCTTTCTGTTCTCCTTTTAATTCTTATGTTAAATAGACAGTTTGAGCTTTAGTTGTGTATGGCTCTTTGGTTTGTCCCAAATCCTGTTTAATTAATAAATTGTGGTTTTGTGTTGCCTTACACTTTGTATGGTGTGAAATTATGTTAAGGTCCCGTTTGTTTAGCGGGGATTGTAACATATGCATTCTGCTTTTTCATTCTACATTTGCTGCAGATAGTTTGAGTGAGAAGTTGATAAAGAACAACACTTGCCGGGAAAGGACAACACAAAAAACACTTAAGTGTCCAGTACCTGTATGTGCTCTTTATAAATTATGTGGGGTGCATTGTGTGGTGTGCTGCACATACAACATGAAACTCATTTTGTTGCTCATTTTCATTAAAGACAAAAAAATGCTGATTCACTGTCTGGTTAGTTTTAATGACAATCATGTCTTACATCATCTTTATTAAAAAAAAAACTAAACCTAAAAAGTTGGTCTCTAAAAGTTGGTCCGCTAAAGTGAACCTGACATGTGATAGTGATGTAACTGATTTTAGATTTCCATTTGTACTTACAGTCAGGATAACTGTCCCCACTTTTCAGATCACACACTGTGATGCGAAAAGTCACGGTGCTTGAAGACAGCTTTGACTTTTTGGGGGTGGCCCAGATAAAGGTGTTGGTGTTCTTACACATCTCATTTCCGGGCTTGGTGATGTGTCTGTTATATATCACTTTGGTACATTTGTTTTTGTCGTAATTCATGTCGTTGATGACATGTTGGTTGAGGAATGTCTTGTAACGATCATTTGTTGTCTGACAGAGCACAAAGGTGGAAACCACCAGCAAACACAACATCTGGATCCTCATGGCTCCCTGGTGAAGGTAAACAGAAACATTCATTTAATCAATAAAGCGAGGCATAACTTTTCTCAGTACATTACCTGTGTTGTATTCTGTAGACAGTGCACAGCTACAATGAAGCGGGACGACCAGTTAGAACTATTTAAAAGCCATGTCTTACCCAAGCCTCTCCCATGGTACCTCTTACATGGTCGTCGTGTAAGGGCGCCGCCATACGGTGATTTTACAGCAAAATACAGCGATATACCTCCGTCCACCAGAGGGCAGGCTCCAAAAGCGGAAATATAAGGAGAAACCCAATGGCGACTTTACAAGTGTAAAACTCATGTTTACAGCCTGGTACAAAAGATGGCTCCGGTCTCTAGAGCTAAGTTTTTTACTATGTGACAACTCTGGGGGGGGTGAATTTTTGAAAATTACGTTGGTTTATGCTATCTAAAAACTATTGTTTTACTATGGAGTAAAACCCGAAAAGCCCGGATGTAACGGCCATTTTATTGCCCATTCGTAATGACAATATTGGTGAATAGGGGACCAATGGGCGGATATCATCCATAATTATACTATCTATGGTCTTACCTTGAAACACCCTCCATGACATCTGTTTATTAAAGATTACAAAATATCTTGCAACACCAAAACCACATGTTCCTCCTGGCACTTCTCTTTTGCTTCATATTAAATACGGAAAGTGTTTTCCTAATCTCTTATCTTTATATTTAAATTTTTTTTTTTTTTTTTTGGTTTTTCAAAGCATAGCACAGAACAAACAACAGACAATGCACCCACAAGTCTTAACTCCTCTAAAAATACTACTTCAGAGACTTCCACAATTGGACAGAAGTTACATCAATCCAAACCAGTAAGCATCTAAGATGTAAGAAAAAAAAAAAAAAAAAGCTCTATTTTGAGGCCAGGGGAAATCTGGTGATTATTACACATGCACTTATTGGCCTTAGTGTTGCTACCATTTCAAACAAATTTTAAACTACAGATTTATTTAGAATCTATAAATAGCATATGTCACATTAATTAAAACCTTTTTTTTTAAGTTTTACAACAATTGTTTTTTGAGAAAAAACATTACACATTATCATTTCCTGTTTAACATAAGACATAACAGTTAAAAAAAACAAAATAATAAAAATCACAGTTAAAGTGAATTATGAATTATTTTTGATTGGGAAAGTTAGTTTAAATGTTGACTATATGCATCCTCAATGCATTTTATTTAACTTAAAGGGACAGTGCCATTTCTTAATGGTTGATAGTTAATGTAATACCTGCAGTAGATAACTGTCTAGATAAGCTTTAGAGATAAGCACTTAACAAAAAAAACAAAACTGTCCTATTTTCAAACATCTTGGTTTTCTAACTCCATAAGCTCTACCTCCGCAGTTTTTACCCTGAGTTCTTCCATGTTACTGAAAGCTGAACTGATTTATTTGCAGCTGGCAGGAGCGCTGACGTTTCTAAAGAGAGTAGGCATCATTCACGGTGACCTGAAGCCTGATAACATTATGATGATAGATCATTTAGCGCAGCCACTAAGAATCAAACTCATTGATTTTGGCATAGCCACTGCTGTGTCTCAGGCCAGGCAGGGTGCAGTCATTCAACCAGTGTGCTACAGGTACGCAGGCATTTTCTGTCTCACAAACATTAGGGAGTCACAGGGAACTAGGCAAAGATGTGGTCTTCTGTATTGTGTTGCTGTAATAATGTGTGTTTTGTGCAGATGTCCTGAGGTGCTGGTTGGTGCTCCCTTTAACGAAGCAGCCGACATGTGGTCCCTAGGATGCACTGTCGCTCAGATGTTTTTGGGAAAAGTGCTGTTTTGGGCCACAAACAAGTACAGCATGGTAAGTATTAGTTTGATTTAGGTACACATTCAACACTTACCATATGTGACTTTTTGCCAAAGATTATTACAGCCCAAAGTCTTCAAAGCACATTCATGGTAAATTTTTAGTTTTTTTTAACAAATACCGCCCTTGTATTATATATTCATATTTATACATAACAAATCCAAACAGTAAGGTCCCATCAGATGAACGTTATGGACATTGGATAAACCTGAGACTCCTTTGTATTAAGAACTCGTTCTAAACAAGGCCAAATGGCAAATACTGTTATTTTCATTCAAGTACTTTCTGTTGGTTACACACATGGACAATGCAAATGTCCCCATGTGCTCACTACTGCCAAGAGATTTGACCTGTGACATTGTGGACTCATGTTTTACTCAAAGATAAAATGTCATGTGTTGTGTCCACAGATGAGGCACATCATCCAAATAGTGGGACAGCCTCCAAAACATATGCTGGACATTGGCGTTTACACAGATGAGTACTTCTGTCTCCCTGAAGGATCGACTGACTGGGCAAAAAGTCTTTTGGAAGCACCATTTACGCTCACCATTGAAAAGCTGGAGAACATTTTTGAGGTAAGAAAAAGTCTTAAAGATGTGGTTAGGGTCTTTGTGAAGTAGAGTTGTATGTGGTACTTAGTTGTCTATTGAGTATACAGCCTGACAGATTTAGAAAGGCATGAGAGGGCTAGTATCAAGGAAAAGCATTTTAAACTTTAACTAAAAACTGTTTTTAAGTACCACATTCAAATATCGCAATAAAGATACTAACTACCTATATTTTCTGTTCAGTACAACCCAAGTGGCAATCAGATCAGCATTGAATTAGGAGAGGCCTTCGATCGCATATACTTTTTAGACTTGGTGAAACAAATGCTGGATTTAAACCCTGCCACTAGAATCACTCCAGAAGAGATTTTTGAGCATCCTTTCCTTACGCTGAGTCACCTTGATGGATGTTTTGAAGACAAGTGTGTATTATATATATATATATATATATATATATATATATATATATATATATATATATATATATATATATATATATATATATATATATATATTTTTTTTTTTTTTTTTAACATGTAATCTCTTGTTATGCAGAGTTTAACACAGGAACTGTCTTTTAGTTTTATTGAGTCTCAGAACATCATGAAACAAGTGCTGGGTGATCAGGAGGTGCAGCCTGCAACCTTCGTCTCTGTCCCCAAAACCAGACCGGCTCCACAAACATCTGTGGCCACACAAGCACCGCCATCTCAAAGTCAGAAACGAAAAAGAGATGTTGATAACAACCAGGGCCAAGAAAGGTTTGCATTGTATAAAATCTCAATTTTACGTCTTTGGCCTTAGCAGCAACTAAAGCCATTTAAATTGTATTTAATTTAATTACTATTTTTTTTTCTAAGGTGGTAAAGAAGAGACAGCACGACAATACTGTCAACTACAACTTCTCCACAAAGAAAAGAAGGACAAACAATGCTGAAGGTGTCACAGATTTACAAACTGCAATGAATCATGTCCACAAATCTAATGTATAATTCTCTCTGCTTTTTTTAAACAAAATAATCTAACCCTAAACCTTTATTTCTTAAGAATGTATAGACCTGACCTCAGTAGAGTCACCAGTCAGTCGGAAGAGACAGCGTCCGGGGGAAGACAGTGTTATTATCATTGATTCAACCTCACCCCCGAAACAAAGAAGGGACATAAACTCCTCTGAATACAGACAAAAGAACAGAGACTGACCCATGGAGGCCACACTTAAAGAAGACTATTTACACATTTCTTTTAATCAATACATTTTCAAAATTATTTCGTAGTACTTGTTTTTAATGTGTTTTGTGTGTGAAACTCCATATATTACAAGCTCAAGGAATATTTATCTATATATAAACCAGTGTTTTTCAACCAGTGTGCTGCGGTACACTAGTTTGCCATGAGAGATTGTCAGGTGTGCCGTGGAAAATTATTAAATTTCACCTGATTGGTACTCAAGCAAGCGGAGTGTAGTGAACATTTACATGCTCATCCACTAGAGGGCAGTATCGCGCTAAATATGAAAGTACATAGTCATGCTGCGAGTGAGACAACGCTGCAAGTTATCCATCGAAGGGGATAGCAATGGATAAATATTTGAAAAGAAAAAGTAGTCCATCTGTCCTGGGTCCTGGAGAAAATTCCGACCCGGACAAAGGCCCTAGCCTTTGTAGTGGTCAGAAGAAAACCAACAAAGGTAAGCTCAATACAATACAATGGAAGTTATCTTGCCTTTGGATTCACTTAAACTGGGGAAGCAACCGAGCCAAACTATTTCAGTTCTGCTCCCTTTCTCCACAACCTATCTGTGCGAGGTGGGCTTTTCAAGCATGATGGCTATAAAGACAAAAAAAGAGAGAGAGACTCAGAGCTGTTGACTAAGATCTTTGTGTGTGTCTTACTTCAATTCCTTTAAGAATATACGGGAATTTATGGGACTAAGCGGTAGAAAATGAATGAACAGGCCCAGGTTTCAGTAAATTGAGACTAGATTATTATTATTATACACACAAAGCCATTATAGAGACATTACATGGGGCCCAAATCAGAAAGTACTTGAGGACCTGTCATTTCCACTGAATTTCAGGCTCTTAGGACAATAAAATAAATGATTGTTTTAAGCCACATATTTTGAGCCATATTAAATGTAACTGTGGAGATAGCACAATATTACAGGCATGCAACAATCTGAATTTATTTATTAGATATTGCTTAATTGCAGTTCAGTGCAACTTTTTAGTGCTTGGCAAACAGATAGTATTGGCGCAAAGGCATAAATAGACCCTAAATATAATCTGCAAGAACTAAGATATGCACTCTTACATTATTTAAGCTTAATGCAGTACAAATTTAAAGATTTTGAAACATATTGCTCCAGTGAGACATAATATATATTTTCATATGTTATGTGGAAAAGCTAAAACAAGCATCAACTCTGTCAAGTCAATTAAACCTTGGTGAGATTGAGAATGGACGTGGCAGCAGGAAAGTGGAGCTGGTGAAATTGAAGACCTACCCCTTTAACACTTTGAAACTAAGCCTTTTTGGAAGTGTCGGTTTATTTCAACCCCTGATCACACAGAAACATTTACTTATTGTTAACACATTTAATAGGAACATGGCTTAGACATGTGGTTTCCTGGCGGCCATAACTGTTGCTAATGGTTCAGTTGAGGACAAGGACCGGTTTTGTCCACATTTGGAACCAATGAGTTTACCTGGATGTCTAAAAGAACATCTGAAATTTAGGCGCACACTCACACAGAGCAGTAGAAAATGGTTGAACAGACAAGTTCAGCGAGATCAAGCTCTTATCCTCACTGCGTGTAGTAGTCAAAGTGTAATATCAAAAATTCAATTTCACTCTTAAAAGAGGCTTTCTCTAATTATCTGATCAACGCTCGGAGGGAGATGGGGCACATCACACAGGTTTGTACAAAGACACACTCTCCTTTGCCTGGGCAGGCTTTTCCGAACAGCGTTACATCAGAGGGAAATATTAACCAGATAAAAAAAAAACATCATTGAGATTAAAATCTCTTTTTCAAGAGTGACCTGGCCAAGACAACAGCATTTACATACAATTTTAAAAACATACAAAACATATAATATTTACAGCCAATGTGTACAAGTTACAAGTTACAAAACAGTTACATTTTCCAAGCTTATTGAGTTCACGCCTCTCCCGAATAGATTTAAATTCTCCCAAAGTCACAAGTTCGGATAGATTTAGGTCCTTTTGCAGTTCATTCCATGCACAGGAGGCAGCGTACTGAAATGCTGCCTTACCCAACTCCGTTCTGACTCTGGGAACCACCATCAGTATGTTCTTTTGAGAATGCAGAGCATACTTTGGTTGGTTTTTACACATGTATGTGCAGAATTAAGATGGGAAGAGACCAAGAATACATTTATAAATGAAAGTAAGCAAATGAGACCACCTGCGAACATACAGGGACGGAAACTCAGCTGTAGCATACAATGTACAATGATGAACACGATTTCCACAACCAGTCATAAAACGTAAAGCACAATGATAAACAGTATCCAAATTTTTTAAAAGATGATCAGATGCATTCATAAAAAGGAGATCGCCATAATCCAATAAAGGTAAAAAAGTTGCAGAAATTAAACATTTCCTGGTGTAAACAGAGAAACAGGATTTGAGATACTCAATATGTTGACAGATTTTCATCAATAACAAAGCCTAAATACTTGTAAGAAGAGACCATTTGGATTTCTTTTCCATCAGCTGTTTTTATTTTAGGGAGCTGAGAGGGTAGCTGTTTTCTATTTGAGAAGACCATAACTTTAGTTTTGTCTGCATTTAACACTAGCCTCAGCTGATTTAGATAAGACTGAACAGAATCAAATGCAGAATTTAAGAAATCAAACGCTTGTTCAATTGAAGGAGAGGAACAATAGATAACTGTGTAAGAAAGAAAGGAGGAAGACATGACAACTAGGTGTACACACTGAGTTCTACCTGATAGATAGTTAGAAAACCAGCCCATAGCAGTGTCAGACAGACCAATTTTATGGAGCTGATTTAACAAGGCGGCATGATTGACTTGTCAAAGGCCTTTGACAAGTCAATAAACATCACTGTACAGAACATTTTACAATCAAGCGCCTCAATGATATCATTAACTACTTTAACTGCAGAAGTTATTGTACTGTGTAATTTTCAAATAACAGATTGATTGTTTGATAAAAATTTCATGAACCTCAATAATTTTTTAAGCTGTTCAGCAACAATTTTCTCAAAGACCTTTGCCAGGATACATAACTTTGATATCGGCCTGTAGTTATTAAGATCGGCCGAGTCCCCTCCTTTCAACAAGGGAAGAACAAAAAGACAATGACAGAACAGTTACCAAAAACAACAGTTACCAAAAATCTGCCACGCCTCCTATAGACTGTAACACAAACACCACACTAGACCAACAAGTGCCAAGAAGGTCTGGACGTGAAATAAAGAAACCTGATAAACTAAACTTATAAAAGGAAAAATATTTGTATTGAGGTATTTTTTGTGAACATGGTTGGCTCCAAACATTTTGTTAAATGTTAATGTCACCAGTTATTTGGTTAGCTATTACAACCAAACTGTTTATTACGGCACATTGTGCATCTTCAAAGAAAGGGGTATGTTATGATCAGTAGCCTTTATGGCGTCGGCCATAAGGGTGCACTGTTAGCACGATTCTCGACAGAACTCTCTGGACTGGGTTTCCCCTGGTCGGCAGCTGCCGTTGTATTTCCACATTTTGGTGAACATTCCCCATGAACCCCCTCTGTCCTTTTTGTGGCGCCAAGAACTCTATAATGAGGTCTCTGAGCTGCCGGCTGAGCTTTTGGTACTGGTCGTTGGTGAGGCCCTGGGATGCTCTCTCATAGTCACACACCTCACAGCCCTGGCTGTCTGTGGCCTGCTCTAAAACCAGCTCAGAAAAGGAGAGGCTTTCTCCATGACCAACTGCACGGAACCAGCCCGGCGTGCGGTTTTCTGGCAGCACAGTTTGGTCAGTAAACTGTGGAAGTTGACCGTGGCAAAATACAGCGTGCACATAAGGGCAACATTGCTAGCTAATAAACAGCTACTCCATCATATTGACGTATATACATTAAATGATTGTATAAAACATATAAAAACATCCTAAAAATGGTTTTAAAAAGTAATATCAAACACTGTAAAAGAATCCTGGCCTTGATTTTAAATTATGTCATTTTAATTATTATGTCACCAAACATAGTAATTTTATTAGCTAGGGAACAACGAAATGCATCAATGTGGTTTCTGATAAGCATTTCTTACCTTGTTTTAATGTCCAGATTGAGTGTGTCAATGCCAGGGCTGTCCGCTCCAACATGTGCTGCCCAGTTCCCGTCTAAACTCTGCTTCCTGTTTCTTGTGTTGGCGCATACTCAGTTGTGATTGTTTAACAGGGCGTTTGTTTTGACTGGTGTCTTTCATGTTGAAGTGAAGGAATCATGTTCATCTGAATTTGGTAGATTTCATACTAATAATAATAATCTTTATTTTTATTTAGCGCTTTTCCACCTACTGTAGTAGGCACTCAAAGCGCTTTACATACATTAAGCTATTTACTAGTGTTACAGAACACTCACTGGAGGCAATGTAGGTTAAGTGTCTTGCCCAAGGACACAACGACAGTATGTGGGGGAGAGCGGGATGTTATGATGTTTTGGGATGTTTCGAGCAAGGATCAAACCGCCCCCAAACCGCCTTATGTCTAGTTAATTGGATTAAATCATGTCATAAGCTTTTTTAATACAGTGTTATTATAATTTTTCTAATTTCATATTTGGTTATATTGTTTATAGTTACTGGGTGCTCATAGTTCTCTTTAGGTCACTCTCTTGTTTATGTCATGTCCTTCATGCTAATCCAAGCAGGAACTAGTCATAACTTGCCACAGGAGGACTTCTGCACCTGGAGCTTGGGCTGGGGAGGGTGCATGAAAGATACGCATCCTATAGCTTTTACTGCAGGGATATAAAATCTAATGTTTTGTTTACTTCCCCAAACTTCACTCTGTACCCTTGATACATGTTTGTGTGCTTTTGCTTCATTCTTCTGCAAGAATTAAACCTGGCCATTGCTTTTTAAATTATACTCTGTCTACGTGTCTCTCTGGGTAATAAAAGGATATAGAATTCTTATAACATTTGGTGTCGTGAGCCGGATTTTCAATACCCCTGTTTTCTCGTACAAAGATGGAGCTGACGTGCACGGAAGAAATGCACAAAAAAAGCATTTCTGGTAAGTCCCAAGCTGAGCTGTTAAAGCAGTACGGGCAAGACCTCCACTCTGTGTGCGAGAAGCGCGGTGACGATATCTGGACTGAAAACAGATCAAAGAGACGGAGAGGACACAACTGGACTATTGGTGTTTCAACTCAGGTAAACAGCTGTTAAAGTTTTTTTTAACCCAAAACTTCCGGGAGTAGTAGTTTGGGATCTTGCAGACGTTTAATGGGCTACATGTTATCTAATCTAATAAACTTGGCAAATGTAGGGGGTCGCTAAACGCTGAGTAATCAAGACCTTTAAATGGTAAGATTTGCTTTGAAATCAAGACCCAACCTGTCCAGCTTATGGTGAGATTGAAAACGGGATCTTTTGTTATTACATTTACATTTAGTCATTTAGCAGACGCTTTTATCCAAAGCGACTTACATTAAGGTTCCATTCACCAGTGTCACAGCTGGAACACCACTAAAGGCAAGGTGGGTTAAGTGTCTTGCCCAAGGACACTACGACAGTATGAACTGCTCTTACCACTGAGCCACTGCCGCCCTTAAACTGACTCCCACAATGATCAAGTACAAACTCTACGCGAGATAGGACAAATAATTACAATAAGGGGTATGAGGTCTAAAGAGCTAATCTGGGGGGTACATGATTTACTTCAGATCAATACCACTCATCCTAATACGCCACATTCGAATGTCTGGCCCAACTAGAAAGGTTGGTTTAATGGTGCGATGATACGCACGGAAAGCTTGAGCTCTCGAGAACCCTTAAATGGTGAGATTTCAGTCCAGTCACGTTGGACGTGACATATAAGACAACATAGGCCTACGTAAAATTGTTCTCTCCATGTGAAGCGGTGAGAAGAACAAGCCCACCAGAAGTGATGGGGCTAATACTGACAATAATATAAGGTTGACCTAGAGTTAAAGATAAAAGGTGTGTGTGTGAGAATAAATGTGTTATGAATGGGCCATTGTTGAATGGAGAATGAGTCTACTAATGTAAACCAGAAAAAAGGTTTAATGCTTTTTGCGTGTAGAAAAGGTTTGAACATTTAGGTGGAAAGAGGTGACTTCCAACAACATGAGAGAGAAAGGTAGCTTCCATAAGCTATTTTCCTAGGCTTCCTATGTGACGACAAAAGGAGAAGCCAGTTTGAGATAACAGAAGCAGAGAAGAGATTTTGAAAGAAGTACACACATGTACTTCAAAACACTAATCATTTGTATTTGTATAAAATGTTTTCTGGGAGCCTCTAGGGCTCGGCCTCCCTCTGCTCAGACAACAGTGCCCAGACAAAGGCCACATCTGAGCTCAGCCTCACTCGGACCTGATGCCGGCGACGAGGGAGTCAACACCGCGCTTAATGCTGTTCGGTCAGATCCTCCACAGCCTGCTTCAGCTGCAGACAATGATATTATTGTTATATCTTCCGATGAAGAAATTGTTGTTATTGAATAAATATTAATGAGCATTCAGTAAATTGATGATTGTTGCTACTTCATGTTTTACAGAGATGATTACTGAAAGGCTTTAAAACCGTAGTGCAATTAAACTGTAACTGTAAACTATAACCTGGGCATAGATAAACAATCTAAACTGTTTATTGGGAAAATAATAAGAGACGAGCTCAAGCCGGAAGTGCTTTGCCAGTCCCTTTTGGGATTTAAAGTTCCCTATCGGAATTGCGCTTTGTGCAGTAAATTAAATTACCCCTTAATTTGGGTTTATGGAAGAAAGAACGATTGATTGATTTATGTTGGGACACTTTATTTTATGTGATATTTTTTTTTTATATTCTGACTGGTTGCTACGGAAGCGTAGTACTTTTTTTCATTTTATTCTTTTTATGTTTTGGGATCAAAACAAAACACTTGCACTCAGCTCTTCTTTTTGCAGAAAACCTCCTCAAATTGAAGAAACCAGACGGCAGAGTACGTCGAGGTCAGAGGCGTCGAGTAGACAAAGCTTGTAATAGTTTGTACTAGTCTGGCACTGCTTTTGTCCAATATTGAACTTTGACCTACACTGCTCCGGGTCAATAAGGTCAGAAAACCCTGTGTTTAAATTCAAAGAAACTCCCACAATACAACAGGTTTATGCGTCCTTATGGAAGGTGTCATAGGGCTTTATTTGAAAAGATGCTTTTCGTTTACCCTGCCTCGAAGCTGACAGTGACATGAATTGATTCCTAACATCGATTGTGGCCATGTTTACCGGACCTCAACATATTGGTGAGTTATGTTGGAAGTTTTTATAATGACTTTTTGGCAGAAGCCAGAAAGATCTTCAATAAACATCAGCGTTCATTTGGAGAGGACAGGAAGTGCTAAATCAGAACGAGCCAATAAAAAGAGAACACGTGAGAGGAATACCTAAAAAAAAAAAAAAAACTAGGAAACACTACACAATACAGTGTTTTGTTATTCCCAAGAGGTGGGAAACATTTGAGCTTTTAACTCAGTAAGACATACAAGGCCCAAGCTTCAGTATTGTTTATTCAGTAACACTAATTACTAAATAAACAGCATGTTAAAACTTGACCTGTTGTCTTAGATATTGTGAGTAAACTTCAGATAAAAATAAATATACACTGCCAAGTCTTACTAGAGTTTATCTGGGCTCATGCTAACACCATTTAAGCCTCACCCTTGCTGTACTATGACCACACCATATGTTTATAAAGTGACTTAAATCTGTAATTATTTTCACTCAAAGAATATTATTGTTAATCCAACGCATTTGATAAATCACACGGTAAGTTGAAGCACATTCTATTTTTTGGGGGTAATGTTTGCTTAATATCATATTTTATTTACTATTGTAAATACAAGCTGATCAGTAAATCTAGCAGTTAGCATTAGCAATTAGCTTGCTGCACTATTTGGTAGAAATAACATTATTCAACAAGTAATATGTTTTTTAGATTTTAAACTTTGTTAATATTTGTGTGTTTTGTTTATGGCATAAAAGTTGTTCGTTTTTCTTTAGAATGTGGAGATTTAGGAGTTTGTCCACTTTCCTGCACTTTTTTACTTCATAATTAAAGGCTATTTATTACCAATTTTAAGCATCTTAAGGGAGAATTGTTAAAAGTTAAACTAACATGGGTTTTGATATTAATAAGCCAAATTCTAAGGCTAACGGTTGCTACAAATCACTATATAAAATATTTGGTGGTATTTCATTTTCCACTTTAGTTTATTAACTTAATATGAAATCCTAGCGGATTTGCAGTTTAAAGCAACTGGCTACATCAAGAGTGAGTGTAAACTATGGTCGTGAAAAATCCCGCACAGTGGGGCTAACGTTAGATGCTAGATTCTGTCCGCTCTTTCCGCGAAGACCCTGCAACTGCCCCTACTACAGTGGCTGATTTGGAGAGAACCCTCAACTTGCTCTCAACTGCCCGTGTCATAGTGCTTGGTATGTATCTATTAATTCAAAACTTGTTATCTGAATTCATCCACATTTCTACATTCATGTTGTAATTTTTATGAATTAAGTCAATATGCTTTAATAAATTAATCTTATTTTACTATTTAGATGGAACAGAACTTGTGACTGGAGGGTCATGTCATCTGTGAGGACATCAAGCCAACAGAACTTGCTGCTTATTTTGCACTGTACTACATCCTGCAGTTTCAAGAGGAGGCGGCCTGTACTTTGGAATTCATTCAGAGGTAAGTTGTGTTGTCAGCCTCTTCTACTGAAGGCAGTTTAAGGGTAAACAGACTTTTCTGTGAATATTTACAAACTTTAGTCCAGTGTGTTTTAATTTGTGATATAGCCTCTGCACACCTTTTATTTGTTTACTCAAAGGTGTAGGCAGGATGAAGGGGTAACCATCCAAAATCTTTTTTTTTTTAGAGCAATCCAGGGTGCTCACATAAATTGTGTTGTTTGTTCGATTATCTGTTTCGTTCTGTCAGCAAATTAGATTTTTTGGTTTTATATCACCGAACTATATAATAACTCTGAAATATAATACTGTGTTGTTCAGATGCTTTTTTGGCATCAACTCAACCCCTTTTTTAACTGTGGAATAAAGGGTCCACTATAGGTGAGGTTATCTCCAAGAGGATTCTCAAGCTGGTTCTCAAGAGGTTATCTGCAAAAGGGATTTGTGCAGAAGAAGGCACATGTTGAGAAGTATGTTATTGACACTGCGAGGGCAGCAGGGGTAACACAATTTTGAATTTCTTTTTCAGATGGATGAGTATTTTAAAAAAAGCAAGCTAGCAGTAATTTATTTATTTTTTTTGTATTTTCCAGCTAATTTGTTCTACTGCCAGTAGAACATATCACAACTGTAAAATAAACAGTAAAGTACTGATTTCAGAACATGGTATAACTGTAAAATAACAGTAAACTACTGACCAAAGTCTACAGTAGTACTGTAAAAATGAACAGTAAATGAAAATGAATATAACAGTTGTACTGTACTCCATCAAAACAGTAACTTACTGTTAAAATTATAACAGTAGCAGTACTGTGAATAAACAGTACATTGCAACTCTGCTGCCAGTAATTTACTGTTAATTTACAATACAATCTTTTACAGTGTACTACACTCAAACCATCTGCTAAGAATGCAGAAGACTGTCTGAAAAGGCAAAATGCATTAAAAAACTTTACACAGTTGTATTGATGACAGCCAAGGGGGTGCTGGGTTTTGTAACTATGTGGAGAATAAGTTATATTTGTAATAGCTACAGTATTTAGTTGTTTTATCAGATTATGAATCTTCTTCTGGTTTATGCCATAGCAACATAATTCCCAGGTCAGATGTGAGGAGGATAGGGCAAAGGAAGACATGTTTGTGCACTCTTTCAAAGAGGTAATAAGTTATAAAAGAGATGTGTCTGAATCCATTTAAATCCATTCTGCACAATGTTGAACATTTTATTACACTTTGACAGCAGCAGCAATGCTATTTTATTGTATTATGTTATATATGTGTTTCTCTCTGTGAGACCTATCTGGACAGTCTAAAGTAGTTGATACAGTCTTTCATAAATATATGCTTAGGTTACAACCATAGATTGTATAATAATTATGGATAATATCCGCCCATTGTTCCCCTATTTCCCGAAATAACCTCAAAGTCAGGGCGAAAAAATGGCGGTTACATCCGGACATTTCAAACTCCTTCGTCAGAGGATGTTACTAAAATGGGCAAAGGGAGTGTTGCCTCGTAAGCCCGTGGGTGGGCATTATGAGCGTGTGCGTGAGTAATTACGCCCACTCTGCTGTAGCCGAGGCTAATCCAATTGCTAACCTGCTGCTAACGCAAGTGGAGCTTCCCGCCACTTTTTTTTTCCCAGCTACTTTTTTTTCACAGTGGGGTTTACTTTTCGCACTTCTCTCGTGGCTTGCTTTTGTCGATAGTAAGTGGACTTCATGACTTTGACTGCATTTATCAACTAATTTGAAATTAACTCTAATGTTAAAACCTTTTTAGGCTTTATGCTAATTTTAGTTAAAGTTGTACTTGCAAGTCCACTAAAGAAAGTGCATGTTGTTGGTTAAACTATAGATTGAAATAGACTGATTATTTGTCACATACTTTTTCCTAAATAGAGTTAAAACATGTATTAAATGTACAGAAAGAACATGTAGATTGTGCAATTAAAGCCAAAAATACTAAATTAAAATAAGATTCATGAACACGCTATTCTCTCTATATATGTTGTATAGTTAACATTTTACAAGGCTTTTGAATAATGCATGTGGTATGTAGCTCTAATATAGCATGCTAATTTAAAGTAAGTGCAGTTACACATTACTATGGAGACTATATTCCACTCAGTTACATGTTATACATAACTCTTTCTCTTGTAGTTTTCACAATGGACCTGCCCTCTGCTCCCCTGCTTCTGCCTTCTTCACCTGGAAAGCAGACCTCCCAAGAGCCTGCTGCACAGACAAGTAAGTCCAGTTATGGCTACATATTTAACCTTTTTTTTTTTTTAATTGAATAACTCAATTGTAACTTTTTAATTAAAAAACACATTAATTAATGCATTCTTTCCACTTCTAGAAACTGTGTGGATCATTGGTGACATGGTGCCATGTCCGGCGTGGAGCCCAGAGAGCTGCAGCAACAACAACTAGCCATCTCAGCCTTCCACATGCCCGGGTTTGCTGGTTTGGCTGGGTTGGCCTTCGTTTTAGTGGGCTTCTGCCCTTTTTTGAGGGCACGTTGCAAGGAAGATCAGTGCCGGAGGTCCTCCTGATTCACTGCAGCGGGAATGACCTGGGCATTTTGTCCAGTGTCAAACTCGTCAATGTGATGAAGGAGGACCTGCTCCAGCTACATCATCAGCACCCTGGAATGAAGATCATTGTGTCTGCCATACCCCAGCGGTGCTGCTGGAGGGCCGGAGCAAATCCAGCAAAGCTTGAAAAGGCTCGTAAATTTGTCAAAAATGTGATGTCTAAATTTGTTAATGAATTTAATGGTGTTTTTGTTCAACACCCCAACCTTAGACATGACAGCCCAGGGCTTTTTTTAAGGGATGGAGTTCATTTCTCACCTACAGGAAATTATATATTTTTAAAGACTTTAGCTCATTGCCTTAAATTCCAACTCCAAATGCTCTGACATGCTGGTCATTGTCATTTCCTTTGAAGTTGGCCTTTTGGGTATTTATTTTATGAAAAAAGCCCTGACTGTCATGTCGAATGTTGACTATATTAGTCATAACATTACTGACAAATTTTCGGATTCTGTTCTTCCTTGCAACTGTTGCTCTCTTGGCTCCATGCTGGCCATGGCTGTCACTAGATTTGTCCTCAACAGACTGTAGCATAAACAGTTAGCCTTTACCGCCTGTTAAAACATCTGCAGCAAATTTTGTTCAAATTATTATTAATTTGTGTTCAATTGCTTTTTAAATAGTGTGATTTTCAAAACAATGCATTCTTTTTTGTTTTTATTGTAGACAATGTTGTAAACAACAAGTTTGACATTTTTGTAGTTTTTGATTTTATACCAATACATACTGAAAGCAGAAAAAAAACGTTTGTTAAAAATGGTAAAACATATGATACAATACATTTCGTTTAAAATAAAAGTGCAAATGAATTGTAAACCGTTTTTTTTTTTTTGTGTGTGTAAAAGGTGTCACATATGTTTGTAATGCAGTTCCAAAAGAATTGAGGACCAACAAACAAAGCCTTGTCCCATCAGGTTGTAAGGGTGAAGGTTGAAATGGCGAGGATGTGATGAGGAGTTTAAAATTACTGCTGCAGGATGGGACCCTGTGGAAAGTCAGAAAAAATATTACACAAAACAAATTCAAGTTGGCCTGTCTCGGTTGAAAGCCCACTCACCACGACACGGTGAAGGCCTTGAGTGGGAACATAAAAGACGGGACAATAACTGTTAAATAAAAAGCACATCCAGAAACATGACATAAGGATTAAAAATAATAGCACAAGACGATACAAAACATGTAAAAATACAATGAACTAGGGTGGGCATACTGAACTATGTCTCACAACAAAATGAAATTAAAGCTAACTATCCAATATTTAACAGATAAACAAATGTTAAACGCCACACAATACACACAATATTATAGAACTGTTTTTGTAATGTTTAGATTTTTTTTTATTAAACTATTTACATCAATATTACAAAAACAATGAAGGGTAAGTTTGAAGATGTTTATATATAATGTGACATGACAAATCAATATCTCCTGAGGTCCCGTACATGCAGACTCTTAAGAGGTACTGAAAACAATGACAACGACACATACAGTAACTTTGAGGTCCCGTACATACAGGCACTAAGAGGTACTGATAACAACATAAAGCAGCTCTCATAGGTGTTGCAAGATTACATTCAAATTAAACCATTGTGGTATTGTAGCATTTCTGTATCCTTATATGTATGACGGCATCAGCTGTGCCCCTTTCACGCAGGCTTCAACTGAATAGTATTATTTAAAAATAAGGGTATGTATTTATTGCTCATTGTGTACTTAGGCCCCGTTCATGCAGGCTCTAAGACATATTCAACAGAAGATGTGGACTATTGCACACACAGGCTCTCTGAAATGTACCTAGGCCCGTTCATGCAGGCTCTAAGACATATTCAACAGAAGATGTGGACTATTGCACACACAGGCTCTCTGAAATGTACCTAGGCCCCGTTCATGCAGGCTCTAAGACATATTCAACAGAAGAAGTGGACTATTGCACACACAGGCTCTCTGAAATGTACCTAGACCCCCTTCATGCAGGCTCTAAGACATATTCAACAGAAGATGTAGACTATTGCACACACAGGCTCTCTGAAATGTACCTAGACCCCGTTCATGCAGGCTCTAAGACATATTCAATAGAAGATGTGGAGTATTGCACACACAGGCTCTCTGAAATGTACCTAGACCCGGTTCATGCAGGCTCTAAGACATATTCAACATAAGATGTGGACTATTGCACACACAGGCTCTCTGAAATGTACCTAGGCCCCGTTCATGCAGGCTCTAAGACATGTAGAAAATGGTCTGATCAAGTTCATTCATTTCCCAATTAAGGTTTGCATGGCCACAAATCATGACATACATATAAATATATACTGACTGACACAAACATGTAAAAACACTGATAATGCACATGTATATTTAAACATACATACATATAAAACAATATAAATAGAAACAAAATACATACTTGCAAACACAAAACATATATGACATTACAATGTGGACCATCTAAAATGAATCACCATAAAAATGGATTAATTTGGTAAGTTTTCTCCTTACTACTTTACCTTCTTTCAATTTTTCTGTTTGGCGTTTTGATATGTGGTTTAGACGAATTTTGCAGTACCATGAGCTGGTCATCTTAATCAGAACATGAACATGATTTGCCTCAACACATGTGTCAAACATGTGGCTGTGCATCTGGGGAAACAGATTCTTATCAGAACAATCAGACAGAACCTGGGTGACTACTGCTGCTGTTGTTCCTTTCCCCGGTGGAGCCTTTCCATCGTTGGTTTTTAAAAGCCACTGGAAACATCTTTCTGTTGCTTGGCAGATAGAAATAATGCTCAGTGATGGCTTTTGAAGACCGCCACTGTCCTTCAGTGCCGTAAATTGATGCACTGAGTCTTCTGAAGTGAAGGTGCGCGTGCCAGAAGGGACCGCGAGTGCATGGAAATAGCGCGCCTTGCTTCACCAGTTTGTTTCTCTGGGAAGGTAGGGGAGTACCATTACCTGATTGGTTTACAAGCAGATTGCATTCGCGCGTGCCAGCCAGGTTCGTGCTTACCAGAGCGTGCACACCAAGGAGTGCGGAGATTTTACCTCTGAGATTTTACCTGACTAAATTTGGTGAGTGATGGTTTCTTTTAATATTTTCTGGTATATCTATGTTAGTTACCTAGGAGCTCTGTTGACATAAGCCAGCTAATGTAATGCTCCGGTGGCAAATTCTTAATGTTAGCTAACGCTACCGTTAACGTAAGTCTAACATTAGCATGATATCGTTACTAAAGTTACCTGCTAGCTTTTATAGCTGATGGTAAATCACAAAAAAAGAAACACTGTTAATGTTAGTGCTTCTTTCTTAAATATCTACAACTCGTTTTTCCAGGACGTGTACTGTAGATGATTTTGAGGTGAGAGGACTGACAAGGCTGAAGGTAAAGTGAAGTGTTCCACCGTTCTATCAATAAGGATAAACTAGACGTTTACAATAATACAAACATATTTTTTTCAGAATGAGTGTGTTAGGGGAGAAGGATGCAGCCGTTGTTAAACAGCTGGATGCTGGATTGAAATGCAGGTGGAACTGATCGTGGCTAAAACTGGAAGGCAAGGTCTCAGTAAAAGGGCAAGAAGTGTCCTTTCATCTAGGAGATGTATTTAGCAAAATCAACAGGCAGGGATTCGCCAGATGCATTCTCTGCCACAATGATATAAATTATGCCAACAAAGGAAGCCATGCTCTGCAAGCTCACTGCCAGACAGAAGTTCACAAGAAGAAGGTGCAGATGATAGCTTCCACTCATAGTGTTGCCAGCACCTTCCTTCCAGCATCAGCTAGCCAGAGTTCTGCAAGCCAGAGTCAAGCAAGCTAGGGGCCAGAAACAATCAGGCAGCAGTGCCAGGAAAAGTTTCCTGTACCAGTTTTAAACCGCATAGCAAATGCAGAGGTAGGTGGTGTAGGCCTGTTAGTCAGCACAGGCAGCAAAGACAGAATACACCAGCACTTTGAGATTGTTTATTCACATTAAAGTGCACTACTATGGAATCCCAGGACCGCCAAAATGTAGTAAAAGGAATTGGGTATAGTTAAATGTTTAACATTTCCTTTGCCTACTGTAAACCAATAAAGTAAATTAAAAAAAAGACATTGTTTGGGAAATTGGTAAAATGGGTAAATGTAAAATAGGAAATAAATAAACTATTCAACTGTTAAATGATAAATGGAAAAGTAAAATGAAGTCTTTTTTAAATTTACTTTGTTAAATGATCATTGATAAGTAAAACAAAGTCTTTTTTTAATTTACTTTATTGGTTTACAGTAGGCAAAGGAAATGTTAAACATTTAACTATCCCCATTTCCTTTTACTACATTTTTGTGATCTGGGATTCCATACACTACAAATAAAATGCATTATTATTATTATTATTATTATTCACAATCAGTTCTGGTCACTGGCAGCATCATCACATAAACATGGAATACACTAGCTTTTACATTAATTACATAATTTGTGTTCTAGGCAATGGTCCTTGGAACCTTGGCAGAGCATTCCATCCCATTTTCTAAGGCTCCTGTAATTGTTGAGCTTGCCCAGACCCTTTCCTTGGATAAAGCAGCTTTGCAGGGAATGAAGCTGTCGAGGACGGCAGCTTCATACAAGATGATCCATGGTCTAGGTATTTACATTTTCTTTCTTACCTACTATTTCAGTGTTTTAATTTCCATTTTAGTGAACTGCACACATAACAAATGTTGCTTAAACTACCATGTTGCTATATAATGTATGATTTATATTCTACCAATTAGATTATGCATGTGATGTGACAAATCTGTCTAACTTTGTGTAGGGCGGACCTACTCAGAGAGGACCTTTTCCAACATGAAGAGATTTCCGTTCTCATTAAATTTAGATGAGAGTACCTCCAACAACAACAAAAGGTTGGTCTCATTAGACTATTGACATCAAAGTCCTTCTGTTCAGTGTATGCCTTGTAAAATGTTGCATGGCTAATAAACCTTTTTATGTTGAAGGTCCTCTCCATGCTCGTTTGCTACTATCATGCAGACTTGAGGAAGGTGATAGTGGAGCATTTGGGGTCCTTGGAGATCATGAAGGTGAATGCTGCTTCTTTAGAGAAGGTGCTCTGTGAGTTCTTTGAGAAAAACGACATCCCATGGAATAACCTTGTGAGTATGCTGATGGACTCGTGTGCTGTGATGAGGGGAAGCAAGACCGGCCTCGAGACCAGGATGCACAAATATTGCCCCAACCTGCTTGATGTTGATGGGGACTCCTGTCATCATATACACAATGCGGCAAAGAAGTTCTCAGAGCCCTTTGACAGCTACTTGGAGAAGCTGTTCAGTGATCTCAGGTTGACCATCAGTGGAGTCAGACCAGGTAGACAAAATGCCAAGCATATTTGACACTACAGCGCTTTACCACCCTCTGTTAAGCACTCACAGTAGCACACTCCACCAATGTGAATTTGGTATAACCTGAATTTGTCAGCTCTAGTCTAGACCACGGCTGCTGACCCTACTGTACTGTACTGTGGTAAAACGATGGAGTGTGTAAAATGTCTGTGTTTCTTTCAAAATCATTTTCTGTCTTTTGTCAGGTGACGTACCTCAAGGAGATAGCTATGATTCTAAATCTCCCTGCCTCTAGCCCACAGAGGGGCTTTGTTCCTCATCGCTGGCTGTCTGCATACGATGCCAGCATGGCAACCACACAATGATGCCTGCATACAAAGTCCTCTATTATGGCTACCTCTCCACTGCAGATAAGGAGCTGTATAGGGAGCCTTTGGAACTGATGTACAGCAAGTACCACGTCAACAAGGCGGCAAGAGCCAGTATCAAGGTGGTTCAGGAGGAACTCAACAGGAAAGGTGATGAGACTTGATGTTCCAATCCCTTATAATAATTAGCACTTACACTAGTTATGAAGTTACTAATGAGGAGGAATATGTATTGTGTTTTACACTTACATTAACTCATCTTTCACAGGCATGACTCCACAAGGCCGTGAGAGAAAAAAGAGAGTATGTCAGAAGCTGTGGCATGAGAGGCGATAACAGTCCTACGGCTCAGCATCTACATGGGTGTGCTGGCTATTCTCAAGGAGTATGTCATGGTTTTCCAGGTAGGTGTTAGTTGTGCTTGGAATTACTTCAACTTGACTGCACGTGCAGGCACATCCAATGTTGGCAATCAATCAGTTTCATAAGAATTTGTTTTACACACACAGGGTAGCCAGGCATTGGTTCACAAACTTCACGATCGGCAGCTTGAGCTGTTCCTGGCCTTCCTGGCTTGCTTTGTGAAGGCTGAACATATTACTCAGGTAATTAACTCCTTACACCCACTCTGCCTACATTAGTATATTGATTTAATCCCTATTTTTACTTTTCTGTTGTCTGTGCTATCAGTTAAGTGTTTCCTTTTTTGTTAAGCAACCTGAGGTCTTTTGAAAGGCAATTAAGTTATTATTCCCATTAATTACTTTCCTTACACAGCTCTCTCCCAGGGCTCTGAGGGAGATGGTCCTGGAGGATCATATGCTGCTTTCCTCCAAGGAGGTCTATGTGGGACAGGAGGCTGACACGTTCAGGAGCCAGAATCCCAATCATGCTGTAAGAAACCCTGTATCACCTGCATTACCTTTAAACTCAATTGTTTTTGAGACTTAAAATAATGGTCAGTTTTTGGTGTTTTGTGTCAGCTGTTGGTGCCATTCCTAGCAGACGTCAGAAAAGCCTACATCACCACCGCGGTGTACCTCCAGAAGAAGCTCCCCTTGGCCAGTCCGACTCTGACAGCCCTGTCTGCTCTGGACCCTCTTCTGAGAGGCCACTCACAGGCAACTATCCAGTTGAAGAGGTAATAACATTTACATTTTTTTGTTGTTGCAATATTACAAGGTATTTGGGGATTTTTGTTACCTCATGTCCTTACACTGATTTCAAATTCTCATCCATTTCTTGGCAGGCTGAGTGGTATGCTGAGGCACCTCTTGCCAGCAGACCAGGACATCCAAAGAGAACTTGTGCGGTTCAATGTTGACCTGACCATCCCCAGTTTCAAGGAGGGAGAGACCATCGTGGAGTGGTGGGGTCATGTCTTTGACAAGCCAGATAAGTACCCCTCCCTGAGTGCGATGGTTAAATGTTGTCTCTCCATCTTTCACGGACCAAGAGTTGAGTCTTCTTTCAGTTTGATGAATGATGTAATTGACCAAAGGAGTGGCAACATGAATATACCAACATTTAATGCAATCCAGACGGTCAAGTACATCCTGCAGTCCAGGGGGAAGACAGCCATGCAGCTATTCAGAAGGGAGGATGTGAAGTTCGGGGAGGTGGACAGAACACTATGCCAGAACATCAACTCTGCAGCAGCCACATACAAACGCCAGCAGAAGGTGAATCAAAAAGAAAAGCAGCAGCAGCAGAGCAAGTATGGCTCCCAAGCATCTGGCAGTGCTCAACAGTTAAAGAAACAGACTGCTGAAGAGGAGAAAAGGGCAAGGCTGAGACATGTGGCAAAACAGCGAAAGCGGGCCATGGAGACACTGGTGGTCCAGGCAAAGAGGAAAAAATAAGATCTGCTTCTAAGAGTATTACGAATAATGTAAATTGTTATCTTTGCCAATAAAATGTGTTAAAATCTGAATTGCGTAACATTGTATTGTCTGTCATTGTTCCAATCATGATGGAAGAGAAGACAAGTTAAGCTATAGCATGTCTACCATCTCTTGTGGGGTTTATGCATTCAGCCATTTGTGTTGCCCTTATACCACATTGTGCCTCATATATACTGGACATTTTAGACCCAGTGACAGGCTGGCATGAAATGGCTTGCATAATACTTAGTAAGAAGGCCATAATATTTTTGACTCATGGCTGAAGTTATGTTTTAATGGCTCTCCCCAGGTTGGCAAAAAATGCATCTCTAAATGCATCAGATTGATGCTTTAAAATAGGGAATATTTAAAATTTTCTTCCAGGGGAGCATGCCCCCGGACCCCCCTAGAGGGGTAATATCTTTCTCACCTTTTTCACCCCTGACCCGTTTTCATGCCTGATTATGCATGCTCTTTCTGCCCCATTCATAGAGTTTATGAGAAAATATGCAATTGGGATCTTCCAAGACTCATTAATTGCAACAACCATGAGGACAAGTGCTTGTGTGTCAACAACATCTTGTAACTCCCCTGCACCAATGTCCACATAGCCATGAATCTGATTACCATCAAAATGTGTTTGCTTATGAATGTACATCTCATCCACCATCAAGGAGCAAACAGTTTCTTTACCAACCTTTTTCTGCTCAGATACATGACTTTTTAATGCTGTGAATGAAGCAACTGTAAAACCTGGATCTGCAGAAACACTGCTATACCATGTACGTATGGTCCCAGGATGAGTCAATGACAAGTAGAATCTTTCTCTCACATAGTTGTAGGCCTTTGGTGAGTAAAAGTGCAGTGCAGTGGCAAACTGTTTCAAATCCTCTGAAAACACTGACTTTTTTTTATTTGTGATTCTTTTAAAGATCTCATGGGGAACCACATCAAGGCCTTGAAGGAGAGAAGCACATTCAGACGAAATAAGCATTTTCTTCTGAAGTACTTTGGTCACTTTCTCCAGTGAAAGAACTTTTGCCTTTAATCTTCTTGTTTGGCGACTTTTAAGTTGTAGTTTCTTAAGGGCTACACAGATTTTTTGCTCCATATCCACAGCTTTTCTTTTAATTGTTTTTGGAGACTCAGAAATAAAGTAGTTATGATCACTGTGAGAAGGCTCTAGTTTCTTACTGTAGCAGTGATCTAATACTGAGCCTGATTCTAGAGACTAAATAACACTGTCACAAACATTGTGACTAACAACACTGTCACAAACATCAGGACTAACAACACTGTCACAAACATTGTGACTAACAACACTGTCACAAACATCAGGACTAACAGCACTTTCATAAACATCAGGACTAACAACACTGTCACAAACATCAGGACTAACAACACTGTCACAAACATTGTGACTAACAACACTGTCACAAACATTGTGACTAACAACACTGTCACAAACATCACGACTAACAGCACTTTCATAAACATCAGGACTAACATCACTGTCACAAACATCAGGACTAACATCACTTTGACACTTAACATTGTCATTTGACTTATTATTAATAACATCCTCAACCTCTTCAATGTAATTGACACTTACCTTTTCAGCAATACATACCTGCCGTGACCGTCTTGGCACTGGATGTTTGCCTTTTGAAAAAAAGAAATAGGTGGGCACAGCTGTGCTGGTCAAGCAAGTCCTTCCCTGTAAAAAGAGATATAAAGAAAAGACATGATATGGCATTGTAGCTACTTTATTGAATTGGTTTATTGTAGAATCAGTCGTACATATATTTTAACTAGAGCATTCCTGTATCAATGAGGAGGCCAGAAAAGAAATGTTTGCACATTACTTTTCAATGCCACATAAAACAAATAAAAAAAATATTTAATTTAATATGTCTAATTTTGGTACTCTAAAAACAATCTCTGCTCTTTTGGAACAAGTGCTGAAACTATACTACAAGAATAAAACTATAAAACCAATGTAAAGTTTATCAGTTTAATCACACTCACAAAAGTCTCACAAAAGGTTTTGAAAAATACTAACAAATTGACTGGACTAAATAGATTAGAAAAACAGCTTTCAGTCAGTCTGCTGTTTCTTATCGAGCTTCCAAATAATGGAATATTATTACCATCAGAAAAAATAATTTAACTGGATTTTTTTACTCTATTTTAAAAATGTGGCTCTTCAGATCAGACTTGTCAGTATTAAACCCCTCTGTGCCCTGCTGTTTTAACAACTTCTGTTTCTTTTGCTTAATAAGATGTCTGTAGTGTAACTAATGCATGTTTTCTATTTGTCCTTTTAAATATTGACAGTGTGTTTTATTTGTCTCCCTAATGATCTGAATGTAATTATTGACTTTTCTGAAAAAGCTGCTGCTCGCTTGTGACTCACTGTACAGTTCTACAATAACACATGTGGACTAATGTTACTCTGGCCTATTATGCAGTTTTACTGTTGGTCAGTGTGTACTGTAATAACTATACTTGTAATAAAGATTACACATAAAGCTTTGGGTACCCTCAAATCAGTGCAGAAGCAATCCGTCTCAAAGTGTTGACTGCACAACCGACTGGAAGAAGTTGGAGTCCAGTTCTGTCTCCTCATCTTCAACACCCACTGGTCCAGTCTGTCTGGATCACCTAGAGGAAAACTTAAACAAACATACAAAAACACATTAAGTGAGTTTAAAAGATTACCAAACTAGTACCGTACATATAGTGTTACAATAACAATTGCAGGGTATGGTTAGGGTAGATAACAACAGGGCTTCACATAAACAAAAGATCATGGTCATAAGCTTATAATAATTTCTCTTAGGCTAAGTGACTAAAAAAAGATTATGTTTTAGCATAAGTTATGTATATATGTTTACATTTACAATATTTTTTAAGCCCGGATATTAGATTAGATTATAAATAATAAAATAGTAGTTTATACCTTAGATGTATTGAATTCTATGTATTGAACTCTGAAGGCAGTTCAATATAAGAACAGAGCTCCCAGAGACACCCTCTACACGTCCTAAACGGAGGAAATACACATAACAGTAGCACAATCTTCTGTGCAATTACGATTTCATAGAAAAAGTTCATTCCTATTTTTTTTGCGAGATAATCTTACATTATCTCATACGTAATGATAACACGTTATTTTCAAAAGCCATTAGCGGTGGCCTTCAGAGCATTGACGGTAGCCTAGCGTAGCGTATTTTCTAAAGTCATTGCATAGCGCACCCGGTGAATAATGCAGTTTTACCAAGTTGTGCTCATTTGCACCTTATATGTCTAAGCCATAACATCATTAATTCGATAACTTAAAAAAAATTAAAGCTAGCATGAATAAATCTATTCTTTTGCTGTTAAGCTATGTTTAATAACCATGTTCGCAATGCAAATAGTGTTTGGATTTGAGCAAGAAATGCCAAAATATATTGTATATATGGATCTATTTTTTAAAGCAAAGCCAGAAAAAATAAATTTGAAACTCTACCGTTACAGTATTATGATTAACATCTAATTCTAAATTACCGTACTCTATGTAATTTTGATGGGGAAAAGTTGTTAGCTAGGCTAAATAGCTGAGAAATGCTATATATTTAGCCCGTAAGAGCTCTCAAAACATCGATAAAAACCAAGAAAGTTGTATTACTTACCGAAAAAACTGAAGACCACACTTCTTGGAGGGTCTGTTAGTACAGCCAACAGCACAGCAAGCCATTTCAACAATTTTCTTCTCAAATACTAACAGCCGACGGTCAAGTACAGAAGCCTGACACACCTATCGCCTAATGCGCGCCCAAGCCAACAAGTATCACGGAGCAGCTAACTAGCCGCTTGTTAGCCAGCTAGCCACACGACGTGTGCACGGCTCGGTGATTGACACATGCACACCAAGGTAGCCACACCCAAATTTATTCTGAAAACTAACCTTTTCAGATAGCATAAACGGACATAATAATCAAAAAGTCACCCCAGAGTTGTCACATAGTAAAAACTTAGCTCTAGAGACAGGAGCCATCTTTTGTACCAGGCTGTAAACATGATTTTTACACCTGTAAAATCGTCATTGGGTTTCTCCTTATATTTCCGCTTTTGGAGCCTGCCCTCTGGTGGACGGCTGTATATTGCTGGATTTCGCGGTAAATCTCCGCATGGCGGCGCCCTTACGCAACGACTATTTGAGAGGTACCATGGGAGAGGCTTGGTTACAACATTAAATATTTCAAATAAAACCAGAAATGGATTTGAGGTTCTCGGCCAACAGATGGCAGCAGAGCAGTGGGACACAACTGCATTAGAAAGTACAAGAGCATAACACATCTTTTACATGAAGTAAATGTGTGTTTGTGAAATTTGTGATCGTTGTTTATTTTTGTTTTTTTACCTTGATGTCATTGTTGGATTAAGACACATACATTTAATATATCGAAAAGTAAATAATAGTCTCAAGTGAACAAAATGACACAACAAAGATCCTATTGCTTTGATATTTTTTAATACAAAAATTATTATTATTATTATTATTATAAAGGTTATTTTATTGCTTTAAACAAAACAACTTGAAAGCAAAAGACATAAAAAGCATTTTATTTACTGTCGGGAGAGAATCACAGTCATCACAACCACACAGAGAGTCTGAAGAATCGGCAGCAGCACAATGACAACACAGTCCCTCTCCTGACCTGGAGGGAAGTTGTGGCTGTTTTAAAATGCAATGCAAACTTATATTTACTGACAATATTGCAATATTATAGACTGTAAATACATACACGTCTCTTTGCAAAACAGCACCTCTCCACATGTGGACACATCCTTCATTCCTCTAAACGTGTGCACACTGGGTTCACTGAGTCTGTAATCTGGACTTCCTTTTGGACACTTTGTGTCCTGTGAACACTGTAAAGTCCGATTTGTTTTAGTGAGACGCTCGTTCTTTTTCATCTCCACAAGTGTCAAGTAAGGCCTAGTCCACACGGACACGGGTATTTTTATAACCGGGACTTTTTTTACACGGTTTGGCCGTTCGTCCACACGGAAACGCAGTATCAGGTCACTGAAACCGAACATTTTTGAAAACCCCTGCCAGGGTGAGGATTTTCAGAAACGCCGGTTGCAGCGTTGTCGTGTGGACAGTAAAACCGGCGTTTTTGTCTTGCTACGTCAGAGTGTGCGCCGCTATCCGCTGGTCTGATTGGCCAACATGCACAGGAGCAGGAACAGGACTGACGGCAGGACTGGAAGGATCTGAGACGAACAAAGGAACAGGTAAGTAATTCGAAATACAATTGATCATTAGAAAGCTAGACGTATGACTGACTGTAGTAAGTGTTACGATCTGGCATCAAGGAGCAGGCTGCGGTGCTTCTTCACCCCTGTTGATTTCCAACTCGGATCAGCTGCCTGCGCTCCCGCACACCTGTTTCCCATCTGCGAATCTGTAGGGGCGGGGGAGCCGGGGGCGGAGGCCGCGGCCAACTGTGCAGAGTCCTGAGCCACCGTGACAGCCTGCTGGTGTGGCATGCTCTTGACAGCGCTTGATAGCGGGTTTTTGCGTTTTCATGCGAGCGTTTGTGGACGGGATTTTTTTTAAAAACGCAGGAGGAAAAACTCCGGTTATAAAAATACCCGTGTCCGTGTGGACTAGGCCTAAGTGCTATTAAAAAAAAATGTATGATGATACAGATTGACAAAAATATGAGGCTTCATATTCTCAGATTCTGAATCTTGAGTTCTTAAACTATCCTATAATCTGTTGTGTCTCATAAGATTTAAGAGCAAATGGTTTGGACCCTGTGTGACACCTGGACTTTAAATTTCACAGTATCTGGGGGTTCCTTGACGAGAAAGCAGAGACATGATATATAACATCTGCAGAGTCGACCCAGCTTAAAGTACTAGAGCTGCAACTAACAATTATTTTTTCTGTCGACTATTCTAACGATTATTATTTTTTAAATTCTTTTTATTAATCGTGTTTTTTTTTAATAAATTGTATAAAAAAGAACACTAGATTAATAAACTGTAATGTATTTTAAAGAGGGTAGTAAATATCCATATTTTTAAATTAACTGAATGTGATTAATTACAATGTTTAATATAATTACTTTAATTACAATCTTAATTGAATTTCAGAGAGTGTAATAATTTTGTCATTTTATTATAAAAAACTCTTTTTAACTAAGGAGATAATACGTTATTAATCACATACTTATGATTATGTTTTATTTAATTGGTTTGTTCCAAAAGTAAACAAAAATGTACTGAACTAAATGTTCAGATTACAGTATACTGTTAATGTAAATATAGTAGTTAATTTTAGGTCTACATGTGCATAAACTACTTGGTTTAGTTTAGTTTATTATTTATTTGAGAGAGACCATGTGCAAACACATTAATCTAACAAAAGAAAAGATGCTTTACACGAATTTCCATCTCCAGTCCCTGGGCAGATAAAACATTAAGATACAATAAAATGCCTGCATCAAACATGAATAACCCACACTAATCACACTGTAACATTCAACTTTCTACAATTGATACAGTAAAAACTTAACCTAACCTAAAACCTTACAAACTACCATAAACATAATCAGTGCTGACATAAATGGTTTTCTAACAATACTTTTTAAACATTATGAGAAAAGTCTCTCAGGTCAGAGGTCAGAGTATCTGGGAGATTGTTCCATTGATTAATGGCTTTGAATGAGAAAGCTGTCTGTGCAACCAGTAAATGTTAATGGGTCCAAAAATGTACAACCACACTCGAACAACCAAAGGAAAGAACCTGCATTTAAATTTTTTTCACAGAAACAGCTTTAAAAAATGGTAAAAATAAACCATGGTGTCATTTTATAATCAGAAGTAGGTAGTAATAAGTTACAATTAGCATACGTCCAAGGCACATCCTATTTACTTTTTTTAAAGAAAAGGTACTTTGATTAAACAAACATTTCAGTTTGTAGCACTGTTGCCTCGGCAGGCCTTTCTGTGCAGAGACAAACCTTCCTTCTTACTTGAACTTGTACTTGAATTGAATTTTGTTACTAAAACTCAAGTTATAATTTTGACTACTTTTAAATCAACTTGAGAAAAACTTAAAGTTACAGTAGTAAACTTTTAATTTAGTACATATTTCTGTTCATAATCACCGGCTGTGAGTGTCATTCAAACACAAAGTAACAAGAGTTCAAACCATGTAAACACTGCTAACATTTGTTTTACGATTGCCTTCAAATTGAACAATGAGCTAGATTTGGTTGTAGTTTATTATTTGGCACAAGTAGAGGACACATTAGGATTTTTATATAAAAAAGATTATTATATTGAGATTTTTAAAACTTGTTATTGTTAGAATGAAGTTACAGCAGTTTAGGCACTTTACTGAGTCGACTAATGGGTCAGTTTTCTTCTGTTGCGGTCAAATCCCATACATTTGTTGTAAAAACATGCTTGACTATGTTAAGTGAATGTATTTTTTAAATATAAACATTATGACCTCATCAGCTGTTGTCCTGACGATGCCATGTATAGAACAGAACATAGATGTGGAATTATTGGATGGGTTCTGCTCACTTCACAAACCTCACTCCTTGAGTGCACCTTGTATTTACACAGCTCTACACAATTTACTCTCTGAGACTTTTGTTTTTTACCTGAACTCGTTCAGAACTTCACCACATCTTGACTTGAACTACACTGACCTGGTAAGACCACATTCCTGAAAAAATATTGCATTTTTCTCAAAATTAAGTTGGTTTAATGTATGGTCAAATTGGTAAAGACATGAAACAGTGTTAAATTGAGTTTTTAGATTGGTTTTACTTAACAAAAACTTAATTTTCAAATAATATAATGTGTGTGAAGTGTTTTAACAAGTAGCATGAGGAAATATGAGCATTTATACTAAGCACATAAACTGTAAGTGACAGGTTACAGACACTTCAATGGCAAAGCCGTGTTTAGTTTTGTCCATTACTTTTCTTGCACCAACAGCACACTTTCTTTAGATTTAACTCACTTTTATTAACTTAAATTGAGTTAAAGTAAATAATTTGATAAAATAAACATTAGTGAAAATAACTTTTTTCGTTTAACTATAGACTTAAATTGACTTTCTTATACCTCTCTTTCTGACGTTAAGACTGTTGACCATGGAGTCAGTTTTTAAAGCGAAGGTAGGTGATATTATCACCTCGCCCTCCACTCTCTACGTGGTTCAGCAGGTCCTGGGGTCCGGCGTTTATGGGGACGTGACCCTCTGCCGCAATGTCTACGCCAACCAGACTGTGGCGGTCAAAGTGCTGAAAGACCCCCGGCATATTGAGCTCGGAAGGCAGGAGGTAAAACCACACAGACCACACACTCTGTAAAAAGAGAAACTTGTTTAGTGATTTACAGCAACAATAGATTAATAAAAACCTTTGTACAACCCACAGATGGAAATCCTCCGGAAAATGAAACAACTTGGATCCGACAATTTTAATATTGTACGCTGGTTCAGTTCGTTCTACTTCAGAGGACATTTCTGTCACGAGTTTGAGAGACTGGACATAAGTCTGTATGACTTACTGAGACTGTCTCCAACTCGCAGTCTCCAGCTCAAAGAGATACGGCCCATCCTGCAACAGGTTTGATTATTTCACTCAGACTCATATGATTTGTCTCCAATAAAGGGACTAACTGCTAAATGAAAAAAAAATTAAGGTGTAATCCAACACTTTTAATTTACTGAATGTGTTTGGGGGGAAAGTTAGTGTGTGGGTTTAACATGTCTGTGAAGGTTCTCAGTCATCCAGGACATCTTGAAAAAAAGGTTTAAGTAAAAGCATCTGGGCTCAGTTTTCAAGGTGAAGACGTTTTGTCTCTAATTCCAGGAGACTTTATCAATTCTGAGATCAACTGGGATTTAAAAATTTTGTATCGTCTTTTGTCATTCAAAGTTAAAATTGCCAGGATTATATTGTTACGTTTAAAAATCACAGTTCAAGTGAATTATGAATTATTTTTGATTGGGAAATGTTGATTATATGCATCCTCAATGCAATTTATTTGGCTCTTAAAGGGACAGTGCCATTTTTTAAATGGGGGCGGCAGTAGCTCAGTGGGTAGAGCGGTCGTCTTTCAACCGGAAGGTAGGTGGTTCGATTCCCACTCTCCCCACAGTTCATACTGTCGTTGTGTCCTTGGGCAAGACACTTAACCCACCTTGCCTCCAGTGACTGTAACACTGGTAATGTAATGTAAGTCGCTTTGGATAAAAGCGTCTGCTAAATGAATAAATGTAAATGTAAAAATTAATGTAATACCTGCAGTAGATAACTGTCTAGATAAGCTTTAGAGATAAGCACTTCTACTTCTACTGCATAAAAAAAACAAATCTGTCCTATTTTCAAACATCTTGGTTTTCTAACTCCATAAGCTCTACCTCCGCAGTTTTTACCCTGAGTTTTTCCATGTTACTGAAAGCTGAACTGATTTATTTGCAGCTGGCAGGAGCGCTGACATTTCTAAAGAGAGTAGGCATCATTCACGGTGACCTGAAGCCTGATAACATTATGATGATAGATCATTTAGCGCAGCCACTAAGAATCAAACTCATTGATTTTGGCATAGCCACTGCTGTGTCTCAGGCCAGGCAGGGTGCAGTCATTCAACCAGTGTGCTACAGGTACGCAGGCATTTTCTGTCTCACAAACATTAGGGAGTCACAGGGAACTAGGCAAAGATGTGGTCTTCTGTATTGTGTTGCTGTAATAATGTGTGTTTTGTGCAGATGTCCTGAGGTGCTGGTTGGTGCTCCCTTTAACGAAGCAGCCGACATGTGGTCCCTAGGATGCACTGTCGCTCAGATGTTTTTGGGAAAAGTGCTGTTTTGGGCCACAAACAAGTACAGCATGGTAAGTATTAGTTTGATTTAGGTACACATTTAACACTTACCATATGTAGATGTGACTTTTTGCCAAAGATTATTACAGCCCAAAGTCTCCAAAGCACATTCATGGTAAATTTTTAGTTTTGTTTTAACAAATACAGCCCTTGAATGTTATGGACAGTGGATAAACCTGAGACTCTTTTGTATTAAGAACTCGTTCTAAACAAGGCTAATACTATTATTTTCATTCAAGTACTTTCTGTTGGTTACACACATGGACAATGCAAATTTCCTCATGTGCTCACTACTGCCAAGAGATTTGACCTGTGACATTGTGGACTCATGTTTCACTCAAAGATAAAATGTCATGTGTTGTGTCCACAGATGAGGCACATCATCCAAATAGTGGGACAGCCTCCAAAACATATGCTGGACATTGGTGTTTACACAGATGAGTACTTCTGTCTCCCTGAAGGATCGACTGACTGGACATTTAAAAGTCTTTTGGAAGCACCATTTACGCTCACTGTTGAAAAGCTGGAGAACATTTTTGAGGTAAGAAAATTTGCCTTAGTCTTAAAGATGTGGTTAGGGTCTTTGTGAAGTAGAGTTGTATGTGGTACTTAGTTGTCTATTGAGTATACAGCCTGACAGATTTAGAAAGGCATGAGAGGGCTAGTATCAGGGAAAAGCATTTTAAACTTTAACTAAAAACTGTTTTTAAGTACCACATTCAAATATCGCAATAAAGATACTAACTACCTATATTTTCTGTTCAGTACAACCCAAGTGGCAATCGGACCAGCATTGAATTAGGAGAGGCTTTCGATCGCATATACTTTTTAGACTTGGTGAAACAAATGCTGGATTTAAACCCTGCCACCAGAATCGCTCCAGAAGAGATTTTTGAGCATCCTTTCCTTACGCTGAGTCACCTTGATGGATGTTTTGAAGACAAGTGTGTACTTTTTATATAAATATATATTTTAACATGTAATCTCTTGTTATGCAAAGTTTAACACAGGAACTGTCTTTTAGTTTCATTGAGTATCAGAACATCATGAAACAAGTGCTGGGTGATCAGGAGGTGCAGCCTGCAACCTTCGCCTCTGTCCCCAAAACCAGACCGGCACCACAAACATCTGTGGCAACACAAGCACCGCCATCTCAAAGTCAGAAACGAAAAAGAGATGTTGATAACAACCAGGGCCAAGAAAGGTTTGCATTGTATAAAATTTAAATTTTACCTCTTTGGCCTTAGCAGCAACTAAAGCCATTTAAAATGTTTTTAATTAAATTAATATTTTATTTATTTTTTCTAGCTCTAAGGTGGTAAAGAAGAGACAGCACGACAATCCTGTCAACTACGACTTCTCCACAAAGAAAAGGAGGACAAACAATGCTGAAGGTAAACTTTATGAATAAGTGTCACAGATTTACAAACTCCAATGAATCATGTCCACAAATCTAATGTATAATTCTCTCTGCTTTTTTTAAACAAAATAATCTAACCCTCTCTTATTTCTTAAGAATGTATAGACCTGACCTCAGTAGAGTCACCAGTCAGTCGGAAGAGACAGCGTCCGGGGGAAGACAGTGTCATTATCATTGAATCAGTCTCTCCCCCGAAACAAAGAAGGCTCTCAGAGGGACATAAACCCTTCTGAAAACAGACAAGAGGACAGAGACTGACCCATGGAGGCCACACTTAAAGAAGACTATTTAAACATTTCTTTTAATCAATACATTTTCAGTTATATAAAAAGTTATTTTGTTGTACTTGTTTTTAATGTATGTTTTTTGTGTGAAACTCCATATATTACAAGCTCAAGAAACATTTATCTATATATAAACCATTGAGGGTGTGTAGAAAAGCATTTAGGTAAAAATAATCAACCAGAATTAGTCTTTTCTGAAAACTCGCAGAAAAATTGCATCATGAAGGTTCCACACTATCAAAATATAAAGTCTAATATAAATACATTTTTGAGACTACTATTTAACACACAAAGCCATTAATAGAGACATTACATGGGGCCCAAAGCAGGAAGTACTTGAGGACCTGTCATTTCCACTGAATTTCAGGCTCTTAGGACATTTAATAGTATAAAATAAAATAAATGATTGTTTTAAGCCACATATTTTGAGCCATATTAAATGTAACTGTGGAGATAACACAATATTACAGGCATGCAACAATCTGAATTTATTGCCACTTGTGAGATATTGCCTAATTTCAGTTCAGTGCAACTTTTTAGGGCTGGGCAAACAGATAGTATTGGCACAAAGACATAAATAGACCCTAAATATAACCTGCAAGAACTAAGATATGCACTCTTTCATTATTTAAGCTTTAATTGTATGTATTTATTTATTACAGGGACCATGCAATCAAAATAGTTACAAAATTAATTTTGCAGCTGATGTGATGCATATAAAGTTTATAGCAAATGCTAATTCTCAACTCTTGTCCCTGGTTGGGCTTTTCTACTTTACACTAATATTATTTTAAAAAATGGCAATACACTATGAAAGCATTATACACAACAATATATACAACTACACTGTAAACCCTAATAAGTTCACAGAACTCAAAAAATATTTCGTAACAGATTACACAAAAACATTCAAGTGATGTTTTTAAATGTTTTAGGTTTATATAAAATAAAAATTACATTTCCAGTTGCCTTAAATCATCTCAATGTTATCTTATAAATATTGATATTTCTCAAATTATAATTAAGGAGTAATTCACTCAAAATTTTCAATATTTTTCAACTCTAATAATGTGGGAATTGCACTCAAAATTTTCAATACTTTCCAACTCATAATTTGTGAAATACGCTCAAATCTTTCACTTTTTCAACTCAAATAATGTGGGAAATACACTCAATACATTAAACTCTTAATGTGGGACATGCACTCAAAATAAATTCTAAACCGAAATACTGATGTCGGCCCACTACACAATCAGCTAATAATGTTAGAAACCATGAAAGTGACACCTCAGTGGCAATATAACAACTTTATTTTATTTTATACAATGCGCTTTTTAAAAGGCATGAATCAAAGGAGCAGCAGTCAAAACATGCTCATGAAATTAAAACAAAAAGAAAAATGTTTTTTAAAGTACAATATGTGTAATAATAACACATTCAAATAAAGTAGTGGTTGTACTTCAACTGGCAACATCAAGTTAGTGCATCAAGGTATAGGCAATAGAACAGGCAAACAGTGTCAGACCTTTAATCTGAGGTAGAACAGGCAAATTATCACATTTGTAAAAAGGGGGGGACTTTCTCAATACTCAACTCAAATAATCCATCATGAGTGATTCACTGATTAAACAAATCATTCTTCAGCGTCAGTAGACGGCCTTTCAGTGGTTTGTTGTCCTCAAGACACATCACAACTTTTTGGATAAATGTGAATGTAAGTTCAAGATTCTTTGGGTACTGTAGGTCTAGTGCATAAACGTACCCAGAGAGCAGGAGAAATGAGTCAGCCAGAGTAATGGGACCACTCACAAGTATTTCATCCTCCACCACAATACAGATGCTCTCAGGGCTGAAGAGGGCCGCATCAATAGTGTCATTCGTGACGACTGTCAGGAGAGCCACCGGAGTGTCAGTGAGGTCAGGACAATCAGCTGACTATAAAAACACAAATAATACTTGAATGAGTTCAGCTCCTTAAGGATACAAATCATGGTAATGATGTCTAGACATTACTGTCACATTGCACTTAGACTGCAACTAAGCTACATGTTTAAACTATTTTCTTTACATATGCTTATATCTTATCTTAGTTTCACACCTATCTGTTAGCATACTTTTTGTTTAGTGGAATGATTTACACTTACCTTTTCATTTATGTAATTTCTACACATCAGTTTGCAGAATAACAACTCAAGTAAAACAGGTCCTGGGGGATATTCCAGAAAGGACGTTCAACAAACTGAGCCTAACCCTGAACTCTTGAGTTAACCCTGTGAAGTGAAACTGAGTTTTCATTTCCAGAACAGCTGATCTGAGTTAGGTACAGTAAGTCGACTTGGAGTATGTTATCTCTGAGTTGAGCTTGTGCCTGACGACTAGTAAAAAGCCATCATCAATGGAGCTCCGGTACTGTGACATTTTCTGACTGCGGCCATAATAAAAATCACTGACAGAGTTTTAGATGCGCTTGTCTTTATATTTTGAATTTAACATCACTTTATTTTTATATTAACCTTTGAGGAAGTGGTTGAATGTTGTTTAATGATTTATTTAAGGCCATTTTATTTAATTCAAATCCGCTGAAAATGAAATATAAAAAGTCTCACAATGACTCCTTTGTTCTTATTTCACATATTAAAGTAAAAGTTTATTCAGTGGATAATTTAACTTGTAGCTTTTACCACTAACAGATGCTGTTTAACACACATCTGTGTCCTGCTGAGTAGATGAACATGAAGTGGTGCTCACCTCCACCACATGCAACAGAGTGCTCTGGTCCTGGGTTAGGTTTTCCCTCTGGAATAGATAACTCTGTTTCCTTCATCTCAGAGTTCACTTCGCAGGTTGAGTTTTCACTTAACCTGCTTTCTGGAATACCCCCCTGGTTCTCCTAGAGTTCTTTGAGTGATGTCATATGTTTAAGCTTCAATATGTATATATGTTTAGTGCTTCAGTTCAAGCTGATTGAATAGCTAGGCAAATGGATTGATAGTGAGGCCAGTACCCTTACATTACAGGTCCTGAAGAACTTAAGGGCATCTTCACGCAGGTACACAGGGAGAGCACGGAGGACGAGGGCCCGTCTTATATTTACATTACGTTGTTCCTAGATGGAAAAAAAAATATCCATTACAATAGTAATTACACAAATGCAGAGCAAACACTTTATCAAAGTGTTAAATAACTCCATATTCTGATGGTGGTCATTGCTATAGATCAGGGGTGGGGAACGTTGATCCTGGAGGGCCTGTGTCCCTGCTAAGCTCAAACCCTGAAAATGAAATTTGACTGTTATGAACTTATTAGTTATGAGCTAGTACAACTGTTTGGGATTATTATTATTTATATATAAATACTAGGGCTGGGACTTTAACGCGTTAATTAAGATTAGTTAATAAGATTAATTACGCAAAAAATAAATAACGTAATTTTAACCACATTTATTTTTGCACCGCGGAACGTTTTTCAATGAATGAGTTTCGACGGACCAATTATACTGGAGCACCAACTAGCATTCTTGACTTCCGACAACAACAAACCACAGTCAACATGAACGAAGAATCTGACGAGACTGCTTTGCTTGGCCCCGTGGATGGGACTTTTTTTTTTTAAAAACGAAAGGATGGAAGCGTTGACAAGAGCATGGTTGTGTGCAAGCTATGCAACAAGGAATTTGCGTATCACCGCAGCACATCGTGTCCCAAATATCACCTCAACGCAAAACACATAGGAGTTAGCGTGGACGTTAGCCCGACTCCGAGTAAAGTTACAAGGACCAACACCCAATCCATACTCCACCAGATGACCAGGTTTCAGGACCAGGGTAACTACACTGCTACACTTAATGGCAAACATTGCACTGGTCTCCTGGACTGAAATAAATAAACTATATTTTGTTGATTAAGCTTATGTATTCAGTCATTATTCAATGGTATACTAAAAATCTATGTGAAAAAATACTTATCACTGTTCTCAGGTCAAATATTTATATGCAATTAAAATGTGAATAATTTTGATTAATTAATTACAAAGCCTCTAATTAATTAGATACATTTTTTTTATCGAGTCCCAGCCCTAATAAATACCAATCCATGAATAAAGTACATATCATCCACGCCATTTCCTCACTCATCCAATCTTACACTCACCAAAATACAATATTTAAAAATGGGTACAGATTTTTTTTTAAGCCTAAAGTTAAACAATTTAAAATCAGATATAACCTTAATATGCAGTACAAATTTAAAGATTTTGAAACAGATATTGCTCCAGTGAGACATAATATATATTTTTTTCATATGTTATGTGGAAAAGCTAAAACAAGCATCAACTCTGTCAAGTCAATTAAACCTTGGTGAGAACTAGAATGGACGTGGCAGCAGGAAAGTGGAGCTGGTGAAATTGAAGACCTACCCCTTTAACACTTTGAAACTAAGCCTTTTTGGAAGTGTCTGTTTATTTCAACCCCTGATCACACAGAAACATTTACTTATTGTTAACACATATAATAGGGACATGGCATAGACATGTGGTTTCCTGGAGGTCATAACTGTTGCTAATGGTTCAGTTGAGGACAAGGACCAGTTTTGTCCACATTTGGAACCAATGACTTTACCTGGATGTCTAAAAGAACATCTCACAAAAAGCAGGAGAAAATGGTTGAACGTGATTACAGACAAGGTCAGCGAGAAGGCGCCCATCATGCTCTTATCCTCACTGCGTGTAGTAGTCAAAGTGTAATATCAAAAATTAAATTTCACTCTTAAAGGAGGCTTTCTCTAATTATCTGGTCAACGCTCGGAGGGAGACGGGGCACACCACACAGGTTTTTTGTCAAAGACACACTCTCCTTTGCCTGGGCAGGCTTTTCCAAACAGCGTTACATCAGAGGGAAATATATTAACAAGTGAATAGTGCTTTTGAGGTTGGAGCTTAGAGGTTTACAGTGAAAATAATCTCTCAAGGTGTCCAGCTTCATGTGAGGCAGAAAAGGTCTTTGCAGGAGAAAAAAAATTGTTTTAAATGAATCAAGGACAACTTCATAGATGTGGTGAAATAACACCAGGTCAAGGTTAACGCAAGATACAGAGGCTTTTTAATTATGACTGTGTCATATCATCTCAATGTCTCAACACAAAGGAATTTTTTATATGAAAATGTAAATGAATGTATCTCTAAATACAACAAAAAGCTTTCTAAACTCAACCAAAATGCTTTTATTGCCTAAACACATTCTCTGTAGTGTAATGAAAAATTCTTATTGCCTGCACTTACCTACTTTTTTAGTCAAGTGTGTCTCTGTTAGAACTTAAACTTTGACCTCTGTCCCATCATCTGAACCTGCCTTCTGACTAAAAAGAGAAAAAAAAACAACTCAAACATCACAAAATGAGAGAAAACAAAATAGAATATTTATTTTTTCAAGAATCGTTTTCCTTTTTTTTCCTTTATTTGATGGTAGATATGTAGTAAAGGTAACTCTTGACTCTGCCGGATAGAACTGCTTTTTGTAAAAGGTTTCCCTATCACACTTCAGGTGCACGTGGCAGAGTGGTTAGCACTCCTGCCTCACAGCAAGAAGGTCGTGAGTTCAAAACCCGCCTGACTCAAACATTCTCGGCCGACTCTGGTCTTTCTGTGAGGAGTCTGCATGTCCTCCATGTGTTACCGTGTGTTCTCTCTGTGTACTCCGGCTTCCTCCCACCGTCCAAAGACATGCATGTACAGGTTAATTGACAACTCTAAAGTGTCCCGAGTGAATGGTTGTCTGTCACTGTCTGTCTCTAAATGTTAGCCCTGCGACTAACAGGCCACTGTCCAGGGTGTACCCCGCCTCAGGCCCAAAGCTGCTGGGATAGGCTCCAGTCACCCGCGACCTCTAACGGGACTAAGCGGTAGAAAATGAATGAATCCAAACTCACACATCCAAACTCTGTAGATGTGTGTCTCATGAGGTCCGTGTTTATGTGTTTGTGTACCTGACCTGTTAGTCGAAGCGGTCAGTCATGAGGTCATCCTCCTCTCGTCTGGACCCAGTTTCGGCCTCCTCCCTCTCCTGCTCTCCTCTCAGTGCCCTCTCGTCTGCCACGCCCACTTCCACCTCGCTCTCGGTCTCCATGGCAATTGTGCATTTTCCTCGGAGATATATTAATTTCAGGTTTCATCCAATTTACAAATACAATTTACAAATAAAATTTACAAATACCTTTTTGGTCAATCTCAATAGATAAAATTTAAAATAAACGTTTGTCTGAATTTGTTTATCTTACCGTTTCCGTGTTGCTGCTGCTTGTCTGCGGTGGGCAGTGGAGGGCAGAGGAAGTTTGGAGAGGACACTGCTGTCCGAGCGGACGGAGGCCGAGACCTAGAGGCTCCCAGAAAACATTTATACAAAATACAATTTTGATTAGTGTTTTGAAGTACATGTGTGTACTTCTTTCAAAATCTCTTCTCTGCTTCTCTGTTTTCTCAGACTGGCTTCTGTCATCACATAGGAAGCCTAGAAAAATAGCTTATGGAAGCTACCTTTCTCTCTCATGTTGTTCAAACTTTCTCTACACGCAAAAACATTACTTTTGTTCTGATTTACATCATTAGACTCATTCTCCATCCAACAATGGCCCATTCATGACACATTTATTCTCACACACACGCCTTTTATCTTTAACTTTTTAGGTCAACAATTATCAGCATAAGCCTCTTCACGTCTTGTGGGCTTTTTTTCTCTTTATCACCGCTTCACATGCAGTGAACAATTCTACGTAGTCCTACGTCTTCCTATATGTCACGTTCAACGTGACTGGACTCAAATCTCACCATTTAAGGATTCTCGATAAAGAGTCAGCTCGAGCTTCCCGTGCGTCCAATGCACCATTAAACAACCAACATTTCTAGTTAGGCCAGACATTTGAATGTGGTGTATTAGGATGAGTGATTATTGATCTGAAGTAATTCATGTGTGTGTGTGTGTGTGTGTGTGTGTGTGTGTGTGTGTGTGTGTGTGTGTGTGTGTGTGTGTGTCTGTCTGTCTTTGACCAAAACTACTACTCCCAGAAGCTTTTGGGTTCGCAACCACACACACACAAAAAATAAAAATTTAACAGCTGTTTACCTGAATTGTAAGTCCAATAGTCCAGTTGTTCCGCAGCCAGACGTCTCCGTTCTGTCCTCTCGTCTCTCTGCTCTTTTTCAATCCAGATATCGTCACCGCGTTTCACACACACAGAGTGGAGGTCTGGCCCGTACTGCTTTAACAGCGCAGCTTGGGACTTACAAGAAAAATGCTTTTTTGTGCATTTCTTCCGTGCACGTCAGCTCCATCTTTGTACGAGAAACAACAGATATTGAGATCCGGGTCACGGAACCAATATGTTATAAGAATTCTATATCCTTATCCAAAAAGACACGTAGACAGAGTATATTTAAAAAGCAATGGCCAGGTTTAATTCTTGCAAGAAAAAAGCAAAAGCAAACAAACATGTATCAAGGCTACAGAGTGAGTAGTAAACAATACATGTGGTTTTATACACAGCAGTACACACAGTGTTAAGGAGGAGGAGGATGTTCACTCGTCTGCAGCCCTCTAACCCAGAGGCCAGGTGGTGGTGGCTGTGTCTAGGTCTATGTTTGTAATAGCATGAAGGACAGAACATAAACAGATTTGACATGACCTGCAGAGAACTATGAGCAGCAACTATAAACAATACAAGCAAATATGAAAATAAAAATTATTATAACAAAAACCGTTTCTACATCTTCAAACCTAAAACACACCAAGTCATGTTAACACTGTCACATCATTGGAAACAATAAGCTGGTAAGACCAAGGTTCAGATTGTAAATGCTTAGCTTAGAGCAGTTTAAGATGAATTTGTTTTAGTTTGTAAACTCACAAATCTCACAAGAATCCAGCTGCAGCACAACACAGGCATATTATGGCAGAAATACGCCAAAAGATGCATGCATCAAACCCTATAGCATAAACAAAAGGTAGAAATTTACTTTATATTGATTATAATTATGCATGTTTCTTAGGCAACATTCATTTAATATTACAAAAAAACTTTGTAAAAGACAGAGACTGTTTACAGAGTCACAGAAGTGTACTGCAGGCTGGGTTTCCCACCACTCAACTTCAAACTGCATCTGACTGGTGAACAAAAGCCAAACCACATGCAACAGCTTCACACAGAGCAGGTCCTTCACTGTCTTTGACCAAAATCTGAAACCATTTTCTCAGATTAGACCTGATATGGGCTAAAACAGGAAACAGTGAGGTTAACATAAAAAGATTCCTACAACAAATACTTGTTGATAATGATAAACAACAAACATTTTTTTGTTTGTTTATCATTTATGTATCCAAATGCATCTACATTTTGTTCCTTTATACATTTTCAACAAAGCTTTTCAAAGACCCATGCTGACAGAGAAGAAGATAAGACACATTACAGTCACACCCCTTTTTGAAAGCTAAACCACAACAACAGTAAACTTTCCATTCATCGTGCCATTGTCAGGGGCCATTGTGTCAGAAAGACTTAATGTAAATCATAAAAAGCTACAAATGCGAAGGAGAAGGCATCTATGAATACTTTAATTACATTTCACATATTTATCTTATCTTTATCTTATTTAATGTTACAATTTAAACATTTAAACCTGTGGCATTGTCAACAAAATCCTGCTCATGAAACTATACTCTTAAAATTATTGTTTTGGAAGACTTAGTAGATTGTGATCCCATTATTTTTTATTTTGCTATTCACTGAACGTGCAGCCTGTAGAAATGGATTGGATCTGACTTCACTTCCTGTCTCTGGATGTAGGCATTTACTTACAACTGTCAGTAAATGTTTGGACTACTCCACTTGTGCATTTTTAATAATTATTGTAAAGGGTATAACCAAATCTTTCAGTTTTAGTCGTCCTAACTTCAGAAACAGTTCAGTGGGGTGCTATTTTGGAGCAACTCTATGTAGAGTTGTTATGGCTCTCTTTTTTTTAAAAGAATAATTAGAGGCATTAAATTTGTGATGTATGAGAGACCCCACAAAAATGGTAAAATAACTGAGCAATACAGAATTTGCATTGCAGTGTAATTTAACGTATACTTATATACTGCTCAAAACAGAAAGATTTTACAAACTTATTTTTTTTCATTAGAGATATTTGACTTCCATTTTAATTTATCATCTAAAAGAACCTCCAAAAACCAATTAATAAACTCTTTCAATATTAATTTAAACACAATTTAATATATTTATTATTTAAACTTTGATTTACTTAAATTAAGTAAAAATTATTTATTGTTAAACCAGTTCTGAATTATGCTGGAGCAGTAAATACAATGAAACGTAGGTACATGTGAGATTATGTCTATATTAATTTATATTCTACTAACTATGCTGTTAAGGGTCACTGGGAACTGAAGTGCATACCAGCTGTTCAGAGCATTAGGTGGGATAAACCCTGGACAGTTTATAAGGTACTTAGAGACTCACATTTATTCACTTTAGGCAATGTAGATTCATAATTTCTCTTTACAAGCATGTTTTTGGACAGTGGGAAGAAGGAGAGACATTCATTTTGACATCATGCACCTCCAATAAATACTTGTATAAACTTTACAAAAAAAAAGTTCTGCTTTATTGTATCATCTTTTCAAATGTGGTACAATACATAAGCTCATATATATATATTATCTTTGGAGTGTTTATGAACACAAAAACATTTGTCTACAGCTGCTGCTGGTGGTTCATGTGTTGTGTGTTGATGACATAATTTCCATTGTGGTGGTATAAAGCGAACAAGCATAGACCAATCAGATTGGGCCCCTCCTTCTGATATCATTATATTAAGCCACCATCTTATAAAGCAAATGCAGTGTACTGTTGTATCTGGTAACGGGAAAATGTTCTTCATATTATTTGCACTGCTTGTTCTCAAAGTTGTAGGTAAGTATTTAAAGCCAACAGAAATCTCAACTTGTTAATGAACAGGATACTTTGAAATTTTTACTTTATTTATTTGCAGAAGGAAAAGATGATCCTAAGCTTGTGACAAAAACCTTTGATGTCGGAGAACCTGTTACTCTTACATGTCCTCGATCCACTGGGATTAAAACATCGACAGGATCCTTGTATTGGATCAGAGTTCTTTCTGGAAACATGCCTGAAAATTTAGGAGGAACATGGACATTTGATTATGAAGGTATAAACAAGACACCCCACTTTACCACAAAACAAGAGCCTGGGACATTTGTCCTGAATATTAATGAGGCAAAGCTCAACGATACTGGCTTTTACTTCTGTGTCAAAGTAGAAAGTCTTGCGATGTCACTTGTCTCGGCTTTTCTTCTGAAAATTAGAGGTAAACAATTGAGATTTTATGTTTTAATTTTATTATATTGTCATGTTTCATTTTCTTTTTTCTTTAATGTTTCTCGGGACTAGAGACATACATCACTGTCCTCAGTCCAGACCTCACCTCTGATCCGGTTCATGCAGGAGACTCTGTGAATCTGCAGTGTTCGATCCAAACTGAGAATCAAAAGTGTTTTGAGGATCACATGGTTTTCTGGTTTAAAGCTGGACTGGATCAGTCTGGTCCTGGTTTTGTCTACACTCAGAGGAACAGCTCTGTTAAATGTGACAGGAGTCCAGAAGCTCATGGTCCTCTCAAATGTTACTACACTTTCTCCAAAAACATGAGCCCCTCTGACACTGGGACGTACCACTGTGCTGTGGCAGCATGTGGACACATCCTCTTGGGAAATGGAGTCAAAGTCCACCTTAAAGGTAATTGCAACATGTTAATTGTTATAATGGAACTCATAACGGATTTCTTTTAAATAAATAAATTAAGCACAGTAACAAGCACAATTTACAGTCAATCTCAAATTTATTTTTGCAGCAGAAAACATGTGGGACTTTTACAAAGACAAAGCCGTACTTATTCCACTGAGTGCTATTTTTGGTCTCAATGGTGTTGTCTTTCTCATTTATTTGATCAAGAAGAAGTTTAAAGCAGCAACCAAGGTCCAACAAAGACTGCAGGTATGTTATAAAGGAAAAACCTAAAGTGTCACAATTTTCTACAGATTATCTATTTAGATTATAAAGGAAAATGTCTTTGTAAAGAGAATAAATCTTTACTTCTTTTGTGTCAAAGAAAAAAGCAGATGAAGCAGCTTTGAAAAGGATGGTGAATGCAGAAGAAAGAGAGCCCATCTACACTTATGTCACTTTTGTTCATGTGAAATAGTCATGGTTCCTGTGCTATACTTGTCCTGAAACAATTTTTATTTTACATGTATAAAATACATTTGTGATTAACACCCTCTCCTCCTTCAAACCACAGTTGAGGTAATTTCTTCTTGAGCTTGTAGCTGGTAAAAGTATTTCCTCTGGTTTATGAAGAGTGTTTATTTTAGTTTCTCTGCACCAGTGTTATGCTAAAGTTAACAAGCAGTTAGTCAGTTAGTTTGCGCAAATAAATATGCCATCATTTTATTTTAGGAGTCTCTGGTGTAGAATACGACTGGTGTCCAATGTGTGAGGACAGATTTAATTTTTAATAAAAATCTCAAGCCTTTACAAAAAAATCATTGTTATTTGTGAAGTTTTTATATCTGTTTAAATTGACTTTAAACATATAATGTAAAACACACATATACACCAATACAAATCTTAAGATGATAAAAAAAGGAGTTGTTTTGGTTTTAAGCTAGACTATGTGTAAAAAGTTGACAGCAGTCAAGATGATGTCCAACAGTGGATAATCTGTGAAGCAGACAGTCATTTTATGATATGTCCGCTTTCCATATTTCAAGTAAGTTTTTTGTAAGTGAGGAAGAAAAGGCATACACTTATCTTATGTAGCTTTAAGGGGGACAATTTTATTTTTAACTAATTATCATTTGTACAATAAATCTTTATCCATTTTAGTAGCATGCGATCTATCTTTTGTTTCATTCTTTATATCCATCTTAGTGACAAAACCTGAGAGTAGTACAGGAATAAACATTTTGGATTTGATGTCTTCTAACATTAAAGGTAACTTTGAAAAGTGTAAATTGTAGTGATTGCCTGAAAACACAAAAACAGCTGCAGATGCCAGACTATTACGTCTAGTAGGGCACATAACACATGACCAAGATCACACAGGTAATGGAAGTGTTACAGTGGCCACAAAGGGGAACATTTGAAGCAAGGGGAACATACCCCCCTAGACTTTCTCACTAGGAGGGGGAGGAGAGATGATCTCACTCATTCCAAGTTAAACTGATAACATATTACCACCTTCAACATTTAAAACACATTAGGCAATCATAAGTACAAACAAATTCAGGTAACACAATGTATGTTAAAAATTAACATTAGCAATGTTTCCAAGGTCATGACCTTGGAAACAAAGGTCCAAGGTTATTTGGAATTAAGGAGTGTTAAAGAATGTAGGAGTCTTAAAAGCAGATTCTTCTCCACTTAGGTATACGCTGTAGTCAAATTTCCATTTGTCAGTCTGCTTGAATCAGTCTGCTTCTGATTCTTGAAGGGAATGGCTTTTGGTGCATCGTTAAGAGCGGTGGCTACAACAGGGCTGTAGAGGCAGCCACATGCAGCTCACAGCCCGTTGTCCTCTGCTGGGACATGGCCTAAGGCCTAGTCCACACGGACACGGGTCTTTTTATAACCGTGACTTTTTTTCACGTTTCGGCCATTCGTCCACAGAAACGCAGTATCAGGTCACTGAAACTGAACATTTTTGAAAACCCCTGCCAGGGTGAGGATTTTCAGAAACGCCGGTTGCAGCGTTGTCGTGTGGACAGTAAGACAGCGTTTTTGCCTTGCGACGTCAGAGTGTGCGCCGTTATCCGCTGGTCTGATTGGCCAACATGCCTTTACGATTAGGGTGATATCGCCGCCTGCTGGTGTGGCATGTTCTTGACAGCGCTTGATAGCGGGTTTTTGCGTTTTCATGTGAGCGTTTGTGGACGGGATTTTTTTTTAAAACGTAGGAGGAAAATCTCTGGTTATAAAAATACCCGTGTCCGTGTGGACTAGGCCTAAATCTTTACATCGCACAGGCCAAAGTTTACTCCCACAGTAGTGAGTGATACTTAAGTCCGTGTACATAGCAGTCAATGAATTTTTGTCTCAATATTGTGATATGTAGCTTCCAATAGCCTCGGATGCTACACCAAGAGCAAAAGCAAACTGGGCCCATGAAGAGTGCTACGGCGTCAGGCAGCTGTTGGCTGCTCCCTGGTCTTTAAGGGGAACCTGCTGGGGCAATTGGCGGTCAGAACTGGGCAGTAGGGACAACTGCAGTGTGTTGACACCTCCGTTTCTGATGCACAAGACTCCTACTGCTCACCAGCTGTGGGGAGAGTGGGCAGATGCATATTTAGGCTTCAATTAGTGCCAAAGGTGCTTCAACAAAATATTCAGCAAAAGCTGTAAATAGTTATGTTACTTACTTTTCTCTCAATCTCTCACCTCATCTGTCTCACCTGTCTCAACACATACAACTCATCACAATCAGACCAGTACTTAAGCAGCCACCACACAATCCTTCTCTGCCAGATTGTTCAACCAACTGATCGAGAGAATGGCCATTTAAGTACTGTAAAACGAGAGTTACAAATGTAACTACGATTCTATGAACTTATCAACTTCTCACTCAGACTATCTGCAGCAAATGTGGAAGACTGTCTGGAAAGGCATAATGCATACAAAACTTAACACAGTTGTATCCATAACAGCCAATGGGGTTCTCAGTTCTGTAACTATGTGGAGAATGAGTGATTTTTTTTTCAATAGTTACTGTATGTAGTTATTTTGATCAAGTTATAAGTCTTCTTCTGGTGTATGCCAGAGCAACATAATTCCCAGGTCAGATGTGAGGAGGAAAGGGCAAAGGAAGAAATGTGTGTGCACTCTTTCAAAGGGGTACCGTATTTTTCGGACCATAAGACGCACGCGACCATAAGACGCACCTGGTTTTTAGAGGAGAAAAATAGGAAAAAAAATATTCTGAACCAAATAGTGTAATAAAATATTTAATAAAGTATAACAGAATAATATTTGAATTATATGACTGGAGTGAAGGGCATGCGCACTGCTGTGTACTGTAACACCGCCTACTACATGCTATCCTCCAATAGCATACGGCGGTGACACAGTACAGCAGCATCGGCTTCCGTAAGGAAGGTGAGGGAGGACCCGCTGCCGCTCTGCCACTACGGTAAGGCAAGGCGACACGGGGGTGGGGGTGGGGGGACGCTGCCACTCTGCCAGTATCTCAGTGGACTACTGAGAAGCCTGGACACGGGCGGGGGAGGGATGATGCAGTTTCCAGGACACGAAGGTCTGGGACCCGCTGCCGCTTGCAACTTGGACCATGAGACGAGTTGCAAAGCGGCAGCGGGTCCTCTCTCACCCGCGGCCGCAGAGAATACCATAAGATATGGTCCGAATACCGTAATATATGGTATTCTGAACATAAGACGCAGGCACTTTTCCTCCCACTATTTGGTGAAGAAAAAGTGCGTCTTATGGTCCGAAAAATACGGTAATAGGTTATACAAAAGATTTATTTGTATTATATATTGCAAATAGTTTCAATGAATTGTTTTTGTAAATATAGGTCCTTCATCAACTAAACATTGTAAAAACAAACAAATTGCATTTTTTAAATGTTGATTGAGAGTAGTCTTGTTTAAATAATTTGACCCTCCTACTCCAAACAAAGTACTCTAATATTAACAATGAAGGATGTGACCCCAGGGTACAATGAAGTTAGAGCAAGTATCAAGAAAGTAGCTTCCTCTATTATTGAGCCTTTTACTTATGTTCTTTCTCTGTCTCTAAAGTAATACGATTGCTTAAATCAGAAGATTCTAGTCTTTTTTACTTGTGTTTTCTAAAATACTTGAGAAATTAGTTTACTCTAGAATGGTCAAACATTTAACCAAAAACTGTGTTTTATATATCCATCAGTATGGCTTTAGAGAAAAAATGTCTACAAAAATGGCCCTTTTTCTGTTGTTTTTTTTTGATAATAAAAACATCGCACTTGGAATATTTGCATCTCATGTTTGCAGATGATACATGTCTTCTGTGATCTCATTGAAGTCTTGATAGTTTAATAAGAGAACCAAATGAAGAATTATCAAATAGTTCTGAGTGGTTCAAATTAAACTTTCTGTTAAATGTATGTTTTAGGCTCTCGGCCAACAGATGGCAGCAGAGCAGTGGGACACAACCGCATTAGAAAGTACAAGAGCATAACACACAAATGTTACATGAAGTAAATAGTGTGGTTGTGAAATTTTAGATCATTGTTTTTGTTTTGTTTTTCTGTGTTTGTGTCACTGTTGGATGAAGACACATTACATTGTTTCTATCAGAAAGTAAATAGGAGTCTCAAGTGAACAAAAATAAACTATAAAGATGCTTTAATACAAAACTAGGTAATTTTATTGCTTTAAACAAAACAAAATGAAAGCAAAAGACATAAACAGCATCTAATTTACTGTCGGGAGAGAATCAGGACAGCCATCACAACCACAAAGAGAGTCTGAAGAATTGCCAGCACAATGACAACACAGTCCCTCTCCTGACCTGGAGATAAGTTGTGGCAGTTATAAAATTCAATTTCAAGAAAATATGTAGTGCTCACTTTAACAACACTGAATCTTTTAAGATCTATTCTCTTATAAGAGTCCTGAGCAATGGTTTACACCGTTGTTCCAAAACAAATCCTGAACAAGTAAAACAGCCCAGATTCAGGTTTATCTACTAAACAGATCAGAGTAAAGCTATCCCTATGTTTGAGCTCAGTCAGAAAAATCTGGTCAGCATATTGCAATAAAAGATGAGCAAAACTAGAGTTAGTAAACACAGAACAATGAATGTCGCTGAAAAGAACCAAAACAGTGAGTTGTCTGATCATTGCTGTGAAAGTTTTGTCATGTAATATTTGTCACATAGTTTTTCATATAAATCTCAGATTGTAAATCACTGCCTCTTAAATTTGACAAATGTAAGTGTTTGACCAACCCATATTTAGTATTGCATCTTAAATGTCAGCTGATGATCAATGGACAAAGAAGAAATATCCAATAGATAAAAAAAAAAATCACTGAAAGCCTTTGATGAAGAAGACTCTGTTTGGGGACACAAGAACATGTTGGTCTTTATCTCAGCAGAAACATTTTATGGAGAAATGAAGAAACATTATCATTTATAATACATAAAAACTTTAAAATGTCATCATATTTGTGAAAAGTCTATTTTATAAAAAGAATGTATCGATGTAGAATCTAGAATTTATTTTGTCCATTAAATGTGCATTTTGCTTTGCAGGAAAGAACATTTCCAGTTTAACTTGTCCACTGCAAGATACAACAGACTGAACACAGGTATCCTGCTCCACAGTACTCTGGGATGGCTCCCATTAACAACATTGCAAAAGGGCAGGTACCTTCAGTGAATACCTGGTTGGTGATTGGATTTATCAACTTCAGTTTTATCCAATCAGAGCAGCTCTATGTTGTTTACGTTCTATTATTGGAAAAACTGTTTCTACGTCTTCAAACCTAAAACACACACTACATGTCAGTACTGTCACATCATTGGACACAATGAGCTGGTAAGACCAGGGTTCAAACTGTGAATGCTTAGCTTGGAGCAGTTCAAGATGGATTTGTTTGAATTTGTAAACTCACAAATCTCACAGTATAAGCCAAAACATCATGTCCCCTACAGGAAGAAAAATGAATTGCGAGGAGCTACAAAGATCTGACCCTAAAGCATTTTCTAATAACGTTTATTATTACTGTGAAGCAAACAAAATTACATACATGTAAACGTTGTCAGGATCAGGTTTTTCTGTTCCGTTTTTGAATCAGTACACACTGTGTTCACCAATACACTGTTCTGGGATGCCTTTATGAAAACTTGCTGAATAAAAATGACTGAATATACTTTTTTCTTTTATGTTTTTTTTTTACTGGCACTATGCAGTGTTTACAGAGTACAGTAGGCAGTAGGCTTCCAACCACTCAACTTCAAACTGCATCTGACTGGTGAACAAAAGCCAAACCACAAGCAGCAGCTTCACTCAGAGCAGGTCCTTCACTGTCTTTGACCAAAACCAGATAAGACCTGACATGTGCTAAAAACATAAATCAGTGAGGTTAAAATGGAAAGATTCCTACACCAAATACAGTCATAAATAATTTTTTGTTGTTTATCCAATATTTATCCAAATGCATCTAAATTTAATTCCTTTATACATTTTCAACAAAGCTTGTCAAAGACTTGTGCTGACAGACAGGAAGATAGACACATTTCAGTCACACCTCTTTTTGAAAGCTAAACCACAACAGCAGTGAACTTTCCACCCATCGTGTTATTGTCATGGGCCATTGTGTCAGAAAGACTTCTTTTAAATCATAAAAAATATGACTGAGAAGCAGAAGACACATAAATACTTTACATTTCACATAATTATCTGAATTCTAATGTTACAGCATAAATGCATTAAAAGATGTGTGGCTTTGTCAACAAAATCTTGCTCATGACATAATACTCCTGAAATGATTGTTTTGGCAAGACTTTGTGGATTGTGAACCTAATTCTTCTGAACACGGTTAAACAGTGACGACACATGCAGCCTGTAGAAATGGAATGGATCTGACTTCACTTCCTGTCTCTGGACGTAGGCATTTACTTACAACTATTCATAATTGTCTGTCTACACTTTTACTTAAATTGGTGAATATTTTTTTAGATAATTTCGCAAGGAGTTACAATGTTTTACACCTGCAACAGAAATACACATTTGTTTTAATGTAGTTCTATCAAAAGGTTGTTTGAAATCATAATTTCTCCTGTCCCTTTCACTATAAACAACAAAAAGGTTTTGCAGGCCACATGGTAACAGGCTGTGGCTTGCTTTGTGCATTCTTAGTAATGTTTGTAAAACAACCAAATCTTTCAGTTTTAATTGTCCTAACTTTTTGTCCTAACAGAAACAGTTTAGTGGGGTGCTCTTTTGGAGCAACTCTATGTAGAGTTCTTATGGCTCTTTTGTTGAATAATTAGAGGCATCTGTGACGTATCTGTGACAATCTGTGACGTATGAGATATCCCACAAAAATGGTAAAATAACTGAGCAATACAGAATTTGCAATGCAGTGTAATTTCACATATACTTATATACTGCTCAAAACAGAAAAGATTTTCACAAACTTTATTTTTTACATTATATTGAGATATTTGACTTCCATTTTAATTTATCATCTACGAGAACCTCCAAAAATCTAATTCATAAACTATTTCAATATTAATTCTATTTAAACACAATGTAATATTTTCAATACATGTATTATTTGTAAACAAAATAAACTTTATTTTACTTAAATTGAGTGAAATCTTGTTATAGTTAAACCATTTCTGAAGTATGCTAAAGCTTGGCAGTAGATACAATAACACCTAGGTACATTTGAGATTATGTGTATATTCATTTATATTTGACTGACTATGCCGTTAAGGGTCACTGGAGCCCATACCAGCTGTTCTGGACAATCACCAGTTAATAAGGTACTTAGAAACTCACATATATTTACTTTGAGCAATGTAGATTCATAATTTCCACTGTACAAGCATGTTTTTGGACAGTGGGAAGAAGGAGAGCCATTCATTTTGACATCATGCACCTCTCATTAATACTTGTATAAACTTAAAACAAAAACAAATTCTGATTTATTGTATCATCCTTTCAAATGTCGTACAATACATAAGCTCATATGTGTATATTATCTTTGGAGTGAGTCTATGTCTATGAACATAAAAAACATTGTCTACTACTGCAGCTGCAGGTGTTTTATGTGTTGTGTGTTGGCAACATTATTTCCATTGTGGTGGTATAAAGCGAACAAGCACAGACCAATCAGATTGGGCCCCTCCTTCTGATTTCATTATATTAAGCCACCATCTTATAAAGCAAATACAGTGTACTGTTGTATCTGGTAACGAGAAAATGTTCTTCATATTATTTGCACTGCTTGTTCTCAAAGTTGTAGGTAAGTATTTAAAACCAACAGAGATCTCAACTTGTTAATGAACAGAATACTTTGAAACTTTTACTTTATTTATTTGCAGAAGGCAAAGATGATCCTAAGCTTGTGACAAAAACTTTTGATGTCGGAGAACCTGTTACTCTTACATGTCCTCGATCCACTGAGATTAAAACATCGACAGGATCCTTGTATTGGATCAGAGTTCTTTCTGGAAACATGCCTGAAATTTTAGGAGGAACATGGACATTTGATTATGAAGGTGTAAACAAGACACCCCACTTTACAACAAAACAAGAGCCTGGGACATTTGTGCTGATTATTAATGAGACAAAGCTCAACGATACTGGCTTTTACTTCTGTGTCAAAGTAAAAACTCTTGAGATGTCACTTGTTTCGGCTTTTCTTCTGAAAATTAAAGGTAAAACAACTTAGAATTTATATTTTTATTTTTATTATATTGTCATGTTTCATTTTCTTTTTTTTTTAAAAATGTTTCTCAGGACCAGAGGCTGACGTCACTGTCCTCAGTCCAGACCTCACCTCTGATCCGGTTCATGCGGGAGACTCTGTGAATCTGCAGTGTTCGATCCAAACTGAGAATCAAGAGTGTTTTGAGGATCACATGGTTTTCTGGTTTAAAGCTGGACTGGATCAGTCTGGTCCTGGTTTTGTCTACACTCAGAGGAACAGCTCTGTTAAATGTGACAGGAGTCCAGAAGCTCATGGTCCTCTCCAATGTTTTTACACTTTCTCCAAAAACATGAGCCCCTCTGACGCCGGGACGTACCACTGTGCTGTGGCAGCATGTGGACACATCCTCTTTGGAAATGCAGTCAAAGTTGATATTGAAGGTAATTGCAGAATTGCATTCAACATGTCGTATATGAATTAAACATTTTACTTCTATCATTTCTATATTGTTTTTTTGCAGCAGAAAACAAGTGTGTTTTACTGATGCCAGTCCTGATTCTGCTCAGTGTTGCTTTAAGCATCAGTCTCATTGTTATAATAATCCTCATTTGTTTTATCAAGAAGAAGTCTTGTGATTGTCTCAATGGTAAAATAAGCATAATTTATTCTGTTTAATTCTAAATCAGAAGGTGATACCCTGAATTAAAAAAAATATGAAATATCCCAATTCTTTTTCAGTCGGACAAAATACAAATGATGCACAAATGAGTGAGAATTACCAAATCCAGTTGGTAAGATGTTTAAAAGAGAAACAAGCATTATTGAAATTTGTCTTTTCAAATTTTAAATTATCATCTTTCACAGAGCGATCCTGATGTCATGTATTCTGCTCCAAAGTTCGCCAAGAAAAGAGCTGACAAAGCCCAGCGCAGGACGGTAAAGTCTGCAGAGGAACATGTAGTCTACTCTGATGTCAGAGTTTGATGCATTGCTTTTTATCTGATAGATAATAATAATGTAATATACACTTAACAACTGACAATTTTTGTAAAGCTTTAAGTGCTTTGATGCAAGTGACAACAATATATTTAGCTTTTTCCTCATTGTTTCTACGCCATCAGTTCTCCAGTGTCTATTCTTTATAAACAATATTATCACTACACACTAAATTAAAGTTCCCTCTTTTCTCTACATTTTTCAGCAAGAACACAAAATAATTACGACATATTGTTTATTATAGTCAAAATAGAAACATGACATGCTATATGTTATTCAATGAGGACTGGAAAAATTAACATGATCTGAGCGAGTACAACAGTGTTAGAATATTTTTTTAGCCATCATTGTCTCTGTCAGGAAATAGAAAAGGGTTGCTGACAGTTATTGGCCTCGCAGTTACTAAAAGTGAAAGAACAAGAAATGTATTTTTACATCAACCACAATGCTTCTCTCAACAGTGTGTGTTGATGCTTCAGACAGACCTTTGCACAGTCTCAGTGGAGACTGTAGTGTAGCACTTAGAATCACTGAGGGGGCCTTTTGATTTTGTTTCAGTAACATTACAGAGGAAATACTGTGTTAGAGAAATGGTTATATTTTAAGCATTTTACAATGTATGTCACCAAAAAAATAAAAAATGTGTAGTTCATAGTTTCTCACATTTTACTTTTGAATAGAAATAATAACTGTGCCACAACCACCAATCATGTTGCTCAGAAATGGCCCCTCCCTTTTGATATATTTACAGTGCATCTGGAAAGTATTCACACTGCTTCCCTTTTTTACATTTTGTTATGTTACATCATTATTTCAAAATGGATTAAATGTATTATTTCCCTCAATATTCTACAAGCAAAACCACATAATGACAGCATGAAAGAAGTTTGTTTTAAAATTGTTGCAAATTTATAAAAAATTAAAAACAAAAATAATCACATGTACATACTTTAAGGTGCAAAAGTATATGCCCCCTGAGCATTTTTCCTTTATTGTTGCCTTACAGTTGTCAGGAGGTTTATGTCAGTCAGTTTACATCACATGTCAACAACTATGAAGATGTAAAATTGTTTTTATTGTGAAACAAATAAGAAATATGACAGAAAAACAGAAAACGTAATAGTTTGTAGAACATCATTCTGAAAAACCTACAGCTCCAAGATTTCCAGGATTTCTTCTGATGAGCTTGTACACATGAAATTGGCAGGATTTGTCTTCATTCTTCATCTAAAAACAGCTCTAACTCCTTATATATATGTATATATGTATATGTTTATACTGTTTATATATATATATATATATATATATATATATATATATATATATTTATATATGGTTATTTTGTGTATTACAGATTTTAAATTAAATTTAAATTGTGGTGCTGAGATGTTGCAAAAGAACTCAGGTTAAAAGTCAGTATTTAGAGGTGTAATCATTTTTATAAAGCATATAAATGTAAAAAATTATATATTTTACTAAAACTGATATTGAAATCAAATTACTTTTGTGCTTATAAGTATACTGAGGCCCCTTTAAAATGAACATACACTCTTTACCCTCAAGCTCAAAATGGGTCCTTCTGATAAAGGTGTGATAAACTTTTTCATTTTTCACTTTCACTTTATTAGATCTAACCATAGATATCTTTTTTGATTACATCTAAATATTTTTATGCCTTTTTGTCCTAAAAAACAAAATAAAAAATAACGTTTCTGAAATCACGTTTCTGAAATAACGCGCAAACCGGAATATTTGGTATGAGGTTATTACAGCCTTGACTAGGTCAATAATTTATATTATAATTGGTTTTGATGCATTATTATTTGTGGAGAAATGGGACTTTTATATCAAAAAACATACTTTTTTTTTTTTTTAGCGAAAGCCCCTAAACAGTACCTCTCATAAACATGTAATAAAAATGGGTTGGGACAAGATCAGAGATGGGACACAGCTAAGGTCCAGTCATCACTGGGACGTCTAACAGCAGAGTGCACATCTGCAACAGTAGACAGAGGGACAACAGAATCCACTCATCCAGAAGAGAGTGGGACAGAGGGACAACTTATGAACAGCAATGACCTAACCAGAAATATAAAGTTTATAGCAATAAGAGTGAAGTCAGACAGAGCCAGAGGATAGAAACTCAGTGTGTCATACATCCCCCTGCGTCTAGGCCTAAAGCAGCTTATCTCATCTATATGTACTCACCATAAGCCTTATCAAAAAGGAGAGAGGAGTCTCTCTTTTGATCAACCAACCACATTAACCACTCTTTAAGATCAATCTCAACACATCAAGACCATTGTTGTGGTGTTACTTTTAGATTGTCTTTCATATTGCAAGGACAAGAGAAACAGGACTCCACTGAAACTTTATGTAATAAAACTGCTGCTCCTGGTGGGTTAGGAGGGGTCACCACACCTCAAACCCGCTTTTCCCAGTTTTTAAAGGTAGACGCTTAGATTTATTTAATATTCATTGAAAAAGCATTATAATATGTCAGAATTACAGTTGATCCAAAATATGTGGTTTTAATAGGAGTCAATGAGACCAAATCGGGCCTGAGAATAAAGAGTGTATGTTAAATGCATATCTCCTAATCTAAACACCTTGTAACAGAGGGGATTATGGAATTAAAAAAATAATAATTCTGGCCATGGTTTATACTATTAGTCTTTAAATTGAAAGGAAATAAGCAGAATGTACATGTTTGGGCCCAAAGGTGCCTCAAGGGTTCTAAATATATGCATGTATCAAACATGATCACTTTCATACCTCTTATCAAGTAAAGAGTCATGGCACACTTATGAACATATTGTAGATATTGCATTATTTCTACAATAATACTAACTGTACATAAGACTGTGTTAAAGTGCATATTTTCATTTATTCTGTTTAGGTCACTGCATGTAGTTCCTTATTACGCCACTAGAGGGCCACAGAAGTGCACAGGAAAAAGCAGCAGGGCTCTGAGTGTTTCTCAGATCCGACACGGACTTATTTTAATGTCTTAATGACTGTGTGCGTCCATTAAAAGTGAGGACTAGTGTAGGCATTTATTATTGTATTTTATTGTGTTCAAGAAATAATGCTACATTTTCAATCGTGTTTTATATAGTTTCATGGTTGTTGTGAAAATATTTAGTTTTAATATGAATGGATGTCGCCAGCTTCGTAACTTACCAATTACATTTACATTTAGTCATTTAGCAGACGCTTTTATCCAAAGCGACTTACAAGTGAGGATAACAATGGAAGCAATTTTAACAACACAAGGTACAAAAAGCACAAGTGCACAAAAAACTAGTCAGTTTAAACCCAGCGCAGTATACAATGCTAAGGATAAGAGAATTTTTTTTTTTTTTTTAAAGAAAGGAATCGATAGAAAGGAAGTAGAACTCAGTGATTGTCAGTCAGGTGTTGACGGAAGAGATGTGTTTTCAGGTGTTTTTTAAAGGCAATTAAGGCTCGTTAGCAATAGCAATAGACAGCATTTGACTTTGACTAGTCTGTCTTGCTATATTTCCATTGAGTTACAATATTATGGGAGTTTTGCTTTATATCTCTTGTAGGATTGGAGTTTATTTAGGTTAATTTATGTGATGTTGTGTTATGTTATGTATAATAATCATTAATAGCATATTAGCCGCCATTTTACAAGATTGCACCTATTGTTATTTAACTGGTCACTATGAGTTGTGTATTGCCCATTGCTCATCGGTAATATATGTGTATATCCCTTTCTCCTTTGTAGAAAGCCACACCCACACATATGTAAACTACAAACAAACAAACAAACAAACAAACAAATGTTTACTCGAGCAACTCTCATTTTATTTATTCAGACGTTTCATAAAAACTTCATTTAATATATTCAGACATTTTGGTCAATTTATTCAAATGAATCTACTTTATTCAATATATTTGTAACTTTATTCAATATATGTAATATTAAATATATATATATATATTTTCCTGAACAGCATGCCATAATATACAGTACAGTTGTTCTCATAAGTTTATTCTGCCAATACCCTGGCAGAATTTGTGATTATTTGGCAATTTTTCAGAGAATATATGTATATTTTTTTTTCTTTTACTCATAGTTAGTGGTTGTGTGAAGCCATTTATTGTCAAACAATTGTGTTCACTTTTTTAATATCATAATGACAACAGAAACTTCCCAAATGACCATGATCAAAAGTTAACATACCCCAGTTCTTAATACCTTTTAACCTTTTAAACCTTTGACATCAATAACAGCTTGAAGTCTTTTATGGTAGTTGTGGATGAGGCTCTTTTTTTCTCAGTCTCAGTGGAAGCAGCATTCTCCACATGCAAGCTGGTAAACGCAAAAATGGCATCTAAAAAATACACCTGTGATGAAGCTTTGGCTTTAGTAATGGCTGACTCTGATTCTGGGGGAGAACGTCTGTCTTTAGTCTTTTAAGCCAAGTGTAAGTGAGAATGAGAGTGCGTGTGTGAAGTTTGGCGCTGCTGCTGGTGGCACACGTAGCACATGCTGCTTTACCCAGCGATAAAAGCTGGGGCGGGCGTACCCGCCGTGGACGCAGTAGTGAAAGGTAGGTTGTGTATAATGAGGCTTCCGGTGACAGCCGTGTGAGATAAATACACGTTGTTCATCTTGACACTTTACCCAAAAGAGGAGGGAGAAGCAGCAAGAATCACTAATGAAAGTGATGCCTGTGTGCTGTGCCTTGCAATGAGAGGTCCCCCACTCTAAAAAACTACTAACTATGCCATATTGGACGAGAGCAGATAAAACTTCTGCAACCAAACACCTCGTACATGTATATATTTCTCATATCTTTTTCCATACATTTTACTAGTTATGGTATATTAGAAGTAGTAGTTATACTGTAGTTTACTAATGTTGCTTTACAGTTCATTTTTTTCGTGATTTATTTTGAAAAAAAGACAGAAAAAAGAAAAAGTAATTATTATATGTTCATCATTCTGTATGTACTGTAAATAACATAACCAACAGTATAACGCCATGGTATGCAAATTAGATGCAAATGTGTGTCTGGACATTTTCTTTTTAATAGTGTCTAACCTCATCATTTTAAGGCTGAGGTTTTGTTAATCTTCTAATGCCATCTGTCCTAGCTTGCATTCTCGTTCATCTCAAGACTAAACAACCCTTGGTTAAAAAATGTTACTGTAACTGTGTCTTGTAAGCCCCAATATTACGCCCCAATATTCAAAACATTTATTTTCATGTTCTCTGTAAGGAAACAGTGCCTATACAATGGAATTCAATCTTTTCTGTCCACAGTGAATGATGTAATGTATATTTTGTGAGCTATAGTTTGTAATAGAAGAGATTTAAACCAATATAATAAACCAGACTTAATATATAAACTGTATCCATTAATGTGGTAAAGATAAGTGTGCAACATTGGATGTATGTGCAATAGTCAGCATTGAATGTGAAATAGATTTAAAATGTGTTTATAGTATTTTGTAATAATAACCAGACTCTTTACTTTTTTTCTTGGTTTTAGACAGAACATAACCAGACAAATGAGTATTATATGTAATGTAATAAAGAGATCAAACTGTTTTAAGTTCTTTGACTGAAAGCATAGGCTGTTTGACAAGGTTTTTTTCAGACTTTCAGACTTCAACATCAGTTTCAGCTCTGCTTTTGGAGAAGAGTGTGTGATTCCAGAGATAGGGACAGGGGAGAAGAAGCAGAGGCTGCAGCAGCTGCAGGACAGAGGCGAGAGCTTAGGCTGGTCCCAGTTGACTCAGAAACAGGAGATGAAGACTCCTCCAATTGTATTTCAGCAGCACAAACTTCACTCAGACCCAGAAGACAATAGACTTGTTTCAGACCATGAATAGGTGTGACTTGATTAATAATGTTGCAAAATAAATCTTTGTAATATAATAGTCACAGCACATACAGCTTATTAGAATTGTATATGTAAAGTCTTTGTGTTCTCATTCATATTCTCTAAAAAATGGCCCAAAAAAATTCTCTCTGCCAGAGAATGTAAACTTATGAGCACAACTGTATTGTTTGATAATCTGATTCAATAAGTATTTTTAACAGTTTTTTTGAACATTGAACCTTGAAGTTCATTTCGCTTTGGATGGTAGATGTAGTAGGCACACTGACAGGGCTCTGTGCTGCAGGAGCAGTTGTGCACCTTCACTCTGTTGTCAGAAGCTCTTTCACTTTTATTGGAGTTTAAATTTTGGACAACTGACACCTGCGAGAAAGTCAAGTTTGTCGTATAGCACACTGGCAAAATGAGTCTGGACAGCCTGAAAAATATAATTGATATGTTTATGCCTACAAGGCCTACTATTCACTGTCATTAAATTACATGCACACCATGCCTAATGTGGAATCAATAATTTGGATGTAATTTTGTTTTAGGTTACTTACTGACATTTGTATTTGTTTTAATCTTTGTTTGCAATGATAATGAATATTCTGTTCCATGTTCATGAATAGTGTGATGCAAGAAATTTTAACTAGCTTAAAAGATGGAACATACCTTCACTATGGCATCTGAAAGGCCTGCAGTCATTGTGGAGAGGGCATCTTTTACAGCCAGGGTCTTCAAATGTGGGTAGTAAAGTCTCATAAGGACAGTCACCTTGTAAAATGTCTAGTGCTGCAGTTAGAGGCTTCATGGTTTCATAATGTGTTACTCTAATCTGACCACCAGCATCACTGTTCACCAAACAGAATCTGTCCACATGTGGCCACCGTGCATGTAGTACGTCCCATCGTCGGAGGAGCCTTGGTAGTTTTTGAGACTGACTCACACTCACACAGTTCTGTGGATGGATATCTGACAAAAGTGTTGAAATGCTAATTAATTAAATGAAAGTCACCAAAAGAATACTTAATTTTAAGCATGTTAAATATTAATCATGTTTTACCATTCACAACTAAGAAGAAGCTGTCAATGTAGCCCAGTTCATCATTTGACAATGATAGGTTGCTTTGTCCTCTTTTATGATATTTCTGATGATGAAACTATGCTGACCATCCTTTTTTGTGATGTTGAAGCCTTGGTCTTTAAATTGTTTGTAACCTTGCTCTCATAAAATACTACAAGATTTCATTTTCAGCCAACAACCCTTCCTACAAACTACTTTGATCCACAGTACAATAGGGTCATCACATTTGCAGATTGAATCAAGACATCTACTAAGAGTCTTAGATGTGTTTATGTGTGTTATGGGAATTGTACGTTTTTATTACTTTTCATTCTGCTCATTTCCTGTCCTTCTTGCTAATACAAACATAGACCTATAGCCACCACCATCTGCCCTCTGGGAACCTGTCATGTAGAGGGGCGGCAGTAGCACAGTGGGTAGAGCGGCCGTCCTTCGACCGGCGGGTGAGTGGTTTGCGACCAGCTCGAAACATCCCAAAACATCATAACATCCCGCTCTCCCCCACATACTGTCGTTGTGTCCTTGGGCAAGACCAAGCCTCTCCCGTGGAACCTCTAAAATGGTCCTCGTGTAAGGGCGCCGCCATACGGGGATTTTACAGCAAAATACAGCGATATACCTCCGTCCACCAGAGGGCAGGCTCCAAAAGCGGAAATATAAGGAGAAACCCAATGGCGACTTTACAAGAGTAAAACTCATGTTTACAGCCTGGTACAAAAGATGGCTCCGGTCTCTAGAGCTAAGTTTTAACTACATGACAACTCTGGGGGGGGTGAATTTTTGATTAATATGTTTGTTTATGCTATCTAAAAATTATTGTTTTACTATGGAAAAAGACCGGATGTAACAGCCATTTTATTCCCCATTCGTAATGACCATATTGATAAATAGGGGACCAATGGGCGGATATCATCCATATTTATACAATCTTTGGGCAAGACACTTAACCTACATTGCCTCCAGTGAGTGTTCTGTAACACTGGTAAATAGCTTAATCTGTGTAAAGCGCTTTGAGTGCCTACTACAGTAGGTGGAAAAGCGCTATATAAAAATAAAGATTATTATTAGAGGTGGGCAGATCGATACTAATATCGATAATATCGATACCAACGTGAAAATATTGATACTTAAGTTTCAGTTTCTCTCGTTTTGCGACCTGGCCCTGTTTGTCAAAATGCTGCTGCTGTCACAGAGCAAGCTCTCAAGAGTGCTGCTCGTGCTCGACACTGCTCTCCTCCCCCTCTCCTGTGTTGTACCGTCACGTGACTCACCACTAGCGCTACCACCAGCAGTCAGGCGCGCGCGCCGCTCAGCCGCGCATGTCTAACAGCAGTCAGTCACAGTCAGAGGCGGAGAATGGCAGCAGAGAGAAAGAGGAGCGTTGTATGGCTGTTCTCATTATATTGAAGTGAAACTTTGTGACTTTGTTTATTTAAGAAAAAAATCCTGAAAAGAAGTGCACTAAAGAGGAGAAACATTTTTTGTTAACATGCTTCTAGGAACACACATCAGCAATAACCTGAAGTGGACAATTAATGCTAAACAAATCATTGCAAAAGCTCAACAAAAACTTTACTTCCTTATACAGCTTAAAAAATACCGGATCAGACATCAGCTCCTTGTTCTGTTCTATTCCGCTATCATTGAGTCCATCATTACATCATCAATAACAGTATGGTATGGTAGCACAGACAGCCAAACAAGGAAAAAACTACAGCAGATTGTCAATAAAGCATCCAAGATTATAGGAAAACCACTGCCTTCAGTCGATTCCCTCTATAAATGTCGGACTGTAAAGCGGGCTAAGAAAATCATCTCTGACCCCTACATCCAGCGAACCACCTTTTTCAGCTTCTTCCTCACGTAGGCGCTACAGGTCACTCTCTGCCAAGACCAAACGCCTCACGGACAGCTTTTTCCCCACAGCTATCAGGACTCTGAACTACTCTCTTATAGTCTAGTCTTTTCTCTTATATACTATGCATGGTCATGTAACCACTGTATCTTGTATTGCTACATGTCTGTGACGTATATTGTCTATTTGTTGTTTGTAAGTGTATGATGATGCAGAGCTTGAACATACTGCACCGAAAACAAATTCCACCGGCATTGTCGTGTGGCTAAATAAACAATCTATCTATCTATCTACTTGAAAAGAGAATTAGTTTTTACATTTTTTATATTTGTGAAGTAATCATTTTGTAACTTTGTTTATAAAACAGAAGTAACCAAAAGTTGTTTCTGAACAAAAGCTTTTGTAGTACTGATTAATAACCCAAAATGCAAATCACAAAAACAAATTAAAAGTCATGAAAATTCATTTAGATTTAGGTTGAAGACGCATCCACCTTAATTATTAAAAAGTATCGGTATTGGTATCGGTATCGGCGATACTGGCCCTGTATTTACTTGGTATCGTATCGATACCAAATCTAGCGGTATCGCACACCTCTAATTATTATTATTTAGGGCTGGGAATCGATAAAAAAAAAAAAACTAATTAATTGCACATTTTCTGTAATTAATTGCAATTAATTGTGTTTTCCCCCAAGCTTGTTATCATCAATATTTAAATTAGGGCTGGGCAACGATTAAAATGTTTAATCGCGATTAATCGCACAATGTTCTGTGATTAATCGCATTATACAAAAAATTTAATAATGAATTCAAAATTAGTGTACTGAATACATTTTTAAAGAACTGCTATATGAACAAAAGTGCAATAACATTTGGTTTGCACTTTAAACAACACTTTAAACAAATAATGTGCTTTTTACAGCAGTTAAAACATTTCTTGTAAATCTGAACTTAAACATTAATGTAATCAAATTAAATATTAAAACCAAAAATATTTGCCACTGACAGGGCATTAATATTTTGTTTAGTTTGTTATAGAAAAACAAGTTATGTCCAGAGCTTCAATCATAACATTATAACAATATAAACAATATAAATGTCTCATTACAGTCAGAGCATGTGAATGCAGTTCCCGCGCGTTTCACACACCCTCTCCCTTTCACTTGCCAAACTCAAGGGTGTATGGGTATTGTAGTCTCTGCTCTTGGTGGGACGAATTAGGAAGCGTGCATTGTGAAGGGCGCTCTGGAAAGCGGCAGAGCAGGCAAAGGATTAAAACCTCTATTAAAACAGATGTCGAAATGAGCGTACCAGTACGCTAAAAGCACGTTCTGGGCGCACGGAGAAGTGGCGGTACTGAGTACAGGTGCGTACCGGCCCACTTAAGCACTGGATGAGGGCGGCTCATACGTGCAGTCATTCGTCTTTCACTATACTAATCGGCCGACGTTAACGTGCGATAAAATAATTGTCGGCGTTAATTCATTAATGCGTTAACGCGATAAAAACGCGTTAACTTGCCCAGCCCTATTATTATTATTATTAGAGGCGTGCCCCTACACACTGTGTGTACTGCTGAATATAAAATCTCATGTATTGTTTACTTTGTTAAGCAAAACCTCAGCCTGTACCATTGTTACATGTTTGTTCCTTTTGCTTCATCCTTGCAAGGATTAAACCTGACCATTCATTTTTGTTTTATTCTATACGGTCTCCATCGTCTCCTCATTAATCTGAAACGGAAATTCTTATAACAATGTGTTAGATATGTTAGATGGTAATTGTGTGTATCATCTATGCTTATCGTCCTCTAACGGTGTTCTAACGTTTTGTCGTTTTGGCTGCTATCGCTCGGTAAACATTGCAGCGTGGTCTGTACCCCTAGCGTGCTGCTCACTAAACTATCACTGCTAGCACATGTTAGCATGCTAGTGCCTGTGTTTGCCAGCAGCACTACCTTAAATGGACACTGTTCCGCTGAGGAGTTGAAATGCACACATTGACTTTCTCTGTGGTCGTCTGGCCCAAAGGCTGCTCTTTGTAGATTTTGGTGTCATTACCAAAAATATGTGAGATACCTCTTGAGACTGCGGTGCTTGAGCGCTTTCTTACAGTTCATTTATGAGTGTTCTGTAACACTTCTGGTCATTAGAATCATTAGTGATACATTTCACGTCCAGTATTCTGAGTATGAGCTGTTTCCATTTGATAGATGCTACAAAATGCAGAAACAAAATATTTAAAAACATGTTTATTCCCATGTCCATCACTCTGCTACAAACACATTTTGTACATTTTACGCTAAAAATAAATAAATAAATAATGCTGTACTCACACATTGTGCTTAAAAATATAAATGCAGTGAGTTGTCCAAGCATTGTTTCATCTGATGTACAAGGCTGAGTGGAACATTTACATTTGATGTCTTCACACATTAAAGGTACCTTTGAAAAGCGGAAACTGTAGTGATTGGCTGAAAGCACAAAAATACCATCCCCCTAAATGTAAAGTACAAATCAGACTTCTATTAAAGAATGAGATGTATTTTTAAGTTGCGGCATATACTTTGGTAGGACACATAACCAAGACCGCATCAAAGTGAAGTCTAAGAGACTAAACAGTGGCCACAAAGGGGAACATTTAAAGCAAGGGAAACACATTTTTTTATCTGGTTCCATCCAGATAAAAATTGACTATCATTATTTTTGGCAGAATTAGGATTTTTATGTCAGGTTTTATCTGTGATAATTTTAATTGTGCAAATCTTCCGTGATGCACAAAAAAAAACTTCAGAGCATGTCCAGACAGGACAGAGCCTTTACGCACAGACAGAACAGACCGGTGTCAGACCTGTCAGGAGTTGGTCCAGGCCCAGGCAGAGATGAGGAATGTGGATGATAGCAGCACCATACCGGATGCGTCCCCAGTGTCTTTCCTGTGTTCTGCCTCTAATGCCCCGCTTTGTATTTGTTGAAGCAAAATCTTTACAATTTTTTTTTTTAAAGCAAACCATTGCTTTTGTGCTTCAATAAAGCCGTGGTTGTAAAAACAGATAAATAAGTTGGTAGATTAGTCATTTGTTAGTAATGTTTCAGGATATAAACACAAATTATTTTGAGAATATTTAAATTAGTTCTCTCTTTATTTTTAATATTATAAATAAATACTTTTTATTAATTAACAATTATATAAAAATGAATTGAACTTTGAATAATATCAGCTGTTGTACTTGTCTGCGTCATGCATGCCTTGCTTTTTTTTTTTTACCTCCACCCATCCCAGCGCTGGCAGAGCTGCAGTTGGGCAGTAGGTGGCTGTGTTGAGCACAAAATAGCAATGTACCACCATCTTCATCACCACCAGTCTGATGAAGACAGCCTTGAGGACATTTGGGATCCCTATGTTAAGGTGCATGGTTCAGGGTTCTGCACCTTGTGGCCAATGCTGCTGGGATAAGCTAAGACCCTATGATCCTTAAAAGTAAAAAATAATTCTCAAAATGTTTATATTTCCTTTATTGTTTCCTAAAGCTTTTTAAAGACTTCATCTTCTCCAGTCTCAAATGCTGTACAATGTTTTAAAAAGATGTTAAAGTTTATTTAATCAGATTATGCTATAATTTCTAAACTGCTGCAGTGATTACAGAGTCATAATAATGTTCTGTAGGTCATGTTTTCCACCACTCAAACTACCTCTCGTGTGAAAAAAAAGCCAAACCACATGCAACAGCTTCACTCAGAGCAGCTCCTTCACAGTATTTGACCAACCTCTAAAACCATTTACTCAGAAAAGACCTGCTATGGGACAAAACAGTGAGGTTGCAATAGAAGAGCTCTTACAACAAATACAGTCATAAATATTTATGCTGTTGTTGCTGAATACAATATTTATACAAATGCATCTAAATACAATTCCGTAAACATTTTTAAGATGCATTTTTAAGACCCATGCTGACAGACAGGAAGATAAGACACATAACATTCACACCTATTCACCTATTCTATTAATTTATGTGCTTCTAGGTTTGAAGGCATACATAAACTGTATTTCAAGCTCTTAAATCTGACGTAATTTATACACTTTGTATTTAAGTGCACGGAGTTAATAACTTGTAAAAAGTGTTTTTATTCATTTTTTAAGAAACTTTTAAATAACATGAAAGTAGATGAAAGCAAACAGACAAAACCTTAAAATTTTTATTTATTTCTAGTGTTATTGTTATTTTAGCATGCCATAAGCAATAGAAGTTATTGTGTGTAACTGCAGTTGCACGGGTAAGGAAACTGAAAAACAAAAATCAAAACTAGTTTAACACATATTTACTCCATCTCAAAAATACGGCACTTGCTTCCTTGACTACAATTTCTAAATAACCAGTTTCTTTAAAAAGGTATGCAATGTGTCTATTTTATGTATTAAAATAATTTGAAAAAAACTTATTAACCACAGATGCTAAGATAGATTTCATACAGAAAATATAATTCTACAAGATCAACTTTATATATCTTTACAACATACAGTTTATAATTACGAGGATATCTATTAATAATATAGCAGTTTAGTACTATTGCTAGCTATAGATGTGTTTTTGAACAGTCTTGACAAAGATGACAAACATAGTGATAAGTAAAGTAGGAGAATATTTAAAAAAAAAACGTAGATATTGGTGTAAAAGTGAAATTTACCTGAATTAGAGCAGCAACCAGAGGGCGCCAATAACACAGGGACAGTGAAGGAGCAGCGATGCTAAGTTTAGCTCAGGTCTCTGTCGTAGCTTTGCCGCTGTCTGCAGGGAGCGAGCATGTGATCAACGAACAAGCAAGCTTCTGATTTGGTCACTGGTTACCAATGCAAACGGGCACTCAACTCAGTCCATATGCTCAAATTGGGACTTCTGGCTCCATAAAATCAACATGGCGACCTCCATAACGACTAAAAATAGCACCTGAAAGAGCGTCAATCCCGAGGTTCATAACGCTATGGGTGACGTCACACTCCTTATGTCCAGCCCCTTCTACAGTCGCTGGCAACAACTAATGCTAGAAATAAATGCATAGTGCATTTCCTGGTGCCTGTCTTCAGAGGAATGACAACAGGAAGAGACGAATTATGATTGCACGGTGCACCTTCATACTTCTTTAACAAACAAATATGTTGAATTGATGGAATTTATTTTCTTACACAATTTTTAAGGAATTTTAAAGGCATAATATGCAGGATTTCAGGCTGATGTTAATAAACAACTAGATCTTGAGCCTTATCCTGTCACAAACCCTGGGCCGTGATCCTGGCTTTGGCTGATTTGAGATGGTTGGTGGGCGTGTTCTCCAGTGATCCTGTTTTCTCACTTGCAGTTCATCAAGTCAATCAGCACACCTGTTCCATTTCTAGCAATCTACTCTCTGATAAAAACCAGACCAACTTTCCAGTTCCCGCCGGATCGTTGTACCATTCAGTACGAGTACACGGCAGCCTACCAATATTTTGAGTATCTGTATTTTGTCGTTGGTTGGGAAATTGAGAGATAACTAAGTTTTGCTTTTCTCACTCTCCTATTTATTCGTACCGCAGTGTTCCAGCCTGGACCTTGGAATCCATCTCTCACCAGAACCTCAAGACACAGATTACTGAGACTGGACCACCAACCGTCTGTTCTGCAAGAACATCCCCTGCTCAGCATACATCTCTGTTTAAGACTTGGGTTAGTAAAATTGTCACGGGGTGCCGTACCTCCCCTCCGTATGCGGGTGGTGTGCTCTGAGAGAGCGCACGGCCCCTTTAAATGTCTGGTGACGCGCAGACCAACTCGTGATGGGGAACGCCCACCACACCTGCGCAATCACTGAAACCAATAGGATGCGCCCGGGTCTGGTTTAAAAGACCCAATAGAGAGACGAGAAGGCAGAGAGGAAAAGCGGGAAGCAAAGGACAGCAAGACGGAGAAACGGAGAGAAAGAGACGGAATAAGGAACGGAAAGAGACAGAGGAAAGAACACCCAACACCACGGAGCATCAGCCCACCGACCGGCAACGGAAAGCCGTAGAAACCGAGGGGAACATTGCAGACAACGCTCTAACTCAGCTAAGTGAAGGAAAGTGCCCATAACTGTGCAAAGGCTACACCTACTCAAGCTAGTTTGTTTCTGTGTCTAAGACCACCTTTCCCTGTCCACAGCGCCGTCTCCCCTTTCGAGGTAGGGCCTGAGGAGCGACCGGCCGGACCTCCGCGGACCCAGAGAGGACCGAGACCAGGAACCTGTACAACGCCTATAATACGCTAAGTAAAGGGACGTGTCCCGTACACCCTGTTTGCTGTGCTGTTTTTATTGAAGTTTTATTGTGTGGTCGTTAATTCGACATTTTTGGTGTGTGTTGTCATTAGTCTTGGCGCGGTGTTGTGGGGACCTTGGAACCCATTGGGACCGCCGAGAGGACGCCAGCCCTCAGACTAACCGGCCTTGTGGCACGGACTGGAGGCCGGGGCCGCAACTGACTCGCTTCCCATAAAGACTGCCTCCCCACAGTCCTCAGATTGTTTTATCTAAACCGTGGAGCGGCTGTCACAACCTTCCACCGAGCTTCTTAACATTGTTTATTTTTATTTTTATTTTACCTGGCGTGTCCAAATAAACTGCTGATTTACATTGAAACCTCAGTCTCCTCATATTTCTTTGTGGTAAACATTTGGTGATCAAACGAACCTGCACCTGCAGCCGGTGACAAAATTACCTTAAAATGAACTGTACTCTGGTCTGCATTTGAGTTCTGGTTCCCGGCCCTGACATATCCTTTCTGTCAAATCCAGTTTTACTTGTCTTTTAATAAACTCTAGCCTCTTTTGATTTTGTAGTTTTTTCCTTTCTTCTGTGAGCTGTGTCACTCAGAGACATCCCTCCTCATGTAAACAAAGGAAAATTATGTGGGTAATCAAATGAATGGACATGATTGGCAATTAGAAAAATTGCCAATAGAAAAACGGAATTGCAATTAAAGTACATCAATGATCAATTTTCTTTAACCAATTGAGCCAACAGTGGATGTTCTCAGGTTTAGCTCCATATATTTGTGCTGCAGAGAGCTCTAGCTGAGCTGTCTCTTTATAGGCTGCCATTTTATTTACTCTGTTAATCTTTTCTAACATGTTGTATGAATTTAAGTATTTAACTTTTACAGATGTTGTTTCTATAATTGTTTATTGCAGTATAAAATAAGTGTTTTTTACTGAAGACAGTTCTGATTCTGCTCAGTAGGGATGCAACAATTCACTCATTCATTCGATTCCATTTACGATTCTGATCCCACAATTCAATTTGGTGCCCCTTTTATATTTCACAAATCAATGTTCCAGACTAACTTTTTTAATAATACAAAGAGTTTGCATACTTATTTCAAATATAGGCTAATGTTTGTCCATTTGTAAGTTTATAAATAAAGTTAAATTCTACATGCGTTTACATACAATTTGATTATAATGCTAGGTACTTTCAATCAGAAAAATGTTTATTGCCATTGTCAGTGAACAAGATTCATTCAGTCATTTGTTCTTCTTTATAGTGTGGTACATTTCATTGAGAGGCATGTAGCAGATCAGTCTTCGAATTCCCCACGGATTAACTTTCCTGTCATTTTCATCATTGCCAGAGGCCTTCAGAGACAAGCTTGTATCTGAAACATCAGGAAACCTGGAGAAGACTTAACTTTTTTTTTTTTTTTTAGATAAAAAGACGGCCCAAGTGTTAAGGACAGGAAATGCTATTAATGACTTGGTTTTTGCTTTCAAATAATATTCTTGGAAATAAAGTTGTTGTTTCGGCTTTACACAGAATGTTCTTTAGCCATCCTGAAGGACATGTGGAATGTCTTTGAAAATAGACTTCTACAATGGTCAAACACTACTTCCCCGGTGGGTGAATGGACTAATGACCTCGACTTGATCGAAAAGACATTTCTGTATTAATTTGAATAAAAGACACTGTGTAATGTTCTAACATTTATTGTTCAGCTTTCCAGGACGCGGAGCGTAACCAGGCAGAATGGCTCCTTACCACAGTTTACGGTGTCTGTCTTGTTTTTAATGAAATGTAATGAATGTTCCAATAATATTCTGACCTATGCATTTCCTCTGTACAATCCTACAAGTACGAATGTTTGTGTTTTTATGAAAAACCCAACAAATACATCGTGAAGCAAGGAATGTTTGTAAAACTTAGTTTACACATTTTAAACTTTACTTTAACTTCCCAGAGTTACGCCCTTCTCCGGAAGAGACGGGGCAGTCCGCTCCGTCTGCAACCTCCTAAAGCTTCGGGCCTCGTAGAAACGAGTAGATTTTCTTTGTTTTAAAGCCTGCAAGCCTAGCTTGCCATGCTAAGTTTTAACTGCTGCTCAAAGTACTTCCTGCAAGTCTGTTACCAGATGGAAGTTATTTTGGCCTTTTTATTTTTAAAGACCGTGCCTGCTCACGCGTTTGCTCTAACCAAACGAGCTTTTTCAAAGTTTTTAAAACCAGCAAAGCAACCGTTGATCTCCTCAACTAGATTAAAATAGCCAAACATTCCTGGTTTTACATATCCTCCATGCAAATGTTTATCTCTGTGTATCCCTCATTGTGTTCAACCCTTATTGTGTTCAATGTGTCCCCTGTTCCCATCATTTATTTCATCATTGTTCATTTGTATAATTTTTAATAAAATCCCATAAAAGACATTAATGTTTCTCTGTTTATATTAAGTTATGTTAGAAAACCAGAATTCTCTTTCTAGATTAATGAGACTTGACTAAACCTAAGTTTCTTTGGACTGGTCAAAACCAGAGTGGTGCCCCTTTTTAATTAGAAATGAAAATAAATATTAATATCAAAGTTTATTTATTAAAATTAATCTGATATATTTAAGTTGCTACAGGCGCATTACGTTCAGGGGTTTGGAAAATACAGTGACATTCAGTCAATCTTAGTGGCATCTCAGAGGTTCAGTGATAATGTCCTGGATGTAGGCTTTTAGTGATTTGTGTGAGTTTGGGGTACACTTAGGCCTAGTCCACACGGGTATTTTTATAACCGGAGTTTTTCCTCCTGCGTTTTAAAAAAAGATCCCGTCAAACGCTCGCATGATAACGGGAAAAAAACCCGCTATCAAGCGCTGTCAAGAGCATGCCACACCAGCAGGGTGCGATATCACCCTAATCGTAAAGGCATGTTGGCCAATCAGACCAGCGGATAACGGCGCACACTCTGACGTTGCAAGGCAAAAACGCCGGTTTTACTTTCCACACGACAACGCTGCAACCGGCGTTTCTGAAAATCCTCACCCTGGCAGGGGTTTTCAAAAATGTTCGGTTTCAGTGACCTGATACTGCGTTTCCGTGTGGACGAACGGCCGAACCGTGTGTATAAAAAAAAAAGTCCCGGTTATAAAAATACCCGTGTCCGTGTGGACTAGGCCTTAATTTAAATGTGTGAGTTGACAACACTAATGCTTAAAATAGCACTGAAAATGTGGTTGTACCATTTCCTTGACCATTGTGAAAATACGTACATTTTTATCCTATGATTAAGGCCTAGTCCACACGGACACGGGTATTTTTATAACCGGAGTTTTTCCTCCTGCGTTTTCAAAAAAAATCCCGTCCACAAACGCTCGCATGAAAACGCAAAAACCCGCTATCAAGCGCTGTCAAGAGCATGCCACACCAGCAGGCTGTCACGGTGGCTCAGGACTCTGCACAGTTGGCCGCGGCCTCCGCCCCCGGCTCCCCCGCCCCTACAGATTCGCAGATGGGAAACAGGTGTGCGGGAGCGCAGGCAGAGCAAGACCAGCTGATCCGAGTTGGAAATCAACAGGGGATAAGAAGCACCGCAGAGCAAGACCAGCTGATCCGAGTTGGAAATCAACAGGGGATAAGAAGCACCGCAGCCTGCTCCTCGATGCCAGATCGTAACACTTACTACAGTCAGTCATACGTCTAGCTTTCTAATGATCAATTGTATTTCGAATTACTTACCTGTTCCTTTGTTCGTCTCAGATCCTTCCAGTCCTGCCGTCAGTCCTGTTCCTGCTCCTGTGCATGTTGGCCAATCAGACCAGCGGATAGCGGCGCACACTCTGACGTAGCAAGACAAAAACGCCGGTTTTACTGTCCACACAACAACGCTGCAACCGGCGTTTCTGAAAATCCTCACCCTGGCAGGGGTTTTCAAAAATGTTCGGTTTCAGTGACCTGATACTGCGTTTCCGTGTGGACGAACAGCCGAACCGTGTAAAAAAAGTCCCGGTTATAAAAATACCCGTGTCCGTGTGGACTAGGCCTAAATCTGTCTACTCCCCCCATAAAGCTGTTGTACTTGTCAACACACACTGGTCGATTTATTGTGCAAGAACCAGTCTTTTTGTTTTTGGTCCTGATTGTCTTACGCACAGCCATTCCCATAAAGAGTTGAGTGGCAATGTGTTTAGTGTCATGCCACACACAAGCCAACAGTTTCCCCTTCTTCATAAACACTGGCTCATCAATTTGTTTAAACTGTAAACAAACATACTGACATACAGTATATACCAGGAGTATATGTTGGCCAAAATAATGCCTAATCTTCAATCTTGGGCTGCTCAACAAGCCCCATAGACAGATGCAAAAATAAGAGTTTTTATTTCAGACACATGCGTTATACCACTAATAAAACTGGAATGTTTTGACAAAAAAAATACAAATGTACGTGGCACAAGAAAGATCAGAGTCGGCTAAGAATGTTTGAGTCGGCTGGGTTTGGAACTCATTGCTGACACGTGCACCATTTTAAAACATTTTAAAAAGATGTTAAAGTTTATTTAATCAGATTATGCTATAATTTCTAAACTGCTGCAGTGATTACAGAGTCACAATAATGTTCTGTAGGTCATGTTTTCCACCACTCAAACTTCCTCTTTTGTGAAAAAAAAAAAGCCAAACCACATGCTGCAGCTTCACTCAGAGCAGCTCCTTCACAGTCTTTGACCAACCTCTAAAACCATTTACTCAGAAAATAACAGGAAATAGTGAGGTTAAAACAGAAGTGCTTCTGCAACAAATACAAATCATAAATATTTTGTTGTTGCTGCTGAATAAAATATTTATCCAAATGCATCTAAATATATTTCCATAAACATTTTTTGGATGCATTTTTAAGACCCATGCTGAAAGACAGGAAGATAAGACACATTACATTCACACCTCTTTTTGAAAGCGAAACCACAACAGTGAACTTTCCATTCATCGTGTCATTGTAAGGGGCCATTGTGTAATAAAGACTTTTTTTAAAACCATGAAATGCTATGACTTTGAAGGAGAAGGCATCTATAAATAGTTTAATTACATTTCACATTTGTATCTCAATTTTAATGTTTCAGCTTAAAAGCATTAAAAGATATGTGGCTTTTTCAATAAAATCCTGCTCATGACATTATATTCCTGAAATTATTGTTTTGGCAGACTCACTGGTTTGTGACCTTATTTTATTTATTTATTTATTTTTTTTGGTTAAATAGTGACAAAATGGGTTGGACTGACGTATGCAGCCTGCAGGAATGGAATGGATCTGACTTCACTTCCTGTCACTGGACGTAGACATTTTCTTACAACTGTCATGTCAACTAATTCTAAAATATAAATGTATGTCTTCAAAGGTTCTGAGCTGTTTTTTTGAACTACTTACCTTTTGTAGTTAGTTGACCTTACAAAGACAATATGTTTGTTAGCCCTTTAAAAAGTATTGTCCGCCAAACTAGTAATAAATGTTACATGGTTAATAAATGAAAGAGTAAATTATGTGATGTTATAGACAGCAGCCAACTGTATGTATCAACATTTACAATAACGTCACTGAATGCATATAATTAGTGTACTCAGTGGTAATATCTGTCAGCTTACATTTTATAGATCTATTCAGTGTCTGTGTATAAGAAAAATTAAAACATACACTGAGACTGGAGCTTGGCAAAAAATACATTAAAATATAGGTACTTTTTAGATTGTGTGTGTATATTAATTCATTTATATTCTACTGTCTATGCTGTTAAGGGTCACTATGGACTGGAGCCCATACCAGCTGTTCAGAGCATTAGGTGGGGTAAACCCTGGACAATCACAAGTTAATAAGGTACTTAGAGACAAACATTTATTCTCTTTGGGTATTCATCATTTTCCCTGTACAAGCATGTTTTTGGACAGTGGGAAAAAGAAGACAGATTTTGACATCATGCACCTCCAATAAATACTTGTGTGGAAACTTTTCAAAAATATAGTTCTAATTTGTTGATTCATCTTTGTAAAAGTGGTACAATACATAAGCTCATATGTATACAGTATTATCTTTGGAGTGTTTATGAACACAAAAACATTTGTCTACAGCTGCTGCTGGTGGTTCATGTGTTGTGTGTTGACAACATTATTTCCATTGTGGTGGTATAAAGCGAACAAGCACAGACCAATCACATTGTGCCACGGGGCCCCTCCTTCTGATATCATTATATTAAGCCACCATCTTATAATACAAATGCAGTGTACTGTTGTATCTGGTAACGAGAAAATGTTCTTCATATTATATGCACTGCTTGTTCTCAAAGTTGTAGGTAAGAATTTAAAACCAGCAGAAATCTCAACTTGTTACTGCACAGGATACTTTGAAATCTTTACTTTATTTATTTGCAGATGGCAATGATCCTAAGTTTGTGACAAAAGCTTTTGATGTTGGAAAACCTGTTACTCTTGCATGTCCTCGAGCGAATGAGTTTAAAGCATCTTTCTATTGGATCAGACTTCTTTCAGGAAACCTGCTCGAGTTTTTCGGAGGAACGTTGGCAATTGATTATGAAGTTGTTAATGACATGCCCCGCTTTACAACAAAACAAGGGCCTGGAACATTCGTCCTAAATATAAAAGCGGCAAATCTCAATGATACTGGGTTTTACTACTGTGTGAAGGTATTTCAACTTAACATGGAATTAGTTTCAGGAGCATTTCTGACAAGTAAAGGTAAGTCACGTGAGATGTTATGTTTCATGTTTTTATTGCACCTTTTATGATTAACGTTGTTTATGTTTCTCAGGACCAGAGACAAACATCACTGTCCTCAGTCCAGACCTCACCTCTGATCCGGTTCATGCAGGAGACTCTGTGAATCTGCAGTGTTCGATCCGAACCGAGAATCAAGAGTGTTTTGAGGATCACATGGTTTTCTGGTTTAAAGCTGGACAGGATCAGTCTGGTCCTGGTTTTGTCTACACTCAGAGGAACAGCTCTGTTAAATGTGACAGGAGTCCAGAAGCTCATGGTCCTCTCCAATGTTTTTACACTTTCTCCAAAAACATGAGCCCCTCTGACGCTGGGACGTACCACTGTGCTGTGGCAGCATGTGGACACATCCTCTTTGGAAATGGAGTCAAAGTCCACGTTAAAGGTAATAGCTGTATTTTAATTAATTTGGTAATTCTTTAGTAACATGTTGTATATGATTTATTTAACCTTCTCTGATATTGTTTCTATATTGTTTTTTTGCAGCAGAAAACAAGTGTGTTTTACTGAAGACAGTCCTGATTGTGCTCAGTGTTGCTTTAAGCATCAGTCTCATTGTTATAGCTGTCCTCTTTTGTTTTATCAAGACGTCTTGTGATTGTCTCAATGGTAAAATAAGCATTATTTACATTTTAAGTTTCTAAATCAGAAGTTGATACCCTGAATAAAAAAAAAATCATAAAATTTCCCAATTTTTTTTCAGCCGGACAAAATTCAAATGATGCACCAGTGAGTGAGGAATGCCAAATCCAGTCGGTAAGATGTTTAAAAGAGAAACAAGAATTTTTACAATGTTGTCTATTCAAAAAATAAATCATTATCTTTTACAGAGAGACCGTGATGTCACGTATTCTGCTCCAAAGTTTACCAAGAAAAGAGCTGACAAACCCCAGCGCAGGATGGTTAAGTCTGCAGAGGAACATGTAGTCTACTCTGATGTCAGAGATTTACATTAAGAGTCAACCTTTTACAGAGATACTGTAGTGTCAATATATATATATATATATACTGCCACTGGAGGCAAGGTGGGTTAAGTGTCTTGCCCAAGGACACAACGACAGTATGAACTGTGGGGAGGGCGTCAGCGTCATCAGCGTTTCCATCTGTGAACAAAAGTATACCATGTAGCTAATAACAGAATGTTAACATGTTAAAATATTAGTGTCAGTTTGATTTAAATGTGTTACAGAAGATGCTTTTGACAACTGAGAAACCAATGACTGTAAGTGAAACTCCAAAAATTGAAAGTAAAAGCCTCCCAAATCTCATGCACGAGCTTTGGAACATGAGTTGTTTACTACCAGTATTCACTGTGTCGCGTTAGTGGTGTCACTGTTAAACTCATCGCTGGACAGTATTCACACTATTACTCGCAGCCTTACCAAACTGCCTGTTTCTTTACAGTGTCGGAATACAAGTTTGTATCTTTCCCTAACTCTGAAAAAAAAAAGGTTGAAGTAAGTGAAATTAGAATTAGAGACGAAACATACTTCACCTTGAAAACCGAGTCCAGATGTTTTTACTTCAACCTTTTTTTCAAGATGTCCTGGATGACAGAACCTTCACAGACATTTCCCAAACTCCCCAAATTTTTTCACAAAAAAATAAATAAAAGTTACCTGTCCAGCAGAACTCTGTCGTCAGCAGTGATGCCAGTAACGCGTTACTTAGTAACGAGTTACTCTATTCTGACCACATTTTTCAGTAACGAGTAATCTAACGCATTACTATTTCCAAACCAGTAATCAGATTAAAGTTACTTAACCAAGTCACTGTGCGTTACTATTTTTGTCATTTTTTTGTCAAGAAAGACATACCTTGTTCCCGTTCTAGCTAGGTGCTTAATTATCCACTCCTTTCCTTTAGAACTTAATGATTTGGAGCGTTTTGAGATGAGATTACTTCCTCCTGACTTCCGCATGTGCGTCTCGCTAACCAGTCCCCCCCTTTTCTAGACTCGAAATTAACGTTCCACTATAGAGGCGGAAATAAAAGGCTCATTACATTTACATACAGAGGAGACAAATACAATAAAGTACAAAATAAATTATTACTTATTTACTTTTCCTTAGAGTTAGTTACAAAGGAAGACTGCCTTTATTTTTATTAAAAAAGTATTTATGTTAAGTCAAGAGAGACTGCCTTTATTTATTGTAAAAACATGTATTTTTCAGGAAATAGTTTTTAAATTCAACTTTAATTGTCAGGAGATAGATTGTTGATGTTACTGTAAAAAAACACTATAAATAAAGTGATTGTTGGCAAAACCAGTTGTCATTTTTATGTTGTCGACAGCTGCTGAATGTAACTAATAAAGTAACTTGTAAAGTAACTTAGTTACTTTTAAAATCAAGTAATCTGTATAGTAACTAAGTTACTTTTTAAATCAAGTAATCTGTAACGTAACTAAGTTACTTTTTCAAAGTAACTGTGGCAACACTGGTCGTCAGACGCATCAGTAGTAAGCCTTTTCTGTGTCTTCAGAGCACGCCATCGTGAAGCTCTTTTTTCTCCTCTTCTCCCTCTTCTCATTTTCCTCAAGAGATTTTCTTTTGCCACTACCTGCTTAAGGTTGTTTCTCAGCCATTTTGCAATTTCACAGTCAGACCGGCTTTGTTTTTTCAGTACACTTGACAGTTGATTATATTTCGGGGGCGCAGTGGCTCAGAGAGCAGTTGTCCTAATACCAGAAGGTTGGCAGTTCGATTCCCGCTCTCCCCTGTTCATACTGTCATTGTGTCCCTAGGCAAGAGCACTGGTGTATGAATGTGTGTGTTTGTTGGTGGTTGGAGAAGCCTGCAACTACAGCAGGCTTGTATGGCAGCCCCCCGTTCTGACTGCCCCAGCTGTGAATGTGTGAATGGGATGAATGGAAGCACGATAAGCGCTAAAGGTGCCCAAGAAGGAAGCAAAAAAACCGCTATATAAATGCATGTCATTTACCATTCTGTTAAGGCAGTTTTATATTATACAAAACAAATGTAACATTAAAAATAATACCTTTAAGTTTAATGTGCCAAATGGTCCTTAAATGTTCTCCAAAAACATGAGCCCATCTGACGCTGGGACGTACCACTGTGCTGTAGCAGCATGTGGACACATCCTCTTTGGAAATGGAGTCAAAGTCCACATTAAACGTAATTGCAACATGTTTATTGTTATAATGGAGTTCTTAATGTACGTATGTAAAATCCAATACATCAAAATACAATTTTGTTTTATTAAAATCTTCTCAAAATCATATTACTACAAATAAGTTTATTTGTATTTATTTTTGCAGCAGTGAAAATGTGGAATTTACACAAAGACAACTCTGTCCTTATTTCACTGAGTGTTATTTTTGGTCACAATGTTGTCTTTTTTAGACAAAGTTTAGAATAGCAACCATAAACCAAGGTTAACAAAGACTCCAGGAAAATGATAAAGAAAAAGGTTTTAGACTTCTGTTCCATCTTCAACAGCCTATTTGTTTTGTTCTTAAAGGAAAATGTATTTGTAAAGAGAAAATGTATTTTTATCTCCAAAAACATGAGCCTCTCGGACGCCGGGACGTACCACTGTGCTGTGGCAGCATGTGGACACATCCTCTTTGGAAATTAATCAAAGTCCACATTAAAGGTAATTGCAACATGTTTATTATCTCTGTTTATCTTTTCTAACATGTTGTATGTATTTAACCTTTACAGATGTTGTTTCTATAATTGTTTATTGCAGCAGAAAATAAGTGTGTTTTACTGAAGACAGTCCTGATTCTGCTCAGTAGGGATGCAACAATTCATTCACTCATTCGATTCCATTTACAATTCTGATCTCACAATTCAATTTGGTCACGATTTTTTTTTTTTATGAAATGAGTTGAGACAAATTAGGAGTGAACAAGTGCCCCTTTATTATTTCACAAATCAATGCTCCACCGTCCCAGTACCGTCCCGAAAGCTAGTACAAACAGTTTCCATACTTATTTCAATTATAGGCTAATGTTTGTCCATTTGTAAGTTTATAAATAAACAGTCAAAGTCAAATTCTACATGCCTTTACATACAATTTAATTCGATTATAATCCTAAGTACTTTCAATCAGAATCAGAAAAACGTTTATTGCTATTGTCAGTGAACATGATTCACAAACTAGGAACTTGCTCCGGCAATCAGGTGCAACATGAAGGGCATGCATAAAAACACACACTAGGCCTGGGCGAAAAATTGATTGAATGAATTAATTCAATTTTTTTTTGTGTGGCGATTTAAAAATAAGTAAATCGAGTTTTTGTGTAACGGCGCATTTTTGGCTCCCCGGAGCTTCCGTAGCGTTAGTTTCACATAGCAGAGCCTAATTATCATACAATCTATGAGCAGAGCAGTACGGCAAGCAACAACAACAACATCATAGCACACTAAACAGCAACAGAAAGCGACAACATGGCTACTGGTGAAAGAAGGAAGTTTGTTCCCAAGAAAGGAATAAAATCATCTGTTGTTTGGAACTGGTATGGGTTTGCTGCGACAGACGTGGATCAAGAGACCTCACGCTGCAACATTTGCCTAAAGCCCATCGCAGTCAAAGGCAGCAGCCCACAAACCTATTCCAACACGTGAAACAGAGACATCCAGCCGAATATGAAATGCCAGTCTCTCCGAGACGAACAAACCGGCAGTGACCAACAAACCTTAGCTAAAAAACAGCTAACTGTAGCCGAATCCTTTTCACACGGCACCGCATATGACAGGAAAGGGGCCGGGTGGAGAACAATCACTAAAGCGGTCACTTCGCACATAGCCAAAGACATGGTGACTTAAAACACAGCCGGGAATTTGATTCCAAGAGGGTGTTCATTTATTTATTATTCACCCCAGAAATGGGGGTTACATTTGTCTTGCTTTTAAATAAAAGCAAAATTTGCAAAAGTTGTCTGCCGTTTGTAGTTATTCCTTTTCTTAATAAGTAGGGGAGGAAATCGTAAAAAAAATCGTAAAAAAAAATCGTAAAAAAAAACGTAAATCGAATCGAATTTTTTTAGGTCATATCGCCCAGCCCTAATACAAACTAAAAGATAAAAAAAAAATATACAGACTAGATACTTAAATATATACACACAATGTACAGTTTGTCGGACATGGTGAAAAATTTCCAGTGCAATGGATAGTTGTTGATATTGTGCTATTTAAAGTGACAAGTGTTATGAAGAGTCCAATGGCGGAGGGAAAGAAACTGTTCTTATGGCAGGAGGTTCTGGTCCGAATAAACCGTAGCCTCCTGCCCGAGGGGAGTGACTCAAATAGTACATGTCCAGAGTGAGAAGGGTCGGCTGTGATCCGACCTGCTCGTCCCCGAGTCCTGGAGACGTACAGGTCCTGGAGAGATGGAAGGCTGCAGCCGATCACCTTCTCTGCAGAGCGCACAATGCGCTGCAGTCTTTGTCTGTCCCTAGCGGTGGTTCCAGCGACCACACAAGGATGGAGGAGGTAAGGATAGACTCAATGATGGCCGTGTAGAACTGCACCATCATCTGCACTGGCAGCTTGGCTTTCCTCAGCTGCCGCAGGAAGTACATCCTCTGCTGGGCCTTCTTGATGAGGGAGCCGATGAAACTCAAAACTAGGAAACTCGTCAGGTGTAGGGTAGAAAATGCCCTGAGCACCACAAGGTTAAGTGCACTCACACGAGTGCCTGGACCTTCAATGCCCCCCAATAACACCCGGACGTGCTCACTGGAATCCATCCCTGACCTTGCCACAGGACACATTGCACTGATGCAGACCTTACTGTAAAATTAGAACTAATGTTAATTTATTGATTGAATGTAATGGAATCATAGTGGTTTTTTCATCATCGCTTCCAATCTGAACCTGGGGAGTGAAGTGAACAATCATAATTCCTTTACAAAGTGAATTTATTTGTCATGCACTTTAAGTTAGTTGTAAAAAAAATGTTTGCGATTGTAGTGCTGTAAAGTCCCAGGGCACCTGATGTGCTCCTCCTAGCTCCAGCTTTGGCCAGCCCCTCTCAATAGGAAACCATTTAAAGCACCTGCTGCTGGGTTTTCTGTAGTTTTGGTGCCATGTGGTTAACTTTTTACATTATTTTAGTGATGCTGGGAGTTCCCCTGTCTTTGCCGTGTCTGTGTCCACAAAGGTGAGTATATGGTGGCCCTTTAAAGTAGTCTGCTTACCACCGGTGGCCCCAGCTAGCTACCTTTTGTTTAACCTCTTTGATAGTCTTTTGTATTTCTTCAACCATTTTAGAATTAGGCCTGTTTTAACAACTTGTTCAGTTTTAGCCAAGTCTGTTATAATAAAAATATTTTTGAGTAATCGGTTTTGTTCTACCTTTTTTTCATTTTTGAGTAGTCATTTTAAATCTATTTTAATAAATTGTTTGGTTTTGGTTTTGATTTGTGAAACACGTCTATGTCTTTTTTAAATCAGATAGAGTTTTTTTTTAGTTTTTTTTTTCACGTACAATAGTTCCTGGTACAAACCCCCAAGTGGCGTAGTTGAATTCACCTTCCATCTTTATTCTCTTAGACCATGCACCGCCACACATTCATAGACTGGGCTTGTTTTTTAAGTCTGTCTGAACATTCTAATTGATACGTTTATTTTTAAATTTACATGCATGCTATGTAAAATTTTAAATGATTAAACAAAAAGTTAATAAGTGTGTTTTAATAAAAGTTTACAAATTTTAAGTTTATTTGCAATTAATTGCAGCCAGATCTCCAATTAATTAGTACACATTTTATATTTTACTTTTCTTTTTTTTTTTAATCGATTCACAGCCCTAGTATAAATACATCTGCTGTACTTACCTGTCACAGTGGATCAGGACTCTGCACAGTTGGCCGCGGATTCCGCACCCGGCTCCCCCGCCACAACTGATTCGCAGAGGGGAAACAGGTGTGCGGGAGCGCCGGCGGAGCAAGCCCAGCTGATCCGAGTTGATAATCAACAGAGGTTAAGAAGCCCTGCAGCCTGCTCCTCGATGCCAGATCGTAACACTTACTACCGTTAGTAATACGTCTCGCGTTCGAATGCCTTGTGATATTTATGATTACTTACCTGTTCCTTTTGTTCATCTCAGATCCTTCCAGTCCTGCCGTCAGTCCTGTTCCCGCTCCACCTCTGTCTTCTCTTGTACCGTCCAGTCCTGTCATCGGTCCCGCTCCAGCCCAGCCCCGGTCTTGTCCTGCTGCACATCGCTATCCCCGAAGAACCCGCTATTCCTAAGTTGTCCTTTTGTCAAAATAAATCTGTTTTGTTACTTTACGTGTGTCTCTGCGTTTGGGTTATCTGCCAGTCCATAACAGTACGATCTGGCCAAAAATGAACCCAGCAGAGCCTCACACTCTTCCACAGACTGTTGCTGCTCAGACGGCGCTTTTGGAGCAGCATGACGCGACTCTTCAGTCTCTCATGGGCCACATGAAGGAGTTTTCCCGCAACCTATCCGTGCTGAGTGACCAGTTGGCTTCCTTGAACACACCGCCGTCTACCAGTGCTCCAACCCTCTCCGCGCTGACTACGGAAGCCCCGCCTCCGGTGTACAAGGAAGCGTATGTACCGCCGCCTGCACCATATAGTGGAGATCTTGGCTCTTGTCGGCGTTTTTAACACAGTGTTCATTAGTTTTTGAACAGCAGTCTCAGACTTATCAGAGCGAACGTTCAAAGATTGCTTTTTTAATTGGTTGTCTAAGGGGTCAGGCATTACACTGGGCCTCTGCTGTTTGGGAGAAGCAGGAGGCTATATGTTTCTCTTACTCCGCATTCATCACGGAGATGAAATTAATTTTCGATCACCCTGTTCGAGGAGAGGAGGCTACTAAGAGACTGTTTTCCATTCGCCAGGGGAATCGCAGTGTGGCTGAATTTGCCATTGAGTTTCGTTCACTCGCTGTGGAGAGTGGTTGGAATGAGGACGCTCTTCACGGAGCCTTTCTGAATGCGATTTCTGATGAACTTAAGGACGAGATGGCGGCGCGGGAGCCACCTACTAGTCTTAACGAACTCATAAAGGGGGCCATTAGGATTGATAACCGCCTCCGGGAGCGTAAGAGGGAGAAGGCCGGCCTGCAGGCGTCGCTGAGATCCTCTACGAATCCAGGGTCTGGATCCACAGCACATCAGGGGGGCTTTCCCCAGCTGCAACGAGAGAGGACCGGGGGGTGGTGGACGCAGTCAGTCGATGGAGGAGGCTCAGCCAGTTCTAATGCAGATTCGCCGGGTCGTCCACTGCAACCAGCCGCACCCGAACCCATGCAACTGGGCCGGACCCATCTGACGGAGGAGGAGAGACATCGTCGGGTCACTACAGGGAGTTGTCTCTATTGCGGAAAGTTAGGACATTTTCGTGCTTCTTGTCCGCTCCGTCCGGAAAAGGGTGGGCTCGGCAGTAAGGGAGAGGTACTGCTGAGCCAAGTCCGATGCTCTTCTCCCAAGTCGGTGCGGATGGAAGGAACTATTATTTTAGCGGATCAGACTCGGACATTGGAGGTCATGATCGATTCCGGAGCTGATGAAAGCCTTTTGGACCGTGGGGTGGCTAAGAAGTTGGGAATCCGGACCTTGCCATTGGAGGTGCCTTTGGAAGTAAAGGCTTTGAACGGAGAGGTTTTGACCCAGATCGGGGAACAGACTATTCCCGTAACCTTCCTTTTGTCGGGTAATCACAAGGAGACTACTAGTTTTTACATTTTCGACTGTGTACACACTCCAATAGTTTTGGGGTTACCCTGGTTAAAAGACATAATCCTCACATAGACTGGGTTACATACCAAGTGTTGTCATGGAGTGATTTTTGTCATTTAAATTGCCTGCAGTCTGCTTTGCCTCCTATTTCTTCTAGGTCCATCCCGGTACCTGAACCACCGGATCTGTCCTCGGTTCCGTCTACTTACCATGACTTATCGGCGGTGTTCTGCAAGCATCAGGCCTTGTCGCTTCCACCTCACAGACCATACGACGCGCCATCAACCTCCTCCCTGGTGCTTCTCTACCCAGCAGCCGTCTATACCCTCTCGAGGCCGGAGAACGAGGCGATGGAGAAATACATCCAGGAGTCATTGGCAGCTGGGATAATACGACCCTCGTCCTCTCCGGTAGGAGCGGGGTTTTTTTTTGTTGACAAGAAGGACAAATCCTTGAGACCCTGTATCGATTTTCGGGGTCTGAACAAGATTACTATAAAGAACAAATACCCACTTCCTTTGATCAGTTCTGTTTTCACTCCTCTCTGTGGATCCATGGTCTTCACTAAGCTTGATCTCCGCAACGCCTACCACTTGGTGCGTATTAGGGAGGGGGATGAGTGGAAGACCGCTTTTAACACACCTTTAGGACATTTTGAATATCTGGTGATGCCGTTTGGACTCACGAATGCCCCTGCGGTATTCCAGAATTTAGTTAATGATTTCTTACGAGACATGATTGGACGTTTTGTTTTTGTATATTTGGACGATATTCTGATCTTTTCTAAAGACTTGGAGGAACACCAGAGACATGTCAGGGGAGTTTTACAAAGACTATTGGAGAATAAGCTGTTTGTGAAGGCTGAGAAGTGCGAGTTCCACGCACCATCAGTTACCTTCCTTGGCTACATCATCGCTCAGGGGCAGATCCAGATGGACCCAGAGAAACTCACGGCTGGACGGGACCGGCCATTCCCGTACCGTAGGGATGTTCAGCGATTCTTGGGGTTTGCAAATTTTTACAGGAGATTTATCCGTAACTTCAGTAGACTGGCAGCCTTTGACATCTCTCACTTCCACTGCACAATCTTTTGTCTGGACACCAGAGGCGGAAGGAGCTTTTAAAGAACTTAAGCATCGTTTTACGTCTGCCCCTGTGCTCATCCAGCCGGATCCGGAGTTACAGTTTGTGGTGGAGGTCGACGCTTCAGAAACGGGAGTAGGAGCCGTTCTTTCCCAGCGCTCTTCCACTGACCAGAAGCTTCACCCCTGCGCTACTACTCGTAAGCTCTCTCCAGCCGAGCGGAAACTATGATGTGGGGAACAGAGAGCTCCTGGCGGTAAAGTTGGCACTAGAGGAATGGCGTCATTGGTTGGAAGGTACCATTCATCCGTTTGTGGTCTGGTCTGACCATAAGAATCTGACTTACATCCAGACGGCAAGGCGACTGAACTCCCGGCAAGCCAGGTGGGCATTATTTTTGATCGCTTTAATTTTGTTCTTACTTATCGCCCAGGGTCCAAGAATATCAAGCCAGACGCATTATCCAGAGTCTTCCCCACGGAGCAGCCATCTCCAGAGGAAGAGCATATCCTCAAGATCGGGTACGGCTTGCCCAGCGGCAGCATCCCGATCCTGGGACGGGGCCGACTAACGCCATGTACGTTCCAGATCCTGTCAGATCGTAGGTGTTGCACTGGGCCCATGGGACACGCCTCACGTGCCATCCGGGTATTGGTCGCACCCTGGCTGTCCTACGTAGTAAGTTTTGGTGGCCCACCATGGACAGAGATACTAAGGACTACATTTCGGCCTGTCCCGTATGTTCTCAAAATAAGACCCCCCATCGACCCCCAGCAGGGCTGTTACAGCCATTACCCATTCCTAGCCGGCCTTGGTCTCATGTGGCAGTGGACTTTGTCACGGGGCTGCCACCATCTGACGGACATACGGTTGTGCTGACGATTGTCGACAGATTTTCTAAAGCAGCTCACTTCGTGCCTTTACCCAAGCTGCCGTCCGCTCGGACTGCTGATCTTCTGGTGAGTCATTTGTTCCGGTTACACGGGATCCCTTGGGACATTGTGTCAGACAGAGGTCCACAGTTTACCTCCTAGGTTTGGAAGGCGTTTTGTACGGCGTTGGATATCTAGGTTAGTCTCTCCTCTGGTTATCATCATAATCAGACCAATGGACAGACGGAAAGGGCAAACCAACAGATGGAGGTGGCACTGAGGTGCACATCATCCGCCAATCCTGCAAGTTGGAGCACTCAGCTGCCGTGGGTAGAATATGCCCACAACACGTTGGTGAATGCCTCCCTAGGTATGTCTCCATTTCAGTGTTGTTATGGTTATCAACCGCCTCTATTTTCTGATCAGGAACAAGAGCTGGCAGTTCCTTCGGTTCAGGAACACTTGCGCCGGTGCCATCAGGTATGGAGAAGGGCCCGTTCAGCTCTTGTACGCGCCTCTGCCCAGTCACAGGTTCAAGCCAACCGCCACCGCACTCCGGCCCCTAGGTACGCTCCGGGACAGAAGGTTTGGCTGTCCTCCAGGGACCTGCCGTTGCGGGTTGAGGCTACGAAATTGGCACCACGGTTCATCGGCCCGTTTGAAGTAGAGAAGGTCATCAACCCTGCGGCAGTTCGACTGAAGCTTCCTCGGTCTCTTAGAATTCACCCTACCTTCCATGTGTCCAGGATCAAGCCGGTCAGGTCCAGTTCCCTGATTCCTCCCTGTCCTCCCCCGCCTCCGCCCAGGATGATTGACGATCATCCAGGCATACACGGCGGATCATGGATGTCTGGCGCCGGGTCGGGGCCTTCAGTTTTTAGTGGATTGGGAGGGTTATGGACCGGAGGAACACTGTTGGGTGCCTCGGAGAAACATTCTAGATCCTTCTCTGATTCGAGAGTTTTTTCTTCGCCATCCGGAGAAGCGGGAAAGGCCGCCAGGTGGCGTCCATAGAGGGGGGGGTACTGTCACAGTGGATCAGGACTCTGCACAGTTGGCGCGGATTCGCACCCGGCTCCCCCGCCCCTACTGATTCGCAGAGGGGAAACAGGTGTGCGGGAGCGCCGGCGGAGCAAGCCCAGCTGATCCGAGTTGATAATCAACAGAGGTTAAGAAGCCCTGCAGCCTGCTCCTCGATGCCAGATCGTAACACTTACTACCGTTAGTAATACGTCTCGTGTTCGAATGCCTTGTGATATTTATGATTACTTACCTGTTCCTTTTGTTCATCTCAGATCCTTCCAGTCCTGCCGTCAGTCCTGTTCCCGCTCCACCTCTGTCTTCTCTTGTACCGTCCAGTCCTGTCATCGGTCCCGCTCCAGCCCAGCCCCGGTCTTGTCCTGCTGCACATCGCTATCCCCGAAGAACCCGCTATTCCTAAGTTGTCCTTTTTGTCAAAATAAATCTGTTTTGTTACTTTACGTGTGTCTCTGCGTTTGGGTTATCTGCCAGTCCATAACATTACCAGTGGCGGCTGGTGGTGATATTAGGCAGAGGGGTTAATAGATGCATTGTCATATTTAGTAGCACACACTACAGCAACAGCTGCATCACATTTAATACAAATTGTCACACACAACGGCTTGCACGTACAACTTTAGACATAACTGAAAATTTGGAATGCTGCTTTTCTTTGGCTTTACTTAAATTATTAATAAATTTAGCTGATATATACAGACTGTCAATCAGAACAAAATCTCAAAAATGTACACAATTGTGTCTCTCCTGGAGAGGACACGGACTGTGGCAAGAAACAAATTATGGCAATTAAGCCAACTGTCAATGGCACAACCCAGGAAAGAAGCACATTTCTCGACAACATAGCAGTGAGTTGTCCTATTATTGTTTCATCTGATTTACAAGGCAGAGTAGCATTTACATTTGATGTCTTCACACATTAAAGGTACCTTTGAAAAGCGGAAATTGCAGTGATTGGCTGAAAGCACAAAATTACCATCTACCTAAAGTACAAATCAGACCTCTAATTAAGGATGAGATTTTTTTTAAGTTAATGCAGATGCAAGACTATTAGCTTTGGTAGGGCACATGACCTAGGCCACATCAAAGTGAAGTGTAAGAGACTAACAGTGGCCAGAAAGGGGAACATTTAAAGCAAGAGAAACACAACAATGCACAGATTTACATCAGCTTTTTATTGTTGTTATTTGACAAAGGACCTTATAATGTACAGTTACTTCTGGAAGTACAGTACATAAAGCCAATTAACAGGGGTTTTAGAGATAGGAAGTAAGACTAAACCAGTTTTCAAACATTTTACATTTAAAAGCCAATTACTTCCAGTTGGGCCTCGGAGAGATGTAGCGCTTCACTGAGGTCTCCTCCATAAACCTTTTTTTTTACCCTTGGAATCCTCATGTGAACTTTGCAGGTTTAAATTGTATTTTCCTGGGAATTCTTTTAGTCTGAATTCCTTAAATCATCCTGACGGTCAAATGTGCTAAAGATAGTGAAGAAGCCAACAATGCTAGCTTTATGCTAACAATGCTAACAATGATAGCTAGCCAGAAAAAGAGGCCCTTGGCTGGCAAGAAAAGCCGCACTTTAGCCTTGAAGGCACGATGAGGCAGGTGCTGGTGCTGTTATAGACTTGTTTTTGGTCCTGATTGTCTTACGGACAGCCATTCCCATGAAGAGTTGATAGCATCGCAACGTGTTAAGTGTCATGCCACACACAAGCCAACAGTTTCCCCTTCTTCATAAACAATGGCTCATCAATTTGTTTAAACTGTAAAACATTTTTCTCAGGTTTTCCTGCATTCTTTTCCTTGTGCTTCTTACTGTCCCACATAAACCAGTGCCACGTTCAGCTAATTTACTGGCAACAGCTGGTGACATGTAGTACATGTAAACCTGGTGCCCTTTATCTTTGTATTGTGCCAGTAGTTTACAGACTACTGAGTGGGTGGCACTTATGTCACCGGCTGCATCAGTATGCTGTCCGGTGTGTAAAAAACACTGAAAAACATACCCTGACCTGCTTTCAATCAATTCATAGGCTCTGTAGCCATATTTATCCAGTTTTCTGGGATTATAGTCTTTTAGGGTTGATCTTTCCTTGAATGCTATTGTCATCTCATCTAAGGAAAGGTCTGTAAACCGCTGAAAAAGCAAGGCAGTATTGTTCTAATTATTTTTACACACCTGGCTGATCTTTTTTACATACTAGTTGTTAACAAAATGCTAGAAAGACAGGATGTTTTTCAAATCTGTTCCTAGACATTACCTTGATATAATGTCTAGGAACTGACATATATACCAGGAGTATATGTGGGCCAAAATGATGCTTAATAATCTTCAATCTTGGGATGCTCAACAAGTCCCATAGACAGATGCAAAAATAAGAATGTTTTTATTTCAAACACACATACGTTAAACCACTAATAAAACCTGGACTGTTTTGACAAAAAAACCTGATGAGCATATCTGTTATTCTTGTTGGTAACAAGGTTCCAAAACTGTCTGTCAAAAGAAAATCAATCAGATGCACATCAATCAGATCTCTCCCCACAATAGCCAGTACGTTAATCTAAATGCGTTATCAATTTCTGATACAATTCCTGATCTTTTATGTGTTCCCGCCCTCATCACTGTAGATAGGTCTGTAGCTATAGTCTCTCACCCGCATTTCTCTTCTCCCAAAACCTGTCTCCTCTCTGTCCCCTCCTGTGTAGACTGTCTGAAACTGCATGGGTGGAAAGACCCTCATCTCCACTTGCACCTTCACCCTGGCTGCTATCCTCACTGTCCTTTAGTTCAGACTAACTGGCCACAATCTAGAGTGTACGCTGCCTAAGGCCCAAAGTGAATGGGATCGGCTACAGCTGTGTTTTTCAACCACTGAGACCGTGAGAAATTGTCGGGTGTGCCGTGGAAAATTATTCAATTTCACCTGATTGGTTCTCTAAGCAAGCGGTGTGTAGTGAACATTTACATGCTCTTCCACTAGAGATCAGAATCGTGCTAAATACAAAAGAACATCATCATGCTGCGAGTGACACAACGTCGCAGGTTATACATCAAAGGTAATAGCGATGGATAAATATTTGAAAAGAAAAAGTAGTCCATCTGTCCTGGGTCCTTGAGAAAATTCCGACCCTGACAAAGGCCCTAGCCTGAGTAGTGGTCAGAAGAAAGCCAAAAAGGGTAAGCTCAATACAATACAATGAAAGTTATCTTGCCTTTGAATTTACTTTTACTGGGGAACCAACCAAGCTAAGCTTTTTCAGTTCTGCTCCCTTTCTCCACAACCTATCAAATATCAATCTATAAATATAAAAAAAAAAGAGAGACTTTTAATAAAATATATTTATTTTCTTTTTTTTATATACCAGAGCACATGCACAATAATAATACAAATGAGCGTGGCACAAGAAAGACTAGAGTCGGCCGAGAATGTTTGTTTATTTAATCAGATTATGCCATAATTTCTAAACTGCTGCAGTGATTACAGAGTCATAATAATGTTCTGTTGGTCATGTTTTCCACCACTCAAACTTCCTCTTTTGTGAACAAAAAGCCAAACCACATGCTGCAGCTTCACTCAGAGCAGCTCCTTCACAGTCTTTGACCAACCTCTAAAACCATTCATTCAGAAGACCTGCTATGGGCCAAAACAGGAAACTGAGGTTAAAATGGAAGTGCTTCTACAACAAATACAGCAGTCATAAATATTTTGTTGTTGTTGCTGCTGAATATAAAATTTATCCAAATGCATCTAAATATATTTCCGTAAACATTTTTTGGATGCATTTTTAAGACCCATGCTGAAAGACAGGAAGATAAGACACATTACATTCACACCTCTTTTTGAAAGCTAAACCACAACAGCAGTGAACTTTCCATTCATTGTGTCATTGTAAGGGGGCATTGTGTAGAAAGACTTCATGTAAATTATAATATGCTACAACTGCGAAGGAGAAGGCATCTATAAATACTTTAATTACATTTCACATGTAAGTGTATCTCAATTCTAATGTTTCAGCTTAAAAACATTAAAAGATAAGTGGCTTTTTCAATAAAATTCTGCTCATGACATTATATTCCTGAAATGATTGTTTTGGCAGACTCACTGGTTTGTGACCCTATTTTTATGTTTATTTTTTTTACAATTCACTGAGTATGGTTAAATAATGACAAAATGGGTTGGACTGACGTATGCAGCCTGTAGCAATGGAATGGATCTGACTTCACTTCCTGTCACTGGACGTAGACATTTTCTTACAACTGTCATGTCAACTAATTCTAAAATATAAATGTATGCAGGGCTGGACTGGGACAAAAAAAAGGCCCTGGCATTTTTGCTCAGACCGGCCCACCACAATCGGTCAGACACAACCAACTAGTACACCATCCTTGCGGTCCCTGTAGATATGCATATCTACTGTTCCATTCCAAAAACCCCTACAAAGCTGAGAACTAAGTGCCATGGACCAGTGTACCAGTGCAAGTGGACCAGTGTACTCACTCTCTCTTGACAGACTCCCTGGTGATCAAAGGTGGCAGTGGAGTAGGGCCTACACAAAGTGAGGGCATCCTGAGAGAGAGAGAGAGAGAGAAGGAGAGAGAGAGGTACGAGAATGATGACTGAATGAGTAAAATGATCACCATACAAGTATCTTTAATATATAATAATGTAGAGAGATGGTTGCATATATTTTATACTTACTTAGTGGAAATGGCTCCATGGTGCTCTGAACATCCTCAAAACAATGAACTACAAAAGTGAGGGCATCCTGAGAGAGAGTGGGGAATAATGAGTCACATTTTCAGTCTACAATATTATGAATATTTTTATAATAATATCAATAATCTCATCTCACCTTACAATAACAGCAGTTTCCTCAGTAGCTTGCTCTTCTCTGCAACTCTGTCAATTACAGTGTCAGTGTCCAAAGCAACAAGGATGTCCTTTTCAGTGGCCATCAACATGAAGGCTTCCAATTTGCTGGCAGACAGGCTGCTCCTCAGTCGGCTTTTGATATATTTTAGGGTTGAAAATGATTGTTCGCAGGCCACCTGGGTTATTGAAAGTGTCAGCAAAAACTTGTATGCAAGTCCAAGCAGGGGATATGCATCAGTGAGCATGTTGAATCTCTGGAGAATCTGATAGCAGCACAGTTGGCAGTCTTTGCAGGAGGCACAGCTTTTGTTGATGATCTCCATGTCCTCTTCCTTTCCATCAGGTCCATCCTCCGGTCACATATTCTTCCAGTGGTGACTCTTTCAGCTTGTCCCACTGTCCCACTAAGCTTTTCAGCTCATACTGCAGGTTGTCAACTGTTGCTTTATCATCAAATTAAACCAGGCACTTGCTGAGGTCTTCAAGTGGAGATTTAGGAAGAGCATGGTTTCGGATCAGGGAGAAGTTTTTGGGATCCAGAAATGACAAATCTGCATAAAGAGTGCCATGTGTCAGAAATCTTTGGTGGATGGCCTCAATAGCTGTATCAACAATTTGGTTATGAACCTTTACCTCGTAGGCTCTCTCAGCATCAATTATGGTGTCATCCTGAGACATCTCACCCAGCATGGCTTTCTTCTTCTTCTTTTCTGTGGCAGTGCAACCTCCACTTCCATGTCGGTCTCCTCATCTTGCTGCTCAAGTTTTTCATTTGCCCATTTCACAAATGGAATAATTGAGCTGTCAGTATTGTCTCATACCTGAGTAGGCCCTCTTTGTATCCTCTGGCTTTGGTGCGTACATTTCCTTTCACAGTCTTCAGTTCCTGTATGGCTGTGAGCGTGGACAACACATCAATGTACATGTCTTGAGGCTTTCCAAATGATCCAAATATTTTGTTCAGAGCATCGTGCTTAGCCCACCAACGTGTCTCTCCTATTGGAGCAATGCGTCTGAATCTCTTGTCATGGCTCTCCTTCTCCCAAATGTTCACTCTCTGATATGACTCCCTGATGAACACTGCTGTGTCATTGAGGAGATCAAACAGTGATCCACTCTCTATCACTATTTGAGTGGTATCAGACAGCACGAGATTCAGGACATGTGAATAGCACCATACCTTGATCCTGGTGACACATGCAACTTTTTGCTCTTCTCAATCACATTACTTAGATGCTCTTTTAAACACACATCATATTTTCCCAATAAAATGATCAGCTCCAAAAAATGTCCATGGTCGAGGCTATCGTTGTCCAGGGTATATGCAGCCTCATTCTCCACCTGTCTGTAGCTTAGACCCCTCTTTCCTATCACTTTTACGACCTCCACTACCCTTTCCAAAACCTGACGCCTCTTCTTGACCTGATTTCTGTGCTCTGTCAGCTGTCTGCCCCCCAGTAGATTTTTGATGTCAGTTTTTGAGCAGTTTAAAAAATAAGCTTCGGCACAATTTCTGTGCGCCATGCTTTTTTCATGCTCTTCCGATCTCTGGTGCATATGTCTCCAGTCTGAAATTCCATTTATGAAAATGTTGGAGTCAGTTGGCTTGCTGAAGGCCAGACATAAAAAACAAAATAAAGCATGACGTTCATGACAATATGTCAGCCACTTTATGCTTTTTTTTTATCCTTACTGGTGAACACCTTCTTCACCACAGGGTTTTTAGCATCTTGTTTGGGGTGATAATTTAAAAACACCTGCATCATGGCAGGCGCAGGACGGGCAAAGTAGTCTACAGCCTGTTCCTCCCTGTCTCTCTCCTCCACTGCTAACTCAACCTGGCTTGACTATACATAAGGACAGAGAGAGAGAGGATTACAATTATTTGGAAGAGTTATTAAAAGTACACTTAGTAAGGATCCATTTTGGTTATATAGTCCTGTATTCTTGAAGAGCAGGATTTCTAGATGGACAAAGTGCTCCATGTTATAAAAGCTAGTTAACCCTTTAGAACCCAATATAATGTGGATGTAGAATACTGCTAATTCTAAAAGAAATGTTTTTTTTCCAATGAACCAGACAGCAGAAAAACTAGTTTACAATTGCAAGTATAGGCTACTTTGTTTTAAAGAGCACAAAACCCTCTTTAATATGACACCAAACAAGATTTACCTCTCATTGTTAAGATACTCCCCTTAAAAAACAAAAAGAAAACCAACCTATACTACCAAATTACTCACACAAAACGTCCTAAAAATATATGATATTTTGGAGTGTGTAAAGTGATGAGACAGGAGACGGAGGTGAGTCGAGTCTTCTTTACTAAACACTTCAATATTCACACAATTGTACAGCGAAACAACAGTAAAGCCAGAACTTTCTAACGTCCCTTCTACTGCACCCCGAACTCTGAATACCCGCTCCCTTAAAGAGACCGCTTCTGGGTGAATGTCTACTAACGCTTAATCACTTAGATCACTACAATATTCATATTATTCACTCACCATAAATATTGCATATTAATGATGTTGGAAATTCATTAGAAACATGAGCAAATATCTACTTCTGAATATACAGCTAAACAAAATATACAGCTTTCAAAATGCAAGGCGGTTTTAATCCCCAAATAGCATGCGTTACTCTGGGCGCTTTGACGCAGCCATTCTGAGTAATAATTAAAATAATCAAATGGCATCATTTAAGTTTTTCTAGAGAAGGGCCGTACGGCCATTATGGGTATTAAAGGGTTAACATTAGAATAGTCAGCCAAAGTTGCAATTGAATAAGTTAACTCTGCTAACCTATCTACAAAAACAATGCAAAATAGCTTATGCTGTGTTATTTGACTTTAGCTGACTGAGTGGCTAGTGCAGTGGGTGACAATCTGACAGACTATATAATGGCAACAACGATTAAGTTGTCTTATTATAATATTCATTAATTTAGGTAAATCATCATCTTCGTCGTGGCCCAACCAGGCCCACACACACACACACACTTTCCTCCTGCACCCCCTGATTAACACTCCTCCCTGTTAATCATGTAGCTAACATGCTTACCGCTTCAATTACACTCCTGCTCACTCTGTCCCTCCTTGACTTTACTATCAGACACCTGCTCCTCTGCCTGGGTCCCGCCGGCGCTGCCATGGCTAGTCACCTCTCCTCCATATTTCTGTAAAATGTCATCAGGTACTGTAGGCTTGGATACTGAAGCTACAGCACTAAACATGTCTGATATTTTTGCACATGTTGAGGCATCAACCTCTAGCATTTTAATTTTTTAGGCCCGCAACTTCTCCGCACCCCCCTTGCACTTTTGTTTCTCCATCCTAAATCCACAGATTTCTGGCTCTGAGCCACTAACTGCATCTGACACAAGAAACAGAGGAGGAGGGGTGGAGCCTGTTAAGAGATGATTGGGCCAGCCCAGTGTCAGTATGAAAAATGAACCAATGGGCCGCTGTCCCTGCTTTATGGGCCGGTCATTGGCCAATTAAAAAAAGAAAAAAAAATCATATTATATGGACCGGCCCCCAAGTGCGTTGGCCCACCGGGCATTTGCCAGGTATGCCAGATTACCAGTCCAGCCCTGAATGTATGTCTTCAGAAGTTCTGAGCTGTTTTTTTGGACTACTTACCTTTTGTAGTTAGTTGACCTTACAAAGACAATACGTTTGTTAGCCCTTTAACACTAGAAGTCCCAGAGATTTGTAACCCTCCTTTAGCCAAGTGGAAGCTAACTGGCTAGTCTTTTGGCTATCATTAGCATCAATTCATGTGTAAATATGGTCATTACCTGAGCAATCTGCAGGGGGGTTGGGGGTGTGTGTGAATGGTTGCTGGTGGCTTGTTTGTATGTGTGGGGGAGGGAGGGCTGCTAAAAGCAGAGAACTCGGCAGGCCTTGGAAATGATCCTGAGTGAAGTAAACCCTTGTGACTCAGATGGAGAAGACATACACACGTGGACAAAAATGTTGGTACCCTTCAGTCAATGAAAGAAAAACTCACAATGGTCACAGAAAAAACTTTATTCTGACAAAAGTAATAATAAATAAAAATTCTATGAATGTTAACCAATGAAAGTCAGACATTGTTTTTCAATTATGCTTCAACGGAATTATTAAAAAAAATAAACTCATGGAACAGGCCTGGACCAAATTGTTGGTACCCCTAGAAAAGACTGTAAATAATGTGACCAAATGGACATGTTAATTCAAGGTGTGTGCACTAATTAGCATCACAGGTGTGTACAATTTTGTAATCTGTCAGTGGGCCTATTTATGGGGCTTCAGGTAGTCACTGTGTTGTCTGGTGACATGGTGTGTACCACACTCAACATGGACCAGAGGAAGCGAAGGAAAGAGGTGTCGCAGGAGAATAGAAAGAAAATTATAGACAAGCATGATAAAGGTAAAGGCTATAAGACCATCTCCAAGCAGCTAGATGTTCCTGTGACTACAGTTGCACATATTATTCAGAAATTTAAGATCCATGGGACTGTAGCCAACCTCCCTGGACGTGGCCGCAGGAGGAAAATTGATGACAAATCAAAGAGACGGATAATCCGAATGGTAACAAAAGAGCCCAGAAAGACTTCTAAAGAGATCCAAGGTGAACTCCATGCTCAAGGAACATCAGTGTCAGATCGCACCATCCGTCGTTGTTTGAGCCAAAGTGGACTACATGGGACCGGAAACAACTGGAGCAGTTTGCTCATGAGGAGTGGGCCAAAATACCTGCTGAGAGATGCAGAAGTCTCATTGACAGTTACAGGAATCGTCTGATTGCAGTGATTGCCTCAAAAGGTTGTGCAACAAAATATTAAATTAGGGGTACCAACAATTTTGTCCAGGCCTGTTTCATGAGTTTATTTTTTAAAATAATTCTGTTGAAGCATGGTTGAAAAGCAATGTCTGACTTTCAATGGTTAACATTCATAGAATAATCATTTGTCACCAATTGCATCACCCCTACAACCCTGGTCTACATATCACCGTTGATGAACAGCTTTTCCCGTCAAAGACTTGCTGCTGTTTCCTACAGTATATTGCAACTAAACCTGACAAGTTTGGGATCAAGTTTTGGGTGGCTTGCACCTGAAATCCAAGTACATTTGTAATGTCCTCCCATATCTTGACAAGGACCCTAGTCATCCCAGTGGAGAGAGACTGTCTGAAAATGTAGTGATGAGGCTGATGGAACCATTCCTAGACAAGGGCAGAAATGTTACGGACAATTTCTTCACATCGCTGTCACTTGCGCATAAACTTCTTAGCCGGAAAACCACTATCCTTGGCACAGTCAACAAGATTCCCCGGGAAATTCCTCAATCCGCTAGACACACAGATCGCAATGAATTCACCACTCAGGTATGTTGCAGGTCGTTTGTGGTTCTATGTTTATGTGTTTCTAATTTTTAGAATCAACACCGCCAAGTGTGTCATTGTGTGTAAAATTGCTATGAAAATAACAATTTATCTTATTTATTAGGTGTTTTCAACCACTGCTGCTACGCTGATGGCGTATGCGCCCAAACGGAAGAAGACTGTCTACATTCTTAGCAGCATGCACAGCGTGATTCAGACTGAAAATACCACCAAAAGGAAGCCAAACACTGTCACCTTTACAACACCACAAAGTGCGGCGTGGATGTGATGGACCAGATGGTGCGGGAGTACACTGTCCGCACAGGACACTGAATGCACATGTGCTGTATCAAGCATGCACCAGAAGGCAGGAAAGACGGGTGGACTTCCTGGTGGAGCTTGCAAGAGAGTTGGCTAACTCTCATATGTGTGCGACGAAGGCAAGAAAAGAACAATTCCTTCAGACACAACCCTCCACACCTAGCCCTGGAAAAAGAGCCATGTGTCAGGTCAAACACCAATGCAAGAACAATCATGCCACTGTGCGATGTGTTCACTGCTCCAGATACACATGTGGTAAATGCAGACGGGAGATACAATGGCAGTGCCAGGATTGTGAGTGATTGCTGGAATGTACTCACTAACTTTTTTATATTATTTGTAAATATGTGTACAAATGGTTGGTTTCTTTATTTTATTTTGTACTATTTTTATCAATAAATCTCAGCAACAAAGGAAAAAAAACCTTGTGTGTTTTCTCCCTAAGATGGCAAAGTGAAACACAAGTTTCCTTGAAGTGGCTTAGCATGGCCCCACATAGTTTACATAACAAAAGCAACTGTTCACAGCTGATTAAGGATATTAGTCTAAAACCTTCCAGCCCATCGGCTGACCGGCGGGTTTTATAGGTAGAAAAGCCAAATGGCTGCTCTCTGGGACTTCTAGTGTTAAAAAGTATTGTCCGCCAAACTAGTATTAAATGTTACATGGTTAATAAATGAAAGAGTAAATTGTGTGATGTTATGAACAGTCAAAGTGAAACATACAGGTACAGCAGCCAACTGTATGTATCAACATTTACAATAACGTCACTGAATGCATATAATTAGTAGCCTGGCTCCGCCCTCCTACGTACTTCCGCTCAATTTCATTTCGCTTCAGTACTACGTCTGGGATTGCTGTATATTCTTAGGTTTCCAGAAATCAATTTTTTGTAGGACCAATCAGCGAACAGAGGGAGTGGCTGAGAACGATGACGTTGATGTAGTGCAGTTTGCGTTGGATCGACGTTAGCGATTGGCTATGGCAGATCCTGAGTGACTCTGGGCAGATCCAATAGTTTTAAACTTCAACAGAGTTCCCGCATACAAGGAAGTAAACGCTTGTCAATGGAGCGAGGCCAGACTCTCTGTACAAATGAAATGTACGAGAGTCTGGTAGAACCAGGCTATATAATTAGTGTACTAAGTGGTAATACTTGTCAGCTTATATTTTATAGATTTATTCAGTGTCTGTGTCAAAGAAGAATTAAAACATACACTGAGACTGGAGCTTGGCAAAAAATACAATAAAACATAGGTACATTTGAGATTGTGTGTATATTAATTCATTTATATTCTACTGTCTATGCTGTTAAGGGTCACTAGGGACTGGAGCCCATACCAGCGGTTCAGAGCATTAGGTGGGGTAAACCCTGGACAATCACCAGCTAATAAGGTACTTAGAGACTCATTTATTCACTTTGGGCAATGTAGATTCATCAATTCCTTGTACAAGCATGTTTTTGGACAGTGGGAAAAAGAAGAGACATTCATTTTGACATCCTGCACCTCCAATAAATACTTGTGTGGAAACTTTTCAAAAATATAGTTAAAATTGTTGATTCATCTTTGTAAAAGTGGTACAATACATAAGCTCATATTAATATTATCTTTGGAGTGTTTATCAGAGGTGTAAAGTACTTGAGTAAATGTACTTCGTTACTGTACTTAAGTATTTTTTGGCTACTTTGTACTTGTACTGAGTATCAAAAATACTATATGCAACTCTCTACTCAACTACATTTTTGATTGAATACTTGTACTCTTTACTCCACTACATTTGAACTGACACTTACCGTTACTCGCTACATTGTGTTTGTGCACGTCAAGTCAACATTGTCTGCCGTGGCTTGTTTCTTGGGTGTAAGAGGCGATATGGCCATCTGCAGGCTATTGAAGGTACTGGATGCTATTTGCCTATATGCGTTACCCCCTTGTGAACGTGAATTAGCAGCCTGCCGAATGCCAGGTGTTTCACATAAATTAGCTAAATTAGCACTTCATGCAGTGCCAGCACTGATTAGGCTTTTTTTGTTTTGTTTTTGTTTGTCCATTTTACTGAAAATACCTTTTTTTGAAAATGTTTTACTCATGCCTTTTTTGAAAATGTTTTACTTTTTTGAGCACTTGAGTTTGACTTGGACAGACTTGTTTAATCTGTGTTTTTGGTCTGCCGTGTCGAAATTGAGGTGTTCAATTCCTTTTCTATATTACGAAGTAAAACCTCATAAATAAACGTTCTTGTTTTTCACTGAACTACAATATCTCTTTGTGTTGAGGACTAGTGCATCTTTGAGCCAACATTCAGTACGAGTAAAATACTTAAGTACTTTTAAAATGGGATACTTTAAGACTTTTACTCAAGTCGTATTTAAATTGGTGACTTGTAACTTGTAGTATTTTTACAGTAGGGTATCTGTACTTTTACTCAAGTATGGCTTTCAGGTACTCTTTACACCTCTGGTGTTTATGAACACAAAAACATTTGTCTTCAGCTACTGCTGGTGGTTCATGTGTTGTGTGTTGACAACATTATTTCCATTGTGGTGGTATAAAGCGAACAAGCACAGACCAATCACATTGTGCCACGGGGCCCCTCCTTCTGATATCCTTATATTAAGCCACCATCTTATAATACAAATGCAGTGTACTGTTGTATCTGGTAACGAGAAAATGTTCTTCATATTATATGCACTGCTTCTTCTCAAAGTTGTAGGTAAGTATTTAAAACCAGCAGAAATCTCAACTTGTTACTGCACAGGATACTTTGAAACTTTTATTTATTTTGTTTTGCAGATGGCAATGATCCTAAGTTTGTGACAAAAGCTTTTGATGTTGGAAAACCTGTTACTCTTACATGTCCTCGAGCGAATGAGATTAAAACATCCTTCTATTGGATCAGACTTCTTTCTGGAAACCTGCCTGAGTTTTTAGGAGGAACGTGGGCATTTGATTATGAAGGTGTTAATGACATGCCCTGCTTTACAACAAAACAAGAGCCTGGAACATTCGTCCTAAATATAAAAGCTGCAAATCTAAATGATACTGGGTTTTACTACTGTGTGAAGGTATTTCAACTTAACATGGAATTAGTTTCAGGAGCATTTCTGACAAGTAAAGGTAAGTCACGTGAGATGTTATGTTTCATGTTTTTATTGCACCTTTTATGATTAACGTTGTTTATGTTTCTCAGGACCAGAGACAAACATCACTGTCCTCAGTCCAGACCTCACCTCTGATCCGGTTCATGCAGGAGACTCTGTGAATCTGCAGTGTTCGATCCAAACTGAGAATCAAGAGTGTTTTGAGGATCACATGGTTTTCTGGTTTAAAGCTGGACTGGATCAGTCTGGTCCTGGTTTTGTCTACACTCAGAGGAACAGCTCTGTTAAATGTGACAGGAGTCCAGAAGCTCACGGTCCTCTCCAATGTTTCTACACTTTCTCCAAAAACATGAGCCTCTCTGACGCTGGGACATACCACTGTGCTGTAGCAGCATGTGGACACATCCTCTTTGGAAATGGAGTCAAAGTCCACGTTAAAGGTAATAGCTGTATTTTAATTAATTTGGTAATTCTTTAGTAACATGTTCTATATAATTTATTTAACCTTCACTGATATTGTCTCTATATTGTTTTTTTGCAGCAGAAAACAAGTGTGTTTTACTGAAGACAGTCCTGATTGTGCTCAGTGTTGCTTTAAGCATCAGTCTCATTGTTATAGTCGTCCTCTTTTGTTTTATCAAGAAGTCTTGTGATTGTCTCAATGGTAAAATAAGTATTTTTATTTTTTTTCTAAATCAGAAGGTGATACCCTGAATAAAAAAATCATAAAATATCCCAATTTTTTTTCAGCCGGACAAAATTCAAATGATGCACCAGTGAGTGAGGAATGCCAAAACCAGTCGGTAAGATGTTTAAAAGAGAAACAAGAATTTTTACAATGTTGTCTATTCAAATATTAAATCATTATATTTCACAGAGAGACCGTGATGTCACGTATTCTGCTCCAAAGTTTACCAAGAAAAGAGCTGACAAAGCCCAGCGCAGGACTGTTAAGTCTGCAGAGGAACATGTAGTCTACTCTGATGTCAGAGATTTACATTACAAGTATTAGTGCTGGGCAACGATTAAAGCTTTTAATCGCGATTAATCGCACAATGTTCTGTGATTAATCGCGATTAACCGCATTTTACACAAAATTTAATAATGAATTCAAAATTTGTGTACTGCATACTTTTATTTTGAAAGAACTGCTATATGAACTAAATTGCAATAACATTTGGTTTGCACTTCAAACAACACTTTAAACAAGTAGGTGTTTTTTAAAGCAGCTAAAGGTTAGTAGCAGTTAAAATATTTCTTGTAAACTTTAACATTAATGTAATCAAATTAAATATTAAACCAAAAATATTTGCCACTGCCAGGGCATTAATATTTTGTTTAGTTTGTTATAGAAAAACAAGTTATGTCCAGAGCTTGAATCATAACATTATAACAATATAAACAATATAAATGTCTCTCTTGTGTTTTCATTACAGTCAGAGCATGTGAATGCAGTTCCCGCGCGTTTCACACACCCTCTCCGGCCACGTTGAGTTGAGTTGTGCGCTTTTCACTTGTAAAATTCAAGGGTGCATGGGTAATGTAGTCTCTGCTCTCTTTGGGACGAATTAGGAGGCGTGCATTGTTAATGGCGCTCTCGAAAGCAAAACCTCTATTAAAACAGATGTCCAAATGAGCGTACAGGTACGCTAAAAGCACGTTCTGGGCGCAGGGAGAAGTGGCGGTACTGAGTACCGGTGCGTACCGGCCCACTTAAAGCACTGGATGAGGGCGGCTCATACGTGCAGTCATTCGTTGCGATCCTAAGAATGTTCTTCAGACCGACATCTTTCACTATACTAATTGGTCGCACGCGCCGTTAATGAATAATAAAATAATTGTTGCTGTTAATTCATTAATGCGTTAATGCGTTAACTTGCCCAGCACTAATAATAATAATAATTGTATATATATATATATATATATATATATATATAGCAACGTATTAATAAAGAAATGTCTTAAATATATATTTAAGACATTTCTTTCTTAATACATTGGCGTTTTTAACTGCTAGACAATAATAATGAAATATGCACATAGCATCTGCTGACTTTTGTAAAGCTTTATCTGCTTTGATGCAAGTGACAACATTAAATTTTGCTTTTTGTTCATTCTTGCTGCTCCATCAATTCTTCAGTTCTTTATAAACAATATCATCACTACATTTTGGGGGTCTCTTGTCTTTTAGAAGTGACTGATGTATTTATGGAGCACTTAAAGAACTTTGGCCCAATAACAGCACCACTGAATAAATTACAGTTCCTTCTTTCCTCTGGTAACTGATGTATAATGCAACAATTGACAAAGAGCAAAAAAAAAAAAAAAATGTATAGTCAAAATAGAAACCGTACTACAATATCACAGCAACTGGCTAAAAAACAAATATAGCATTGACCATGAATGAAAAGTTCACGCTGCACAAGTTTAACTATTTCTCTGCAATGAGGACTGGAAATATAAACGTCTGAGTAATCATTGTAATAAAACAGTTAAAACAAAAACAAGGTGCAAACAAAACAAAAATATTCATTTAGTGCCATCCCTCCATCATTGTCTCTGTCAGGAAATAGAAAAGGGTTCCTGTCAGTTATCAACCTGCAGTTACTGAAAGTGAAACAATAAATGCATGTTTACATCGACCACAATGCTTCTCTCAACAGTGTGTGTTGATGCTTCAAACAGACCTTTGCACAGTCACAGTGGAGACTTCAGTGTAGCATTTAGAACCACTGAGGGGGCCTTTTGATTTTGTCAGAGTAACATTACAAAGAGGAAATACTATGTGTTTGAGAAATGGTTATATTTTAAGCATTTCTCTTTTTTTGTGTGTTTTTTTTTTTTTTAATCAATATAATATATAGCCTGGAACCAAAATAAGAATACAATCAAATTTATGGGTTTTCCACATTTTATTTTATATAATATATGACATTTGAAAAAGGAAATAAAAAAATATATATTACAACGAGAGCAATGAATAAAATAAAGCAAGTGCAATGAATAAATACTTTTTTCATTTTGCTTTTTGTGTTGAAGACAAAACAATAGTAGAAACAAGCAAAGTGACTAGAGTCACAAGCAAAGATCAATCATATTGCTCATAAATGGACTGATATATTTATGTAAGGATCATCGTCTTATAAACCTTTATCACTGTTTCATGTGGATCGACTGAGGAGGATCGACCCAACCATCTACTGTAGGAAGAACTGTAGGAAATGGGAAGCTTTCAAGAGAGGAGAGTTTTTTTTTCAAGGCCTGCATTTGAATTTTCCCTGAGCGATAAATCAAATATATGTTGTGTTATCACCAGAGTTTCCATCTGTGAACAAGAGTATACCATGTAGCTAATTGTTAACATGATTGTTAACATGGTAAAACATTAGTGTCAGTTTGATTTAAAGGTGTTACAGAAGATGCTTTTGACAACTGAGAAACCAATGACTGTAAGTGAGACTCCAAAAATTGAAAGTAAACTCCTCCCAAATCTCATGCACGAGCTTTGGAACATGAGTTGTTTATTACCAGTATTCACTGTGTCTCGTTAGTGGTGTCACTGTCAAACTCATCGCTGGACAGTATTCACACTATTACTCGCAGCCTTACCAAACTGCCTGTTTCTTTACAGTGTCGGAATACAAGTTTGTATCTTTCCCAAACTCCCCAAATTTTTTCACAAAAAAATAAACAAAAGTTACCTGTCCAGCAGAACTCTGTCGTCAGACGCATCAGTAGGAAGCCTTTTCTGTGTCTTCAGAGCACGCCATCGTGAAGCTCTTTTTTTCTCCTCTTCTCATTTCTCAACTCAAAAGGAGATTTTCTTTTGCCACTACCTGCTTAAGGTTGTTTCTCAGCCATTTTGCAATTTCACTGTCAGACCGGCTGAGCAACAATTCATAAAAGTCGGGGATAGCACCGGAGCGACATAAACACACTGTCTACGCAACATTCATAGTACTAAGTTTTTGAATGTTTTTTGTTTTTTTTAGTACACTTGACAGTTGGTTATATTTCGGGGGCGCAGTGGCTCAGCGGTAGAGCAGTTGTCCAATAACCAGAAGGTTGGCGGGTTCGATTCCCGCTCTCCTCTGTTCATACTGTCGTTGCGTCCCTGGGCAAGACACTTAACCCACCTTGTCTCCAGTGTCCGTAGCACTGGTGTATGAATGTGTGTGTTTGTTGGTGGTTGGAGAAGGCTGTGAGCGCCGTTTGTATGGCAGCCCCCCGCTCTGCGCTCTGACTGTCCCAGGCGTGAATGTGTGTGAATGGGGTGCTTTATAAATTAATGTCATTCACCATGCATTTAATGCTTCTGTTAAGGCAGTTTTATATTATACAAAACAAATGTAACATTAAAAACAACTATGTAATACCTTTGTGTTTAATGTGCCAAATGGTCCTTAACTGTTCTCCAAAAACATGAGCCCCTCTGACGCTGGGACGTACCACTGTGCTGTGGCAGCATGTGGACACATCCTCTTTGGAAATGGAGTCAAAGTCCACATTAAACGTAATTGCAACATGTTTATTGTTATAGTTGAGTTCTTAATGTACGTATGTAAAATTCAATATATCAAAATACAATTTAGTTTTTATAAAATCTTCATAAAATCATACAACTACAAATAAGTTTATTTGTATTTATTTTTGCAGCATTGAAAATGTGGGATTTACACAAAGAGAACTCTGTCCTTATTTCACTGAGTGTTATTTTTGGTCACAATGTTGTCTTTTTTAGACAAAATTTAGAATAGCAACCTTAAACCAAGGTTAACAAAGACTCCGGGAAAATGATAAAGAAAAAGGTTTTAGATTTCTGTTCCATCTTCAACAGCCAATTTGTTTTGTTCTTAAAGGAAAATGTATTTGTAAAGATAAAATCTATCTTTATTTTTGTGTCAAAGGTCACAAAAACCCAGAACCCATCTACACTTACATCACTTTTGTTTATGTGAATTAGTCATGAAGAATAATGATCTTCAAGGTCATTAACATTTTTTAGTTTGAGTTTGATATGATTGTGGTTTTTGTTATAAAGAAGTTTTTGGTAAACTGAATAGAGGTGAGGAATAAGACAATTATCTATTGTAGTTTTAAGTGGACTTATTATTATTATTTTTCCAAATGGGAAGAGATTTTTATTTTTATAAAAAAAACACATTTAAAGCCATTGTAAACCTCATCTACTAAGAAGGAGATGCAAAAATAAACTGCTTTAGAAGGAGTTTTGTTGGTTATGTGGATCTGCTCTGACAGTGGAGTAAACACAGTCCTGCTCCAGTCTTGTTTTACTGACTTGTTTAACTTTCCTTGAAGAGAAATTCAGTGCTGCGTAGTTGACGTCTGCAGCTCCTCCAGCCTGTGAATATACATGTGTATGACAACTGTTACATACATGAATAATCCTTTATTTATTCATTAATTTTCTACCGCTTTGTCCTTTTAGGTGTTGCGAGTGACTGGAGCCTATCCCAGCAGTTTTGGGGCTTAGGCGGGGTAAACCTGGCAAAAGGGCCAGTTAGTTGCAGGGCTGACATTTAGACATAGACAGTGACAGACAACCATTCACTCTCACATTCATTCACTAGGGACACTTTAGATTTGCCAATTAACCTGTACATGCATGTCTTTGGACGGTGGGAGGAAGCCGGAGTACCCGGAAGAACCCAATGTAACACGGGAGGACATGTAGCCGGCCGGGGTTTGAACTGACAGCCTTTTTGCGGCAGAAGAACTAACCACTCTGTAATACACTATGAGGGGTATAATTTGTTTGTACATGTACAATATGATCACTTAATATTACTTTAAAACTATTTTCACATTAGATCTACTGCAGTCATTGCTAAGATAAAATTACATTTACATTTGATTACATCTTAAATGACAAACACATTGGTGTGTTACTTACCAAAGTTTCTGACTGACTCGAAGCTGACATGTCATTTTGGGGACTATTGATAGAAACAGGAGCATCTACAAAATAAAACATTCCACAATATTACAGCACTATAATAATATCTGGATATCATACATGTTAATGACAGTGATGCTATAAAACATACGAGGCAACACCTTTTATAACATGATATACTAGCTCACCTTTACAATGCTCACAAACTCTTCCTCGCTTTAGACAGACACACAGGACGCTCACGACCACACAGCAGGTCAACAGGACTCCAAGAGCCACGGTTACAGGGTCAAGGCCTGGAAAAGGATCTGGAAAAGTTTCTGTTTGTGCATTTGATTTAAAAACAAAAAACTAGAGAACATTATGGGATGTCAGATTTGCAAAGAAACAAACTCTAGATTTGTCATTGTAGCGTACGTTGTTTGAGTAGTTTTAGTCATGTCTTTATTTTACATAGTTTTTAATGTCATTATATCAATTTTTGATTAAAATCTGAAAACATTCTTTTAGAAATTACAACTGAGCAGCTGATTAAAACGCTGGCTCGCAGTTTAACGGGGCAGAGTCAGACGTATTTCAGAGAGAGACACATGAGCGCGGGCTGAGTCACCCTCCTACATGAATGTGGGAAGTAAAAAGTTAGCAGCATTTTCTTTGCCGATATAACATTTGGGCAAAAAAAATGGTAATTCTTAAATATAAGGGCTGGATTGACACCTTTGGATGAAACTTTGATTAGTTATTGGTTATAAAAGGAAAGATTTTTAACCATATAAATGCTTGGGCGAAAAGTCCAATTATTTTGCTCTTGTTAAACAAAGACATGGTTAAGTTTATAGTTGTTTAGAAAGAAAACATTTTACAAGAAACTCTTATCAGCCTTTTTACTAATTTTTGAATTGTTACCAAACATTGAAATTGATTGTTTAAAATTTTTAGATGTCTAAGAATTCACAATTAACTATCCTTAATCATGACATGACCTTACAGTGTGTAGGGGGTTAACACAAAAATGTGCTTTTTAATTGTTTTTATTTTTATTGTTTAAGAATTAGTAAAAGTCAAATTGAAGGTGTTGAATAAATTAGAGCCACCTTTAAAACATAACTTTCATCTAAACAAGTGTAAAATGCTGAAATATGAGCTGAGAGAAGGTTCTATTATGGGTCATAGCAGAAAACTAAAATATATTTTTAAATTTTTTTATGGAAATTAGGAAATGTCTTAACAATAAACACATTTATGTAAAATGAAATAGGCCTACTTGTCTCCACTCGAGTTCCTTCACCAAACAGAATCTGTCCACATGTTTCCACAGCGCAGTAGTACGTCCCATCGTCAGAGGAGTCTCGGATAGTTTTGGAGAGACTGTAGACACAACTGTTGTTTTTAGATTTGTAGATTGTTCCAGTGTGAGCTTCTAAAGATCCAGCTCTGAACCAGTGCACGTTCTGTTGATGTGGACACTGCTCTTTGTCCACGCTGTTGTTCTTGGACAGAAGTGAGCACTGAAGAGTCACTGAGCCTCCTGGCTGCACTGACGCTGATGGTGGATTTTGTCTCACACTCACACAGTTCTGTGGATTGCTCTCATCTGTTTAAAAAGAGTTGAAATGTCAATTAATAGAAGGAAAGGCGCCAAAAAGAATACTCAAAACATAGTTTACTTTAAGCATGTAAAATATAAATTTATGTTTTACCATTCACGAATAAGAATGTGCTGTTAATGTTGTTTAGTCCATATTGATTTATCTTTTGACAATGATAGGTTGCTTCGTCCTCTTTTGTGATATTTCTGATGATGAAAATGTGCTGATCATCCTTTTTGGTGATGTTGATGCGCTGGTCTCTAAATTGTTTGCCAACATTGCTCTTATCAAATAATATTTCAGCAACAGTTTGCATTGTTTTTCCGAGAGACTGTTTATACCAGTGAAAAATGTAGAATTCAGAAGTAGTTGGACACTTTAATGTAACAGTGTCACCAGGTTGAGCCACGATCACAGGCATCACACGAGGTACATCCGCACTTTGAGCTGAGGAAACAAGACAAATAATGAGTTAATGTAAAGATATAAAAACAAAAATAATTTACATAAATACATTTGCTGTACTCACACAATGTGCTCAAAAATATAAATGCAGTGAGTTGTCCAAGCATTGTTTCATCTGATGTACAAGGCTGAGTGGAACATTTCCATTTGATGTCTTCACACATTAAAGGTATCTTTGAAAAGCGGAAACTGTAGAGATTGGCTGAAAGCACAAAATACCATCCCCCTAAATGTAAAGTACAAATCAGGCCTTTTATTTGTGAATGAGATGTATTTTTAAGTTGCTGCAGCTGCAACACTATTAGCTTTGGTAGTGCACGTAACACATGACCAAGACCGCATCAAAGGGAAGTCTAAGAGACTAACAGTGGCCACAAAGGGGAACATTTAAAGCAAGGAAAACACAGCAATGCACAAATCTGCATTAGCTGTTTATGGTTGTTATGTAGCCTACACACAAGACTATATATTGTTCAACTAACATTTACTTAATTTGAAATACATAAAGCCAATTGACAACAAGTTTAAAGACCAAACTTTAGCCCAGAAACCAAAGTGGTTCTGGGCGCCCTCTTGAACAAACAAAGGTTTCTCTAAATTAAAATGGTACCCCTTACGTCTTACTTGGCCAGGTCATCCGTACTAAATGGTAAATGGCTTGCATTTATTGCAAAGCGCTTTCTTGCACCCTTCTTGGGCACCCAAAGTGCTTTACATCGTGCTTCCACTCACCCCATTCACACACATTTACACCTGGGGCAAACAGAGAGGGGGGCTGCCATACACACAGCGTTCGCAGCCTTCTCCAACCACCACCCAGTCACACACATTCATACACCAGTGCTACGGACACTGAAGGCAAGGTGGGTTAAGGACACAACAACAGTATGAACAGGGCAGAGGGGGAATCAAACCGCCAACCTTCTGGTTATAGGATGACTGCTCTTCCACTGAGCCACTGCGCCCCTCATCTACCATCATCCACTTTGTTCCAAAGCACCCTTGTCAAAGGGGATCTGGTGAAGCAAATAATAGGAGACCGAGGAGTGCCCCATTGAGTGCTGTTCTGAGGCAAGCAATATAAGCGTTTTTTTGTATTGGAATCTGAGGAAAGCACATATTCTGTGCTATGTTTGATTCATTCAGGTTTGTGTGTATACTTGTTCATATATACTGTATATATGTTTAATGCATGCCATTCTCAACAAGGGGTCATTATTTAACGATAGAAGTTATGTACCAACCAGAACGTTGAATCTAGAGAATATTTTCTGTCGACAGGAAAGAAAGTAACAAGAAACAGACTGAAACCCTGTTGATATAATGTTGATTATATTAGTCAGAGGACTAATAGATGTCTCTTTGTATGAATAGAATAAAAATATTTATGTTTAATGAAAAAAATTTGCACAAGGCATAGATAAACTCAGTAACTTAAAGTATGACATATACTGCTTGAGGCTCGAGCCAGTGTTTATAGACATTTGTTTTTTTGTTAAAATTGAAGACCTTATATAGCATATGATGTTTAGATGACCATTGACATTGCTGACATAATAATTTGAATATGGACACAAACACAATGCATACATAACAGATCTAACACATCTCCCCCCTCCTCCAGTTCATGACTGCCCAGGGAGGGGCCGGAGCAGAAAGCAGCCCAATGGACAATGAGAACTGCAGGCAGAGCCTGGACAGGATCATGTCATTACATTAAATGCACCAATGAGATCATGAGACCAAGTGGCTTCATCAAAAAAGAAGACTCATGGGATGAATTACCTTTGTGAACAAATGGAACATTATACTTGTGTCTTGGAGTGCACAGAGACTTGAGGGGAGGAACCTACTCCCTACGTAACAAGTGAAGTTAATGACAAGAAAAAAAGAAGACAAAGAGAAGAAACATTCTGTGACATAAGACCAGTCCTGCTGTTTGAAAGGGACAACGTCACGTGACTTCTGACTGTCTCGGAGAACAGGTATGAGCGGAGAGGGGGTTCACAAAGCACACAAAGCTGAAGCACAGTCAAGACACACAGAATACACACAGCATGAAGTGGTAACTGCAACAAAACCACATAATCTTATATCTCAAATAAGTGTTAGTGGGCAATTGTAATTATTTATCACGTTAAGTATAGTAGTATCCTATGATGACATGATTATTCACATTTAAGAGAGAATTAAGCACATTAATGCTAAATGGGAGCTCAGGAATATAAAAATCGTGCATGATGAAGGGCATGTTTAAAGGCCCAGACCAACTAAAGGTTTAAATGCTTGTTTGTACATTTGAAAGTGGCTTAGAGATCCATTGCAGCAAATGAACTGAAGTTAATAGTTGTAACCTTTTTATTTTTAATAGTCAATACTTAAATCCAGCTGGTATAATATAACTCAAGGAGAAAAGCAAATATTATTATAAGAGTCTTTTAAAGGTCTTTGTTGCAACATGTGGCTAAAAAGGTCATAATATAAAGAAATTACAATTGGTACAACAGTGATCTTTGTGGGAGCTGTGTCATAAACTGGTCAACATCCTGTGCCCAAAAATATAACTTGCCAACCAAGCATTTCCAAAGTTCTATGAGAACAAAATTATGATGATGTCAGCCTCAAATTGCGCAGAGAAAAGGCCTGGCTTAAGCGACATGTGACTGCTTCCTTTGACTCAACTAACAAAATGGACTTGACCTTTATAGTAACATTGTGTGTCTTTTTTTTTTTTTTTATTTACAGGAGGTGATACCTAGCCTGGTTCTACCAGACTCTCGTACATTTCATTTGTACAGAGAGTCTGGCCTCGCTCCATTGACAAGCGCTTACTTCCTTGTATGCGGGAACTCTGTTGAAGTTTAAAACTATTGGATCTGCCCAGAGTCACTCAGGATCTGCCATAGCCAATCGCTAACGTCGATCCAACGCAAACTGACGCACTACATCAATGTCATCGTTCTCAGCCACTCCCTCTGTTCGCTGATTGGTCCTACAAAAAATTGATTTCTGGAAACCTAAGAATATACAGCAGGGAGCGGAAGTACGTAGGAGGGCGGAGCCAGGCTAGGTGATACCAGCTTATGTATACATTCTTACATGGAGTAGTGGTTGTTTGAGATCAAGTCTTTCTCAGTATGTTTTTACAGATCTTGTTTCCAACAGGTCTCTACGCTGGAGGCAGCAGCTTTAATATTTTTATTCATAACAGGCATTGCTAAAGGATCAACGAGGATGAAATTACCTTATGTAATGGTTTGTTGTGGGATAGAGGCATGTATAGACGAAGAACCAAGAACGAATGACAAAGAAACTAAAGATTGGTAAGTTCATTCTTTTCAATTACATATTTATTAACTATATTTAGAGTTGTAAGGTGAGTCAGAAGGATTAATATGGCATACTTTATTTTTTATAACATCAACTTTTGTGGTTTTATAGCAGCACACTAAACTTACCTAGAATTCACACCATAATGATGTTGTGGGGAAGAGTAAAGGAATCTAGGCTAAAGGAAGGAAGGAGCATCCATGAGCAGTAGCATGGTTTCAGAAAGGGGTGTTATTACACACAATGTTATTGACACAATCGGACTACACAACTACATATCAAGTAAATTCTAATTGATTTAAGCCTAGCATCAGCAAGTTGGACATTTCTATAAATAAACGTTTTCAGAGTCACCACAATTATTGCTTAAGCTAACCTGAACTTTAATAAAACATAGGCTACCCAGATAGCAAAATTTGTCTGGCCCACCTCTGGGCCGTATCCTTGCTCTGGTTCTGGCCCAGTTCTGGCTGGGTCCCCGGCCCAGAACTGGCCCATTCACTGAAAGCATACACAAACAGTTTCCTCTGGCCCAGAAGCGGCCCACACCCTGTAAAAAGACTTTTTTTTTTATCTGGCCCAGGTCTGGCCCAATTACATTAAGACACTTCTGGCTGAGAGTCGGCTTGGTCCCCGGGCCAGATGTGGCCCAGAAACTGCCAAACATACTTAAATTTATCAGGAAAACACAAATACAACCATTTATATTTTTTAAGGGATTTTATTTAAATAACAGACAAATACATTAACATATTTTAGAACATATTCACTAACAAATGCAGAAACCCTTTCATTCCCACCCACCCCTCAACACAGACAGAGACACAATTAAGCGCACTTTAGACAGCTGCCTTCTCCAAAAGCCGTCTCTTGCGCCCGGCCTCCCGATCAGCTGCCAGCTGGAGCCACCTCCTTATGGTCCCTTCAACCTCCATTTCAGCGGCATTAGCAGTGATGGGGTTTCTCCGAACTGCAGCTTTTGAAATAAAGAAACATGTTGTAAGGTCTCTATGAAATTTAAAATCGCTAGGAACAATTTCTCAATACTCAATACTTTTAGAATTAATTAATAATTATATTACTTCAATTTATTTTGTACATTATTTTACAATATTATTTATAACATTCAGAGTGATTAAATAATCTATTAATATGAAATATAATAATTATCATTTTTATTATTACAGTAAAACTAATACAAATACAAAACTAATATTTATGACAGTAATTAACATTACTGCTTATTAATAATATATTATTTTAAATTATTGTAAATAATTGTTATAATATTCAGATTGATTAAATACAAATTATTATAGAAAAAAAATAATAATAACAACTGCAAATGTGTTATCAAGTAAACTGTAATTTACGTTTGATGGTTTTTGCACCTGAGAGGGGAAATAATTCATATAAATTAAAAAGAAAAAGCATATTGTCTCAAATTAATGAAATATGATCCTCAGTTTAGCCATGCTGTTGTTGTGCATACTGTGTAACATGATTTGATTAAGTGACCTAAATAATGATAATGTTTATTACAGAAAAAACTGTATTTACTCGTACCCACTACAGAAATAGCTAACTTTGTATGTAAACATATATAAGCCTGGTTTCACAGACAGGGCTTAGACTAAGCCAGGATTAGTCCATAGTTCAATTAGGACATCCAAGTAATTTTTTTTATAAATGTGACTTAATAAAAAAATTATTGTTATGCAGCTTGAGACAAAACAACGGCACTTAAAGATCAGTCAGTGCAAGTTTCTTTCAGTTGAAATAGCTCAGAATTACATTTTAGTCCGGGACTAGGCCTAAGACTTGTAAAATCGGGGGATACTGTCTCCTTACCTATCACAACCTCTCTGAGTTGAAGAGTGGCCACTGAAGTCTTTCCATTGACTCCTCTCCAATTAAGGTTCTTCGCCAGTGAGTTGGCAATCAACCTCTTTAATATGCGCCAGGTGCAGTCGCGCACGTCTGCCCCACCAATAAGCCCCAACCAGTTTATCTGAAACAGAATTAAAAAGAGAAAAAAAAATTCTCAATAAAACATTTTTGTATATCCACTGTTTAAATATGTATATTTCAACAATTAATTAAAGTACAAAAAATATATAATTAAAGAAAGGTTGTTATAAAAACGGTCTGGAAATTATCCAAAGATATTTGAAATTGGACAAAGATGTTTGTTTTGCTGTTTCCACCCCCTTTCTATTACTACAAGTGCCATTCCTGAAGGCACAGAGGTGCTGACAGAGATCAAGTCTTGTGTCGACATGTGTACACATCGATGGTCTTCTGATTGTCACCTTTTGCACAGTGGGTGAAGCTGTAGTCTGCTGATTAGTCAGTTTGAATGTCTCACATTTGGTTTTTATACATATGGCCAAAGAAGGGATAAAAGAAGATTGTAACTGTTGCTCTGTCACTTTCCTTTGCTGCCTCTTTTCTTTGCTGGAGTTCTTCTTGGGGCTCTGCTTTCTCTCCCTCTCTAACTAGTGATTCAAGGTTAATAGTGAAGTTGCAATACAATATAGTCCCTAAATGCTCTCACACATATTTAGCTATTCTAACTGCACTTATTTCCAATGTTGGTATAAGTGGCAGTGCGTGGTAATAGACGAGAAATGCACAGTTTTATACCATTGTGCTGATAACGCTTCTTAGTCCTTTGGCTATCATACAGACTGAACCACTGTAGAGAAACCACCCTTACGCCTGGGTCCTGGAGGGCCAGTGTCCTTGAGGATTTAGCTCCAACCTGATAAACACATCTGAACACACTTATCAGTGTCTTCAGGATTACTGGAAGGCTATAGGCATGTGATATATACTAGGGTTGGAGCTAAACTCTGCAGGGATATCGGCACTCCAGGACCGAGTTTGCCCATACTTGGTATGGTTATATACATGGTCAATTGCATAACAATTTGGCACCCAAGAATTATGCCACGATTGATTCCAGAGAGCGTATCTATACAGCCCTAATTTGTGTACCAGTTAAAACAAAACAAAAGATCAGTAACTATGTAATTCTGCAAACAATTGTTAAAAAAAAAGAAAAAAGAAAGCATCTTACCAGTTTTTGCTTGTAATCTGGGCTCTGCTGAATCCTCTCCTCAAGGCTGAGCAGTCGTGGAAGGTCTTGCAGAGGCAGCAAACCTTCCTCAATGTCCAAAAGCTGTCCCTGGTCTTCCCGCAGCTGCAACAATCTGAGGATGGTGGATTGCTGGTCCAGCACCATCTCTAATTTTGTTAAAACCTCTCAGCAGGGCTAAGTTAAAGACATTTACAATATTTTACAATTATAATACACACTACAAAACTGTAAAAAAACGATAAACTTAAAAGTAAGATGACTGAGTGGAAATCACTGTAGGACCAACCTGGTTCTGATGATTGCTGGGGGGCAATTCTGAAAGTCTGACAACTCCGCAGCGCTATAAAAGAACACTGTTGTGAATTGAGGAAAAGTCCTTCAAATGAAATACTTACAAAAGAAAGTCAAATCAAAAGCGAAGGAATACACTCACGTGGCACGTCGTCCATCGGCTGCCAATTTTGCAACATCTCTGTATATGACCCTTGTGGTGGTGGTGGTGGTGCTGCTGCTGGGAATGAGGTGATGGGAACAGGGGTGAAAGTGGTGTTTGGGACTACAGGGAGGTTTACAGTGGGGGCAGGTGGAAGAAGTTGCTTGGGGGATGGGCCAGACTCCTCCTCTGAGTCCAGTAAGCAACCTCCAGGTGGGCCAATTCGAACACTCTTCCTATTTTAAACAAAAAAATTATTAATCAAAAAGAAATGGAAACTTCTAAATCGCCAACTTCTTGCTAATTAAAAAAAATTAATCTGGAAAACAGGTCTTTAAAAACAGCCTGAACGCATCAAGAAATAGCACCAGTGACATGCTGAACAAATATCTGTACATTTTACGCCTTGGTGGTTTCTGTCCAGACATTTCTGCGTCTGACTGGAGGTCTGACCAGGTCTCTGCCGCTTTAGCCTTCCTTCTGCCCTCTTCATAGCTGTCTGCAAAATTCAGTTGAATTTTCAATTTTCAAAATTTCTTCAGAATCACTCAATTAGATAAAAACTTAGTACTTTACTAGGCTAATCTTACGAATTACACATACAACATATGAACTACAGTGCTGAGCCTAATAATGGTCTGTTAGGCTGCTGAGTGGACAATATTATCTAATAATGGACTACAGAATTCTATGATCCCACATTACATAACAATTAACTTATGATCAAGAATAAATAAATGTGGAAGAAAAAGTAAAACCTAGCATGAAAATGTCAAATTTACCTGAAAACATTGTTCGGACTTCCCAACTCCCCCAGTCACAGTTAGGAGGAGTTTTGTTTTTAATGGCCAGGTGAAGGGCCATACCCCTCAGTGAATTAGGCCAATAGCACTGGCCATTCTCCACCCAAATGGCTGGAACCAGCTCTACCTCATGTGACTCAACAAATTCGACAATTTTGAACATGTCTGTTTGGAAATAAAAAAGAAACAAGTGTAGTATTTACAAGTATATACAAAGGTGTAAACTTTTTTTTGCACACATACACTACATTGCCAAAAGTATTTGCTCACCTGCTTCCAGTGAACAGGATTGACTACTTTAGTCATTTCCATGAATACAAATCGTAATGTTAACGCTAATTTTATAGCAACAGGTTGGACAGGACTCTTTTCTATTATAACATGACACTGCCTCTATGTATGAGGCAATCTTAAAAAATAAATGATTGATTGAGTCAGTGTGGAAGAACTTGACTGGTCTGCAGAAAGCCAACTCCTAATCGCAGCTTAACACTTCTAGTGTGACTTTAAATGCAAACCTTGAGCCAAAAAATCATCACCAAACACCAGTGACTTGTATATTCACTCTATGGATAAAAGTATTTTGACAACCCCTTCTGTAAAGGTTCTGATCCAGATAATCCACACCACTCCAGTCCAGTCCACTAATTAATATTTTGTGAAGCCAAAAGCAGCACGTTAGTAAACAAATCTATCATCAAGACTTTTTTAACTTTTTTAAAACTGTTACTTTTGGACGAAATACGAGTCTATAATGAAATGTCAGGAGAGAAATCTGCACAAATCAAGCACTGTTTACAAGCAGAAACAGTCTAAAACAGTGGACTTTATGACTTAAGCTGTTAGAAGCGTGCAACATTTTTCCTTCTCCAGATGTTAACTGATGGACTGGATTGCTGTGGACTACTTGTGGATTGTGATGTTTTAATTAGCTGTTTGGACTCTCATTCTGACGGCACCCATTCACTGCAGGGCATCCATTGCTGAGACAGTGATGCAGAGACACATTTCTCCAAACTGCTCCCATGAAGAAACAAACTCATTTACATGTTAGATAGGCCAAGGGTGAGTACACTTTCAGAAAGCTGCTTAAAAAATATAGAACAAGTAAAACATGAAAGACATTAGAAGTAGATGTTGATTATGAACAAAGCTTGATGAAAATTAAGTGACCTTTGTTCAGTTCAAATGAATTTTGCAAAGCCCTTTTAAGAAAAGGGGAGAGCACAAGCTTAAAAAAAAGCTGCACAATAAGAAAGGGCTAAATGAAATCAGTCGCACAAGTGCAGCAATGGCACTGCAACAAATTTGTCTTGATTCGCAACCTCACATACTTCTCAACATGGTCAAATAACTCAATGGTTTTCAGCCTCGATGAGATTTTTCCAACCAGGTAGATGCCCAAATCACATGAACTCAGAGGATACTCAAAAATGGTTCCATTAATTCATATTCTCTGAAGACAATATATATTTTGTCCTGACACTGAAGGATATTGTCAATCAAAGCAATGCAGCCACCAATCTTAACACATCTATCTCCTCGCTTGATGCATCTATTTTGGTACCACCTATGACAAGCTCCTGGAACTGAAGTACAGATATGTTCATCATAGAGGGTGGAAGTGGGCCAGAATCATGCTCCTTCTGCAACCTTCTCTTTCCATGTGAAGCTTCATCATTTCCTGTAAAAGGAACCATTTCAGAGATTCGCCGAATAACTTGGGCTAGTGGATGATGCGGGGTTCTTATCATCTTTTTCATCTTACCTAGATAATCCTCAAATGGAAATCCAGATATTAGGTCAAGATTTCCATGTATTCGAACATCCTCAGAAAGATGGGTTAGTCCGTGAAGATTGTAAGTGACAAATTCTGGACCATACAGTTTGCCAAAATGTGTCACAAATGACACAAGTAATGTGTGTGCAAAGTCATGAAGATCTGCAGACAATGAAGGACTTGCAAGGATAAAAATGGCAACTGATAACAACATGAAATTGTTGTAGACTGAACCCGACAGCACATTTTGGACAACAAGAACTGTCGCAACTCTGTGGCTTTCCACCGGAGTCTTTCTAAAAGCCCTCTTGGTTTTCGAGCGAAGTCCATAGGAATGAAACCTCTTAAGCCTACAAGTGCACTAGAGACAAGCTTCATCTGATGAGAAGACAAGCGGGATTGCAAAGGCCCTGATGCAATCCATAAATCCAACAGTCTCCGCACTACCCCAAGACAGACAAGGTGCATGTAATCATGAGGAAAGCATGACACCATGCCTATACCTAAATCAGTTAATGGTGACTTTGTCATGTGATGGTCTTCATCATTCATCATTTTGAAAGACAGATCTGTCCGGAGTGCGCTGTTGACTTCTGGAAAAGTCATTCTGTGTTTAAGATAAACACCTGTTTGAACACACTTGTCACATCCTGAGTAACCAGTATGACTTTTTGTTCCTTTAATGAAAGCTCTTGCTGGCGCATCACAGATGACAGAATTGACCTTCAAGAAGCACTGTTTCCCTTTGATGAAGAATCCTTTGCTTAGTTCTTGCAACTCACTTACAAGATCTTGTAAATATGCAACCAGACAACTTGGCTTTGAGACACCACAAAACAGAGCAATGACAACTGGCTTTTTCACAACACCCTGTAGCAAGCCAAGGATTGGCCAGAACTGTACTGAGGAACTCTTAAACAGAGGTAGTCCATCTACGCTTCAGCTGCAATTTAAATTCATGCCTGTTTGGAATGTGAGACCAGATGCAATCCATGCTTTTTGCAAAAGCTTTCAAAATGCCGACATAGTGGTAGGTACCACCAGCAACAACTTGGATGCTGTAGGAGGTAGTGGTATGTAGAAGAGTTCTGGCATCCTTTGGTAGGAAAGGATGATGAACTCTCAAGATGGCCAGAAGTGCAGTCAAAGCTACTAAAGACACCCTGAAATGAACTGCCCAGTCGCACAAAGACTCAGTTAGTGATGTACTGACATTTACTATGTCATCATCACTCTGCGAATCATCTTCACTGTCAAATTTATGTGATGCCTGACCCTGATCACCCTGATTCTGGTTCTCCTCTGTGATATTCACAGTGGCATTCTCTGCAGCTCCAGTGATCTGCATCTCATCAGGAAAGGAAGAAAATAAAGAACTCACCCTTTTCACTGCTCGTTTTCTAAGACTACGTCGATCCATGTTTTTACCTTTTTCTTTCTCCAACCTAAGGAAAAATACAAGTGAGAAATAAACATTAATCAACAATGACATTAACTAAATCATATACTTGTTTTAAAAACACTCAAGATATTTACATTTATGCCTACATTTAATCATAACAGACACTTTTATCCAAACCAAGTTACAAATGAGCACAATAGAACCACAACATGAACAATATGTTAAGTAAGTGCTATGATATTTAAGTCAGGTAGCCTAGTTAATATATATATATATACTCTCTCGCTCGCGCTCTCTCTCACTCTCTCAATTTGCGCGTGTGAGAGAAAGCGACAGCGAGTCATCCGTCTTCACACTAGAGCTCACCATACGTCAAACAAAGGTGCACTGCGGGAATTGAGATGAACTGAGAAATATCGCAGATCACTCGACGAGAAAGAAATCTGAAGTACTCAAGTCAGAGTTTTCAGCGTTTAAACTTATACTTAACCTCTAACTCACACACTAGGAAGTCAAATCTGATAATTTATTAGCCAATGGCTAATATTAGACATCATATAGTGGCCAGAGTGAAGATTTAGTCGCATATGCTAGTGCTTTACTCGCAATACAAAGGGATATCCCTGAGAAGTGTCAACAGCACATTACACATAACATTTCCTAATGATTTAATGCATTAAAATATTTATGGCTCATCTGCTTGCCTGCATCACCAATGGAAATATAGCTACAAAATTTGGTCTTTTAATATCCCTTTAATTGCTTCATATCAAGTGCTGTTTTTTTAGTTATTCAAATACTGTAAGGGGTGCTGTAAACTTGCAGTTTGTTCACATAATTTTTTTATTATTTTAACGCTCGTGCTGCAGTTCTATGCCCTCCACCGCTTTGCACCAAGTTAGCGTTGAAAACTATATCATGTACACTTATGCAGTCAAAGTTCATTAAACCACTCAAGTAAGTTAATATTAAACCATAAATACTTTAAGGCAACACATACTTTAAGGCAACACGTATGCCTATATCTGGCCTGACTTTTTTTTTTAACATCCAACATAACGTTAGCTAGGCTAACATTAATAACTGTACTTGATGGAACACAAAATACAGAAAAAATATACTTATCAAAGTGTGTCTTATTTTCCTCTTAATATTTTATTTCTATGTCAAAAGATATTTAAGAATTCCTGCGATGCTAAAATGTGTTGACTAATTAACCATACCTTGTTAGCTAAACCTTACCGGTTTAGCTAACAAGGTCAAATTGCTAACAGCTAACAATTGTAAAATTTATTAACCATTTTAATTGTGCTATATATATTCAAACACTATTGAATACCCTTAATAGTATTAAAGAGACTTTGGTATATTTCACATCTTACAAAATTAAATAATGCTCCACTTACCAGTTCAGGCGTCGAAGTGAGGTCCCTTTTCCCGCTCTGTGGGATTAGAATTGATGACGAAAGTCGTCTTGTGGCCGTTTCAAAGCAAGTGAGCCGACTGTCGCTCCACAGAATCGGGCCGTGTGCTTGATAGATATCCTCTGCCGCATAATATTTATTAATGGCGCCAAACAGCGTGAAGGCTGGTCTGTGTCAGTTCCAATCGTGCATGTCCGTCCACAAAAACAATGCAATGTGCATGTTTATGTACCGTTTTTTTAAATTGTTTTTGTAGTTTCTGTAAAATTACTTTTATTAGGTTGTGTTATTATAATATTTAATAATAATTATTTTTATTTTATCATCATCATGAAAAATCAACTGGGTAAAAATGGACATTACCAGTATTATAGGCCAGTTTTTGTTGTTGATATCATCATCATCATCATCATTAAAAGTCATTGCACCAAACAGTCACACTTAAGCCGTAATCGGGCCAGATACAATGCAATGTACCTAATACAACTACAAGACGCCAGACTTGGTGCGACCACGTGAGACAGTATGTCAGCCGACCCGACTCCAGCCGACAGCCGACACTCAGCCAGAATCGGGCCGACTATGCTTGCTATCTGGGTATGAGACACCGAACAGGAGACTTTTGAACAATTTAAGAAGTACATCATCAATGAAGGATTTCCCTAAAGTGCCATCTGTATTCTCAATGCTTTTCACAGCACCAGCAGGAGATGTGCCCAGACCTCAGTTAGTGAACAAAGTAACAGCAATATACTGTAATATCATTATTTGAAACAGATTTTGTAAAGCAGACTTTACTGGAGTGTAACAATCATGTCACAGTGGTTTAATATTAACAGGTGTTCTCAGTAACATCACATCTCATAAATATCAAATTATTAATTAATTCATATTAATCTGTTTCATTGTTGATAATACAATACATTTGACCACTTAGAGACTTACATGAGTTTTTTGTAGCCATAATTTTGAGATTTTGTGGATTTTAAATCTTTATTTATTTTTTTATTTTTGTGGACAAGTGTCGTTGTTTGGTTAATATTGTCTTCTTTCTCAATGAACAGCGTATTGAGTGTATAATAAAAATAATAGATTTTGTAGTTATTATAAATACAAAGATTTTGTGTAAGAGATTATATATCTGGCAAGTTTTATCAAGAGAAACATTGTAGGTCAAGTTAGCCTTTAGTCTGTATTCTTGGGGCATTGTACAATTTTTGAAGACATTAATCAGGGTTGTAGCAACCCGTACCAGGAAGAAGCTCACTCCCTGGACTGGAGTGACCCCAGTGAGTGACCCTCACGGAATGTCACAGACTGACAATTTATGCTTGAAACTCCTTTTTACAGACTCTCAGAAAGTGTTTGTTTTACTGAAGGAGACCTGGTTAACACACATCTGCTAAATCCGTAGCTGTCAGGATTCATGTCTGTTTATATAGTCTGTCTGTTTTGTTAGTGTATTCTGTGTGTCTGTTTGTTTTTGATGTCATATTTATTATTGTATTTGATTTTTGTTTTAAGATTGTATTTGAGTTCTTGGTTTTTATTTTGAAATGTCTGACTCCTGTCTGTGATTTATGATTTACTTCCTGCCTGTTGTCTTCCCCTTCTGTGTGATTACCTGCTCCGCCCTAATGTGTTTCACCTGTCCCTTGTTGTCTGTGTCTATTTATACCTGTGTGTCCTGTGACTCAGTGCCAGGTTGTCTTCTCCCTACCCGTGAGTCACTTCTATGGTCCTTGTGGGTTCTGTGAATATTCCTAGTCTGGTTTTTCTGGTGTTTCCTGTCCTGAATAATTTCTGCTCAGACCTTAGCCTTATTTGATTCTGGTTCCTGGTTTTTGTTTTGTTACTGTTTGTTAAATAAACCTTTTTTGGAACTCTTTGCCTGTGTCTGGGGTTTGCGCTGGAGTCTTCCGGTTTCTGGGACTGTCATGGCCAAAGGCCCAGAAAAAAAAGGTTCTCTTCTCCTTCTATTGTTCTGGCAGCATGTGCACACATCCTCTTTGGAAATGGAGTCAAAGTTCACATTAAAGGTAATTGCAACGTATTCATTAATATAATGCAGCTCTTCATGTATGAAAAATCCAATATATCAAAATACAATATTTTTAATAATATTTATAAACATCTTCACAAAATCATACAAATTAAAATATTTTTTTTGTATTTAATTTTGCAGCATTTTTGCATACAAATTCACACAGCAACAACTCCTTTCTTATTTCACTGAGTGTTATTTTTGGTCACAATGTTGTTAACCTTAAACCCAGGTCAACAAGACCCCAGGTAAATGATAAAGAAAAGGGTTTTAGATTTCTGTTTCATTAACTACAGATTATTTGATTTGATCTTAAAGGAAAATGTATTTGTAAAGAGAAAATCTGTATTTTTGTGTCAAAGGTCAGAAGGAACCTCCCGTGGGCCCACCCCCTGCAAGAGGAACCGTAAGGGGTCGGTGCAATGTGAATTGCGTGGCAATTGAAGGGGCCTCGGTGACCCAATCCCTGGACACAGAATCTGGCGCTAGGGAATAGAATGTCACCTCGCTGGCGGGGAAGGACCCTGAGCTTCTGTGGGAGGTTGAGAGATACCGACTAGAGATAGTCGGGCTCACCTCCACGCACAGCTTTGGTTCTGGAACCCAACTCCACGAGAGAGGCTGGACTCTCCACTACTCTGGAGTTGCCTGCGGTGAGAGACGGTGCGCTGGTGTGGGCTTGCTCATAGTTGTTTCATCTGACCTCCGGCCGTATGTCTTGGACACTTGGGTGAAGAGAGGGGTGTCAACTGATCACCACCTGGTGGTGAGTTGGAGCCGATGGCGGGGAAGAACGCTGGACAGATTCGGCAGACCCAAACGTACTGTGAGGGTCCTGTTGGGAATGTTTGGCCGATCTTCAACTCCCACCTCCGGAGAGCTTTGACCAGATTCCGAGGTAGCCTGGATACATTGAGTACGAGTGGACCATGTTCTCCACCTCCATTGTTGACATGGCCACTCAGAGCTGTGGCCGTAAAGTCTCCGGTGCCTGTTGTAGCGGCAACCCCATAACCCGGTGGTCGACATCGGTAGTGAGGGATGCCGTCAACCTGAAGAAGACCTATTAAGCCTAATTGGCTCGTGGGACTCCAGAAGCAGCTGATGGGTACCGGCAGACCAAGCAGGCTGCAGCCCGGGTGGTTGTGGAGGCAAAAACTCGGGTTTGGGAGGAGTACGGTGAGGCCATGGAGAAGGACTATCATTCGGCCTCGAATTCTGGCATACCGTCCGGCGCCTCAGGAGCTGCTAACACTTTTTACAGTGGAGGTGGGAATCTGCTGACTTCAACTGGGGACATTGTTGGACGGTGTGAGAAATACTTTGAGGATCTCCTCAGCCCCACCGACACGTCTTCCACTGAGGAAGCAGAGACCGAGGGCTCAGAGGTGGACTCGTCCATCACCCAAGCTGAAGTCACTGAGGTAGCTGGGAAGCTCCTCGGTGGCAAGGCATCAGGGGTGGATGAGTACATCAAGTCTCTGGATGTTGTGGGGCTGTCTTGGCCGACACGCCTCTGCAACATTTTATGGCGTTTGGGGACAGTACCTCTGGACTGGAAGACCGGGTGGTAGTCCTCTTTCAAGAAAGGGGACTGCCGGAGAATGTGTTCCAACTACACTGCTCAGCCTCTCCGGAAAAGTCTATGCCAGGGTACTGAAGAGGAGAATGCGGCCGATATTTGAACCTCGGATCCCGGAAGAACAATGAGGTTTTCGGCCCTGGTCGTGAAAAACTGGACCAGCTCTATACACTCTCCAGAGTGCTGGAGGATTTATGGGAGATTGCCCAACCAGTCCACATGTGCTTTGTGAATCTGGAGAAGGCATTTGACTGTGTTCCTTGTGGTGCCCTGTGGGGGGTGCTCTGGGAGTATGGGGTCCGGGCCCTTTGCTAAGGACTGTTCAGTTCCTGTACGACTAGAGCAGGAGCTTGGTTCGCATTGCTGGCAGTAGGTCAGACCTGTTCCCGGGCTATGTTGAACTCCGGCAGGGCTGCCCTTTGTCACCGGTTCTGTTCATTATTGGCGACACAGTGGCAGAGTGGTTAGCACTCCGGCCTCACAGCAAGAAGGTCTTGGGTTCGATTCCCATCCAGGGCAGGGCCTTTCTGTATGGAGTTTGCATGTTCTCCCTGTGTTTGCGTAGGTTTCCTTTGGGTACCCTGAATTGTTCTACCACCAAAAACATGTACAATGTTTCCCTCCAAACACAGTGGGACCATCCTGGATAAATAAAGGTTAAATAAAATGATCTCGTCTCTGCTTTTTGCAGATGATGTTGTCCTGTTGGCTCCATCAAGCCAGGACCTTCAATGTGCACTGGGACGGTTTGCAACCGAGGGTGAAGCAGTTGGGATGAGCACCTCCAAGTCTTAGATCATGGTTCTCAGTTGGAAACGGGTGGCTTTCCCCCTTCAGGTTGGTGGAGAGCTCCTGCCTCAAGTGGAGGAGTTCAAGTATCTCAGGGTCTTGTGAGGGAAGGCAGGAGCGTAAGATTAACAGATGGATTGGTGCAGCTTCAGCAGTGATGCGGTCGATGTACCGGTCTGTCGTGGTGAAGAAGGAGCTGAGCTACACAGGGATGCAGGGTGCCTATTTAGAGATAGGTTGAGAAGCTCGGTCACTCGGGGGGAGCTCAAAGCCGCTGCCCCTCCATATCGAGAGGAGCCAGCTGAGGTGGCTCGGACATCTGTTTTGGATGCCTCCTGGACGCCTCAGTAGGGAGGTGTACTGGGCATGTCCCACTGGGAGGAGACCTAGGGGAAGACCAAGGACACGCTGGAGGATCTATGTATCTCTGCTGGCCTGGGAACGCCTCAGTATTCTCCCAGAAGAGCTGGCGGAAGTGTCTGCTTAGACTGCTGCACCCTCAACCTGGCCCCGGATAACGATGAATGGATGGATGGTTATAAAGAAAAACAAAGAAAACACAGAACCCATCTACACTTCCGTCATTTTTGTTCATGTGAAATAGTCAAGAAGAATGTAATGATCTTCAAGGACATTAACTTTTTTAGTTTGAAATGTGTTAGATATGATTGTTGTTTTCGTTAGGACTATTTATTGTAAAATAGGTTTTTGGTAAACTAAATAAAGATGAGGAATAAGACATACAATTATCTATTGTAGTTTAAAGTGAACAGTTTATTTTTCCAAATGAAACAGTAATTGTAATTTGTACAAGATCTTTATTCATTGTAGTAGCACATAATCTTTCTTATGAATCATTCTTTATATTCATCTCTGTGTCAAAGCAAGTGAGAGACAAAGAAATAAACAGAATGAATAAAAGATGTTGTGTGTTCTTGTGCCTGACATGAATCAAATAAAGCCACTTCAATTCAACCAGCAGAAAGAAAACACATTAAAAGCCACTAATTACTGAAAATTACTGCAAATTCCAAATCCAGAAAGAAGGATAAACTAATTTAGAGTGAGTTTTGTTGGCTGTGGGGATCTGCTCTGACAGCGGAGTACACACAGTCCTGCTCCAGTCTAGTTTTACTGACTTGTTTAACTTTCCTTGAAGAGAAATTCAGTGCTGCGTAGTCTGCAGCTCCTCCAGCCTGTGGATTTGTAATACACTGAGGAGTATTATTTGTTTTTTCATGTACACTAATATCACTTTAAAACTATGTTTACATTAGATCTAAGGCAGTCATTGCTAAGATAGAATTACATTTCTACTTGATTACATTGTAAATGACAAACACATTGGTGTGTTACTTACCAAAGTTTCTGACTGACTCGTAGCTGACATGTCATATTGGGGACTATTGATAGAAACTGTAGCATCTACAAAATGAAACATTCCACAATATTACAGCACTATAATAATATCTGGATATCATACATGTTAATGACAGTGATGCTATAAAACATACGAGGCAACACCTTTTATAACATGATATACTAGCTCACCTTTACAATGCTCACAAACTCTTCCTCGCTTTAGACAGACACACAGGACGCTCACGACCACACAGCAGGTCAACAGGACTCCAAGAGCCACGGTCAAAGGGTCCTGTCCCGGAAAAGGATCTGGCAAAGTTTATGTTTGTGCAGTTAGTAAAATAACAAAATACTAGTTTATTTAATATTTGTTTATTTAAAGTTTGTTTGAGTACTTAATGTGATGTTATTATTATTATTATATTATGTTATTATGTGATTTTGAATGTTATTATTTTAATTCTTGATATTAATCTGCAAATTCTTTTAGAAATTACAATTATTGAGCAGCTGATTAGAACGCTTGCGCGCAGTTGAGGGGGGCACTACGGGGGCAGAGTCAGACGTAGTGCAGAGAGAGACACATGAGCACATGCGAGTCACCCTCTTACATGAAAGTTGGAAGAAAAAAGTTAGCAGCATTTTTATTGCTGATTACATTCGGGCAGAATAACATTTAATTCTTATTATTGAGGGCTGGAAAAGTCAAAATTCTTGAGAAAGATTGTTTTGTAAAGAAGTAAAACTTTTTACAAGAGACTCTTTTTTCTAAATTTCTGAATTGATATCAAACTTTGAAATTGATTGTGTAAAATTTATAGAGGACTGAAAATTAGAGCAAAAGCAGTGTGTTGAGTCCTATTTTGGTCAAAACATTAAAATATCTGTCTTATAATTGTTTTTATTTTTATTTTTGAAGAGTTAGTAAAAGTCAAACTGAAGGTGTTGAATAAATTAGAGCCACCTTCAAAACATAACTTTCATCTAAACAATGGTGTAAAATGCTGAAATATGAGCTGAGAGAAGTTGGTTCTATTATGGGTCATAGCAGAAAACTAAAATATTTTTTGTGATGTACGCAGTAATCTAATTTTTGATGAAAATTGAGAAATGTCTTAACAATAAATATATTTATGTAAAATGAATGAGGCCTACTTGTCTCCACTCGAGTTCCTTCACCAAACAGAATCTGTCCACATGTTTCCACAGCGCAGTAGTACGTCCCATCGTCAGAGGAGCCTCGGATAGTTTTGGAGAGACTGTAGACACAACTGTTGTTTTTAGATTTGTAGATTGTTCCATTGTGAGCTTCTACAGATCCAGCTCTGAACCAGTGCACGTTCTGTTGATGTGGACACTGCTCTTTGTCCACGCTGTTGTTCTTGGACAGAAGTGAGCACTGAAGAGTCACTGAACCTCCTGGCTGCACTGACGCTGATGGTGGATTTTGTCTCACACACTAAATTGTTCGCTAACATTGCTCTTATCAAATAATATTTCAGCAACAGTTTGTATTGTTTTTCCGAGAGGCTGCTTATACCAGTAAAAATTGTAGTTTTCAGAAGTAACTGGACACTTTAATGTAACAGTGTCACCAGGTTGAGTCACAATCACAGGCATCGCACGAGGAACATCCGCACTTTGAGCTTAGGAAACAAGACGAATGAGTTAATGTAAAGATATAAAACAAGAATAATTGGTATAAATATATCTGCTGTACTCACACAATGTGCTCAAAAATATAAATGCAGTGAGTTGTCCAAGCATTGTTTCATCTGATGTACAAGGCAGACTTACATTTCCATTTGATGTCTTCACACATTAAAGGTACCTTTGAAAAGCGGAAACTGTAGTGATTGGCTGAAAGCACAAAAATACCATCCCCCTAAATGTAGAGAACAAATCAGACTTCTATTTGTGAATGAGATGTATTTTTAAGTTGCTGCAGCTTAGCTTTAGCTTTGGTAGTGCACGTAACACATGACCAAGTGACCACATCAAAGTGAAGTCTGCAAAGGGAAACATTTAAAGTAAGGAAAACACAACAATAATACACAAATCTACAAATCTAGCTTTTCATGGTTGTTATGTAGCCTACACACAAGACCTTATAATGTTCAACCAACAGTTACTTAATTAGAAGTACATAAAGCCAATTGACAAGGGGTTTAAAGCCCAGACACCAAAGTTGTTCTGGGCGGCCTCTTGGACAAACAAAGGTTCCTCTGAGAAGCGACCAGCCAGAGAATGAAAAAAGCACTCTTGCCTCTCCAGCCAAGGATCCTTCTCTGACAGTACCACTGACCACACCATCAACTGTCCTGGACCTCCCAGTAGAATGAACACCTTCTGCAGACATCTCCACCTCCATCCCATCCCCAGCTTCACCAATGAGATTTCACCTGAAAATTTTTATAAAATCTGGAATTAAAATTGTACCCCTCACGCCTAACTTGGACAGGTCATTCATACTATCATACCCCCCCCCCCCCCAGAAAAAGTCTGCTCCTGCTCAAAGAAACTTAAAACTTGTCGTGTTCAAAGTCAGGTCTTTGGGTAACAAATCATTTTAAATTAATGATTTTATAACTTTGTATAAGCTTGATTTTATGCTTTCAATTAAAACATGGTTAGACAGCAGGACTGGAAATGCGGTTGTTATCTAATCCACCCCATATAATTTCACATATGTATCCAAAATCTGGGAAAACAAAAAGGCTGGTGGTGTATGTACATTTGTTAGGGATATTATTCTTATTTAGAAGCTTGGGGAGTTTTAATCATTTGAGTATCATTCAAATAGTGAATTTGAAGTTTTCTCCATCTATATTATGTGTAGTTCTTTATAAACTGCCCCAGCAATGTAATGTATTGATTAGTTTACTGAAAATCTTTCGAAGGTTTGCACAGAATCTGAACAAATAGTCACCACAGGTGATTTTAAGAAGAACTTTCTCAATACTTTTGGTCTTTGTCAGAAGGTTAGGATAATGTTTTTAAAAGGCAAAAGTAAATGGTGTGAATTGAAACTCTTAATCTGAAATGAGTTATACAAAAAAAAGATAAATATTTTTCTCAGAGATCATTAACAACAACAGTAACAACTCTTGTCCTGTTTGCTACAGTGAATAGGACATCCGCATTTTATCACCTTGAAAAGATTTCCAAAGTCAAAGGAATAATGTGTAGCGAACTATGTTACCAGACTTAGAGAGACTTATCCATGCTTTTATCTCAGCAAGTTACATTTTACATTTAGTCCTTTAGCAGACGCTTTTATCCAAAGCAACTTACATTAAGCTTCTATACACCAGTGTTACAGCTGGAACACCGCTGGAAGTGTCTTGCATTGACTGCATCACTGCAGAAGCTGCAGAGAATTGCAAACCAAGCTCCTGCTCCAGTCGTACAGAGACCGGACAGCCCCTAGCAAGGACCATACTATCCCTGACCCTAAGAAGCAAGGAAGCGGCTGAGCCTTAGGGCTATGAGCAAGCCCCCACCAGCCCGCCGCCTCTCACTGCGGGCAACTCTAGAGTAGTGGAGAGTCGTCCTGGGTTCCTGGTATAAGAATTTTTCGTTCAGATTAACAAGTGAGACAATGGCGACCATTTACAATTTAAAATAAATGATCAGGTTTAATTCTTGCAAGAATGAAGCAAAACACACACATGTAGACAATGGTACAGGATAGGGTTTGCTTGTAAAAGTAAACAATACATGAGATTTTATATCATGCAGATCATACAGTGTTAGGAGGCGTATCTTCACTCCTTCGCATTACAGATTCCCAGGTGCATGATGTAGGTGGCTATGTCTATGTTTGGATTAGCATGAAGGACAAGGACATGAGCAGAAACAAGAGGAACAGTACTTAATAACAATAAGAAATATACAATTCTCATGACAGTTCCAGAGCCCAGTCTCTTTGTGGAGGTGAGTGCGACTATCTCTAGTCGGTATCTCTCAACTTCTTACACAAGCGTAGGGTCCTTCCCTGCCAGCAAGGTGACATTCCATGTCCCTAGCGCCAGATTCTGTGTCCAAGAGTAGAGTCGCCAAGGCCCCCGCCTTCAACTGCCGCCCAATCCACTTTGCCCCAGGATTGGGTTAAGACAGCTGCAGCTTATTCAGAATGCTGCTGCTTGGGTTCTCACCAAAACCAGGAAGTACAACCACATCCCACCAGTTTTAAAATCTCTGCACTGGCTTCCTGTTGCTCAGAGAATAGACTTTAAAACAGCATTACTGGTTTACAAGTCTCATAATGGTTTAACACCAGAATATATTTCTGATATGCTAGTTGCTTATGAACCTCCTCGGACTCTAAGAACATCTGGGACAGGCCTTCTGTAAAAATGGTGAAGCAGAGTTTAAAGATGCTTTACGGAGGGTTAGGAAAATTCTACACAGAAGCAACACTTCAGGTTGTTAGTGGCAGTTGCAGCTTACTCGTTATTGTTGCGCAAGTTTGTACACACAAGTCAAAAACCAGCAGAGACTGCACCACACGCAGTTGCACAATGTTGACGTAAGAAAAAGTACAAAGTTACTTATCAATAATAACTGCCGTAAAGTAAAACAATTGAAAAAGCGCAAATACTCCTTGTTCTGTCTTATGGACTGGCTTATGAATGTCTTATGGGTGGCATTTTCTTACTACGGACATCCCTATGGGCATAATCATAACGTAAACAGGCAATCTCCTACATTACAACAACAGAAGTAGTGTTTATTTATGTAAACATAATCTTCTCCATGTTCCATTTTGATATCCAGATGTAAACGCCAAGGTCAATGCAATAGCATGCGAGGCTAAACATAGCATTCAGAAAGCGCCGCTTTCACAACTGTCAACTAATAAAAAAAATTTCAAAAGAGTCAGACTCACAAAGCAGTTATGATATTTACAGTACCGTTTAAAATGTTTTTTGGCCGGCTGTGATCTAGTTACATTTGGTTTGCACGCTAATGTGAGATTCACTAACTAGCATGCACAATTTGCAATTTGCTAACTTTATAGCTATTTAGTATAAGATAACTATCCCTCATGAAATAGTCGACAGCTCTGTCTTACCTCTTTGGTAAAAAAGAAGCCAAGGCGGGGTAATGTTTTATAACTAATCTGCAACTCGGACACAGACTTTGAACACCAAGCCCAGGACATGTACAATAGATTTACTCAGAGCGGCTACAATAAAAAGACTCTCAGTAGAGCTTAGTCCAGAACAAGAGGCCACGATAGAAAGAGCCTCCTTAACAAGAGACAACACTCCACTACACAACTTCAAATCTATTTTTTTCCCCCGCAATATAATACATTTACATTTAGTCATTTAGCAGACGCTTTTATCCAAAGTGACTTACAAGTGATGAAAACAATGGAAACAGTTATAACAACAAAAGGTAGCAAAATGCATAAGTGCACCAAAACAAGTCTTAAAACCCAGCACAGTATACAAAGCTAAGGATAGGAAGTTTAATTTATTTTTTAAAGAAAATGAATAGATAGAAAAGAAGTAGAATTCAGTGTTTGTCTGTCAGGTGTTGATGGAAGAGATGTGTTTTCAGGCGTTTTTTAAAGATGGCCCAGAATCTGCTAAACTTGTAGCAGCAGGTAGATCATTCCACCAATGTGGAACAGATCCAGAGAAGGTACGTGAGAGTGATTTTTTACCTTTTAGGGATGGTACCACTAGACGTTCATTTTCAAGATGATGGATGCAAAACAAGAAAGGACCCATCACTTCCGCACTTTTGCCAATTGCTACTCAACGTTTTTTGTTTACAGAATAGACTGTGAATGTGGTTATTTTTATATAAGAAAGCTTAAAGAAAGGATTGCAGAACATAAATATGCCATCAGAACTGAAAACCTGGACTACCCAATGGCAAAACACTTCGAAACTACAGAGTAAACAAACATAAACAATGTAGAGTATAAGGCTGGAACTATAGAACATAAAGGGGCACTTCTCAAGAAGCCTATAATCTTTAGCTTATCTGAAGGGAGAACTTTTCGGATGTGTAGTAACTCACAGGTGAAAGACCAACCTTGCAATGTCAAAAGATTAAACATGGTGAGTAACAAGAGATAATTACTCTGTGATAATAAAGAAAAACATTACGCTGGATAAATGATGAATAGCAATAAAATGTAAGAAACAGATTGATAAACAATAGGATATTGGTATATTACTAAAACTAACAAAAAAAAAAAAAGCCGGGTGTTATGGGACTGCTAAAATAAACAGGTAAGTGTACCAGATCAGAGAGAGACGCCAACTCATATGTCAAATTTGAAGCCTTACTTTGTTTGTAGAGATGATGGCCGGGAATCTTTGATAGCAACGTAACCCAGTCCTTATGATTCAAAGAGTAGCTCTGCAGGTTTCCACCAGAGGTACGTGCACATCTTTTGAGTTGTTTTCAGAGACGTTTGGCTCAGTCAAAGCAAAAATTCTTTTTTTTTTGGTTATCAAACAACTTTAGACCACTGGGAGGGCTTAGTTTAGGAGAGTTAATTTGACTAATTTATGCAAAAGGAACTTAACCTTGACTCAAGTATCCATTGTCCCAAATTAACAATCAAAGAAAGTCACCTATGCACATAGTGATAAAAAATATGAAACATAAGCACATAATGACAAAATTAAACCTTAGCACATAACACACAATAAACTTGTGGCGTCATCATGGTCGGCAATACTATATTAATTAGCTTATTTACTGAACTGAAATATACCACAAGTAAGTGGGTATCTCTTGTAAGTTAGGATCTTGGGAAAACTTCTGGAGTCAATGTAGTAAAGTTCATTTTGTTCTTCACATGAGAGGAGTTCTGACTTTGTCAAAAGCCGTCAGAATTCCTTGTTTTTAAATGTCACCTGTAGGTGTCAACAAAGGCTGAGAGATCTGCTGACAGTCTGTATTACGTCAACAATCTTTAAAGACATTTAAGAATGTGTCTTTGGATCTAAACTGAGATGCCATAAAGTTGTGTAAACAGAGTTCTCCGTGGGTTTAAGGGTTTGTTCTGTGAAAAGTGGTTTTCTTTAAGGTATATTTGAGGTTTAGTACTGTTCACATCTGTAGTGACGGTCACAGGGTTAACAATCTTGCTACAACAATCTTAAAGTTAAGGTCATTGAAACAGTCCAGATGGACTTAAGAAACCTTTACAGCAAGAAACATAATGGACTGACAACCCAGGGATAAATGAAGAAATGGACTTATCTCCCTTTTTATGAACATTACATTTATGAACATTTTGAACAACTCCCACTGGACTTCACTGTTACTTTGTTGGTTTTCTTATCCCTTTGGGCTCAATACATCTTTTGGCATCTATTATCATTAATATAAAATGTAAAAATCAATATTTTTTTTGTAATGCTCTACCTGTAATGTTTTTATGTAATGTGATTTGGTTATGATGCAGGTACTCACTGTGTTTTCTAATGTTTGGCTAATATACACTGAGGTACAGTCAGTAATTTTGTCTTAACCTACAATCCTCTTTTTATATTTACTTATATTTGTGATTAATACTTTGTCATAGATATTTGATATTTTGATATTGTTGAATAGTTACCCTTTGTATTTATTCTAGACTGGTCTCTCATCACATGACTCTCACCGTATTTAATTGCCACAGCTGGGTCTTGTTTCACTTATGAACTGACGAAGACATTTTTAATGTCAAAACACGTAGGCTTGTCCATGTCCAACAGAGTGCCTACTGCAGTTGCTGAATATAATAATATAATTTACTAATTTAATTCACTTTATGAGTCTTTAACCCATTAATGTTAATAAGACAACATTTTAACTTGTAATGGTTGTATTTTTATAAAATCTGGAATTAAAATTAAAATATTTTTTTGGCAAGTGCTAAATTTGCTAATTTTGAGTTTTTTACATTTTATTCAAACTGCAATATTTTTCAGTTAGCTAACTTGTGCTGCTGCCTGGTATTAAGTCTTATTACAATGGCGGAAAAATGAGCAGCCAATTTTACATTGCTGTTTTTTATAGAGACCCAGATGTGTGTAATGGTTGTGAAGACACTCAAATAAGGTGTTTTGTGTTTGTTACAAATGTATGTTATATTTGTGCATATTACTTCATATTATTGTAATGAGACCCACTGTCACCTAATGTAATTATATAATGTTTACATACAATACTGTAAGGAGTTACAAATATTTAATGCTCCACCTCCTTCTCAGTAGTTACGGTGCTTACTGCAGAGGGGAGTCACATGTTCCTAATGGTTGTGAAGACACTAAAATAAGTTTTTATTTTTCCACCTAGTGGGTACTAAAAGACTTTACCAGTATTACATCTGACACCACTGGAGACAAGGTGGGTTAAGTGTCTTGCCAAAGGACACAACGACAGTATGGGGTAGAGCGGGATGTTATAATGTTTTGGGATGTTTCGAGCGGGGTTCAAACCTCCCACCCTCTGATTGAAGGACGGCTGCTCTACCACTGAGCTACTGCCGCCCTTTTGTGTCTGTCACACAGGAATCACAGAAGTAAATGTGGTCAACTCCATACCGAGTCCTGTCTTTTGTTAACGGTCTGAGAAAAAGGTTGTTTCCGTTACAGTTGCGTCAGGAAAAGCATCTGACATAAAACCATTGCCATGCTACTCTACTCATGTAAACTACTTTGCTGTGGCGATCCCTGAACCGGGATAAGCCAAAAGGCACTTTCTTTTTTAGTCATAGTTTTTTTTTTACATTAAATATCCACATATACATACACAAATATACACATGCTGAAAAATACCAAAGCAGTCAGTCGTTTAAACATTGTGTTAAAAAAACTTTCTTTTCTACTTGAGGGAAGTATTTAAGTCTACAAAACCCGAGTCATCCTGATTGGGTGAAACATTTCCTTCAAGTTTAGGCAGAGGTATTCATTGCTATCAGTTAAGTTTTTGTAAGTTTGAGGCAATTTTGGATCCCTATTGCATGGTTTAGGTTTATGCACCTTGTGCCCTAAGGTGATGGGATAGGCTAAGACCCACAAAAGTGAAAAAAAAATTAAATGAAAGTTTATGTGTAAAAAAAGCTTTTTAAAGACTTCATGTCTCAAATGCTGCAGAATGTTTTATAAAAAGACATGTTTCAGATTATGCCATCATTTCTAAACTGCTGCAATGTTTACAGAGTCATTGTAGTTTACTGTAGGCCATGTTTTCCACCACTCAAACTACCTCTCTTGTGAACAAAAAGCCAAACCACATGCTGCAGCTTCACTCAGAGCAGCTCCTTCACAGTCTTTGACCAATCTCTAAAACCATTTTCTCAGAAAAGACCTGCTATGGGCCAAAACAGGAAACAGTGAGGTTAAAATGGAAAGGTTCCTACAACAGATATAACAGTCAAAAATAGTTTTGTTGTCATTGCTTTATCCAATATGTATCTAAATGCGTCTAAATGTAATTCCTCAAACATTATCAAGATGCATTTTAAAGACATAAAAAAAAGACCATGTACAGTCTCTTGTACTATTTTTTTGATACCTGCTGCAGTGCACTTTCCATCCATTGTGTAATTGTCAGGTTATTGTGTCAGAAAGACTTGAAATGTTCAAATATTTATCTAAATTCTAATGTTACGGCATAAATGCATTTTAAGATATGTGGCTTTGTCCAAAAAAATCTTGCCCATAATAAAATTATTGTTTGCAATCCACTCAGTATGGTTAAGTAGTGATAAAAAGGAGTGAAGATGGGACTGAGGTTTGCAGCCTGTAGCAATGAAATGGATCTGACTTCATTTCCTGTCTCTGAACTGTCTGTAAATGTTTGGACTATTCCACTTTTGTTAGCTTTTTAAAGGTAATACCTGCCAAACTACTAATAAATGTAACATGGTTAATAAATGAAAGAGTAAAATGTGTGATGTTATAGACAGTCAAAGTAAAACATACAGGTACAGCAGCCAACTGTATGTATCAACATTTACATTAATGTCACTGAATGCATATAATAAGTGTACTCAGTGGTACCTGTCAGCTTACATTTTATAGATCTATTCAGTGTCTGTGTCAAAGCGGTAATAAAACACAGGCGGGAGCTTGGCAGTAAATACAATAAATGTAGGTACATTTGAGATTGTGTGTATATTAATTCATTTATATTCTACTGTCTATGCTGTTAAGGGTCACTGGGGACTGGAGCCTATACCAGCTGTTCAGAGCATTAGGTGGGGTAAAACCTGGACAATCACCAGTTAATAAGGTACTTAGAGACTCACATTTATTCACTTTGGGCAATGTAGATTCATCATTTCCCCTGTACAAGCATGTTTTTGGACAGTGGGAAAAAGGAGAGACATTAATTTTGACATCATGCTCCTATTTCAAAAATATAGTTCTAATTTGTCGATTCATCTTTGTAAAAGTGGTACAATACATAAGCTCATATTATCTTTGGAGTGTTTATGAACACAAAAACATCGTCTACAGCTGCTGCTGGTGGTTCATGTGTTGTGTGTTGACAACATTATTTCCATTGTGGTGGTATAAAGCGAACAAGCACAGACCTATCACATTGTGCCACGGGGCCCCTCCTTCTGATATCATCATATTAAGCCACCATCTTATAATACAAATGCAGTGTACTGTTGTATCTGGTAACGGGAAAATGTTCTTCATATTATATGCACTGTTTCTTCTCAAAGTTGTAGGTAAGTATTTAAAACCAGCAGAAATCTCAACTTGTTACTGCACAGGATACTTTGAAACTTTTACTTATTTTGTTTTGCAGATGGAAATGATCCTAAGTTTGTGACAAAAGCTTTTGATGTTGGAAAACCTGTTACTCTTACATGTCCTCGAGCGAATGAGTTTAAAGCATCTTTCTATTGGATCAGACTTCTTTCTGGAAACCTGCTCGAGTTTTTAGGAGGAACGTTGGCAATTGATTATGAAGGTGTTAATGACATGCCCCGCTTTACAACAAAACAAGAGCCTGGAACATTCGTCCTGAATATTAAAGCGGCAAATCTAAATGATAGTGGGTTTTACTACTGTGTGAAGGTATTTCAACTTAACATGGAATTAGTTTCAGGAGCATTTCTGACAAGTAAAGGTAAGTCACGTGAGATGTTATGTTTCATGTTTTTATTCCACCTTTTATGATTATTATTGTTTTATTTTTTCAGGACCAAAGGCAAACATCACTGTCCTTAGTCCAGACCTCACCTCTGATCCGGTTCATGCAGGAGACTCTGTGAATCTGCAGTGTTCGATCCAAACTGAGAATCAAGAGTGTTTTGAGGATCACATGGTTTTCTGGTTTAAAGCTGGACTGGATCAGTCTGGTCCTGGTTTTGTCTACACTCAGAGGAACAGCTCTGTTAAATGTGACAGGAGTTTAGAAGCTCATGGTCCTCTTAAATGTTTCTACACTTTCTCCAAAAACATGAGCCCCTCTGACGCTGGGACGTACCACTGTGCTGTGGCAGCATGTGGACACATCCTCTTTGGAAATGGAGTCAAAGTCCACATTAAAGGTAATTGCAACATGTTTATTGTTATAATAGAACTCATAATGAATAAAAAATATTAATAATACAAAATTGATAACATTTACACCAGATCATACTACTTCAAATCGGTTCATTTTTTGTATTTATTTTTGCAGCAGAAAACCTGTGGGACTTTTACAAAGACAAAGCCGTACTTATTCCACTGAGTGCTATTTTTGGTTTCTATGGTGTTGTCTTTCTCATTTATTTGATCAAGAAGAAATTTAAAGCAGCAACCAAGGTCCAACAAAGACTGCAGGTAAGTTATAAAGGAAAAACTTAAAGTGTCACAATTTTGTACAGATTATCTATTTAGATTATAAATAAAAATGTCTTTGTAAAGAGAATAAATCTTTACTTTTTTGTGTCAAAGAAAAAAGCAGATGAAGCAGCTTTGAAAAGGATGGTGAATGCAGAAGAAAGAGAGCCCCTCTACACTTATGTCACTTTTGTTTATGTTAAATAGTCATGAGGAATGTAAATGATAAGATTTTATTTGACAACATGTATAAGATACCATTGAGATTAACACCCTCTCCCCCTTCAAAACAACAATGGTCATTTCTTCTTGAGTTTGTCACTGGTAACAGCATTTCCTCTGGTTTACAAAGAGTGTTTGGTTTTAGTTTCTCTGCACCAGTGTTATGCTAAAGTTAACAAGCAGTTAGTCAGTTAGTTTAAGCAAATAAATACACCACAATTTTATTTCAGGAGCCACTGGTGTAGACTACGATTGGTGTCCAATGTGTAAGGACAGATTTTATTTTTAATAAAAATCTCAAGCCTTTACAAAAAAATCATTGTTTGTGAAATTTTTACCTCTGTTTAAACTGGCTTTTAACATATACCACAAAACTGTTGTACTTAAATTACACATCTTATTATGATGCATAAAAGCAGTTGGTTTTAGACTACGGGTAAAAAGTAGACAGTCAAGATGAAATTCAACAGTGGATAAACTTTGCAGCCTTTAGCTTGTTTTACTTTGCTTGAAGAACAATTCTGCGCTGCATAGTTGACGTCTGCAGCTCCTCCAGCTTCTGAATATACATGTGTATGACAACGTTTACATACATAAATATTTATTGCCATTAAAATCTTGTAAATTATTAATAATAATAATAATAGTAAATTAATAACAATGGTCTTTAAAAAGTGTGGTGAGTTGGCCAATCATTGTTTCATTTGATGTACAAGGCAGGCTGGTACACTTACATTTGATGTCTTTACACCTTAAGGGACTGAAAGCACAAAAATACCATCCCCCTAAATGTAGAGTACAACTCAGACTTCTGTTTAACAATGAGATGTATTTCTAAGTTGCTGCAGATGCCTGACTATTACCTTTGGTACCATCACAGTCAGGCAATGGGACTTCAGAAGTCCTGTAGCAGACCTGCAGCAGATTCACACTGCATTTTCTTAAGCACAAAACTCTGCTGCACCTGTCTCCATCCAACCCACAGAAGACCCGAGTGATCCTCAAAGTGATGAGCTAGATAAACTGTGGCTGTCATGAAGGCCACCGCGGGTTTGGAGCACTGGAGCCACAGACACAGCTGTCCTGCGGTTCTGTTACAGACCCAGCCACAGTTTATAGCTCTTGGGTCGGTGTAGCCACGAGGCTAACTGGTAGCAACATATCACAATATTAAATTCCAGTCGTATTTTATTTTTACAAAATCTGATTTTCTTTTTTCAAAAGAGGGTCTGGTTGCCTTCTCATTTTGAATCCCTTCCTCTGCGATTTTGCGGACGGACAAATCCCAAGCTGTTTGTTTGCAGCAGGGACTAGTTTGCTGGCCTCATCTTACACAAGTAACTTGGCTCGCGCGGCTAGTCCAAAACATTCAACATGGCGGACGCTGCTTCCAAGAGGCCGTTTATTTATGCGCTCGCCTCAGTTTTAAATAACCAGCAAAGTATTTAAACAGTGAAACGGCTCTGATGATGAAGAACTGATCATAGAAACACAGTAAAATACACACGGTTTGTCCTCTTACCTCATATATAATTTTTCCTCTTTTTTTTTCTCTCATTTGCTGTGCAGTCTACAGAGCATCAGGGTCAGCACATAGATTGTAAAAATATGGATGTTATCTGCCCATTGGTTCCCTATTCACCGATATTGTCATTACGAATGGGCAATAAAATGGCGATTACATCCGGGCTTTTCGGCTTTTACTCCATAGTAAAACAATAGTTTGTAGATAGCATAAACGGATGTAATAATCAAAAATTCACCTTAGCTCTAGAGACCAGAGCCATCTTTTGTACCAGGCTGTAAACATGAGTTTTATACTTGTAAAGTCGCTATTGGGTTTCTCTTTATATTTCCACTTTTGGAGCCTGCCCTCTGGTGGACGACGGTATATCTCTGTATTTCGCCGTATGGCGGTGCACTTACGCGAGGACCATTTAGGAGGAGCAACTATATAAGCAGCAGTGTGCATTTCCCTCAAAATAAAAATAAAGCTGTTTATGTTAAATCCTTTTAGTGTTTTCCCTCTCTGTTTCCACAGAACCGGTCTAATTTACATAACTAACATAACTGTGCTATACATTGATGTATTTATTGTCTTTGATTTTATAGTCAAAGTGAATTAAGACCACAATAACTGCCACTGCCTTCATCTAAAGGGACATTCATCCAAATAAATGTATATATTTTTTTTTTATGGCGGAAACATTTTTGGGGTTATGTTGCTGTTTTCCATCTTGATTTATTCTAAAACTGTAACTCACAAGTGCCCCCTTCATTTTGACACCAGAATTATTAAAATACGCCTTGCAGTTATAGAGATACAGTCAATTTACTGTGGACGAGCAGACACACCAAAAAACAGCCTTGGTTTTAAAAGGATCTGCACCGTACAGCTCCAGTGGAAACAAGGCTCTAGTTCACTGGTGCATTAGTCATTTTCACAATTGCAGTGCTTAAACTTTTTTTTTTGTTATTTTACATTTAATATAGTTAATAGTTAAATTAATATTGAATGAAAAAAGGTTAAAGTAAAAGCATCCGGACTTAGTTTTCAAGGTGAATACGTTTCGTCTCTAATTATAAGAGATTTCTGAGATCAACTGGTAAGAGAGCTGAGCTTATATCTCTAGAGGAAGGGGTTTTCCCTGAAACCAAACCTGATGGACCAGGCTGTTCTGGTCTCATGGTCGTTGGCTCTGAAAGGAAAGTGTGACTCCTGATGTGAGAGTCGTTAAGGCTCAGGAGAGTCGTTAGTGACACTGCTCCATTCAGGTGCTGTGGTTGTTGTTCTAGGGTGCAACTCTTTTGTTTTAGGTTTCAAAACACTGTTATAAATACTAGAGGCCACCTCCTCTGTTCAAAGAAGGCTTTTCCATTTTCACAAAAATGGCTTCCTTCCTTCTCTCTCAAACCTTCAGGTCTCTCTGGACAAAATTTGGACATTGCTGTCCTCAAAGGAATGCCCTTTCTCTTTGAGGTGGAGGAGGACTGCAGACTCAGGTCCTCCAGGATTGGCTCTTCTGTGCTGATACATCCTCTTGTGAAACTGTTGTTTTGTTTCACCAACATAACTGTCACTGCACTCTTCACTGAACTGCATAAACTACATTACTCTGTTTGTGAGGATCTTGTCTTTAGGATGGACCATTTTTGATGCAGATTTGATTTTGATTTAAAATATTACCGTTATATAAAACAATAGTTATACTGGTGGTTAAATGTTTAAAATATACATTTCATTAATATTGCTAGTTGTGATATTCAGTATAGACTGACATGCTAGTGCTTTGGTCTGTGTTTTATTCATACAATGACTTCTCAGTTTTTGGCTGTGATCATGTTGCTTTCTGGCACACAGCAGTAAGGCACGTGCGGTCGTCTCCACTTCAGGGTCCATAATCAGCTGGAGGTGGAGGTAGAGCATTGAGGTATTCCTGTATGAAATACAGGGGCCTGAGGTACTGGAGCCTGAGCCCCTGCAGGTAGACCGCAGTGAGGGCAGCCATGTTGGAAGCGCTGGCTTGTCTCCAGCAGAGCCCTCATCTGGTTGGAGGCTGGGAGCAGCCTGTATCCTGCCACCACCTTCACTGTGGACATCAACAACAACTGTGTTACAAAGTGTCAAAGACGTTTTGCTGTTAATAACGTCTGATATAGTTCATCGGTAAAAGACTTGATGCCCAACACACCAGAAAAACAAACAATTTCTGTTGTGACAGGTTAACTGACCTTCTCCTTTTGTTTTTAATGTGGGAAGGCGGGATGCCTTCCTCCGGGGCAGGGGCTGTGGTGAGACAGTGTGACTAGGGGTCCATCGACCCAGTCTCCTCAACACCTCAGGAGTCTGACAAAAACATCAGTGAGAGAGGTGTTCAGGACACTGGTACAGTTAAGAGTTACAGATATATAAAAGGAACATTTACGGTATTTTTGTTCATTGTTGCCTCAGTGTTCTCCAGTGTCTATTCTTTAGAAACAATAGCATCACTACATTTTGGGGGTCTCTTGTCTTTTAGAAGTGACTGATGTATTTATGGAGCACGTAAAGAACTTTGATAACAGCACCCCTGAATAAATAAGTTTCTTCTTTCCTCTGCATTGCGTATAATGCAACAATTGACAAAAGAATTACAGCAAAAAAAAAAAGTATAGTCAAAATAGAAACCAGCAGCTGGCTAAAAACCAATGTAGCATAGGCCAAGAATGAAAAGTTCAATAATTTTTCTGCAATGAGGACTGGAAATATGAACGTCTTACTAATCATTGTAATAAAACAGTTTAAGAAAATATTAATTTAATGCAATCCCTTTATTTAGTTATTAAATGTGAAACATTAAGGCTTTCAACCACAATGCTTCTCTCAACGTTTTTAATTGGTTAATTTTTTATTAGGTAATCGACTTCCAATAAAAGGTTTGAGTTCTGTGAACATATTTGAGGCAATTTTGCATTTGGGCAATTCTGATTATGTTTGTTAATGTTTGAAGCGCCAAATCAGCAACAACCTTGTGCGCTCTGAATGCGTGCCAAAACAGCGGTCGAACAGAGCAAACTCCCACACGACACAAGTGTCTGTGGCCTGGGCACTGTAAATATTTAGACATAGACACAGAAATAGAGTTCATAAACACAGAGCATATCCGTAAGTGAACCACTTTTTGAACGATATTCGCCAGATTAAAGCGTGTGCAGGTGTTTTTCTTCCTTTTGCAGCGTAGGTCTCTGCTCCTTCTATTGTTCTAGTGATGAGTAAACCAAAAACATTAGCCCCACTGTGTTGTGGTAGCATGTGCACACATCCTCTTTGGAAATGGAGTCAAAGTCCACATTAAAGGTAATTGCAACATGTTTGTTATAATGAAGATCGTGATGTATAAAAAATCCAATATATCAAAATACAATTTTGTTTTATTAACATCTTCACAAAATCATACTAATTCAAATCATTTTATTTATTTTTTGCAGCAGAGAAAATGTGGGATTTACACAAAGACAACTCTGTCCTTATTTCACTGAGTGTTATTTTTGGTCACATTGTTGTCTTTCTCAGACAAAGTTTAGAATAGCAACCATAAACCAAGGAAAACAAAGACTCCAGTAAAATAGTCAAGTTCCCTCACTCTAGTGAAGTTCAACCCTGCAGTTTCCCCCACTTAAAAAGGGTATGCTTGCTCTTGAAGGTTTGGACTGGATTTTACTCAATGACCAGGAATCAAGTCTTTCTTTTCATTCTTTTATTTGAAAGTTGCCATGGCCACAAGCAGGTAAAAAACCTTAAAACACAAAACACAAGTAGATCAAGAAAATATACAATAAGCCCAAGTAACCATAATAAAAGCATCACAACCCAGGATCAAATACTTAAATTTAAAAACACAAATTAATCTTGCAACTAAATGGAAAGAAACCCCCATATCTAGAGCACCCAAATAAATTGAAACCACTTTTAAAGCACTACTCAAATAATTCTACCCTTAAACTCTAACAGCTTTAATCTATAAAACCACACTTCCAGCTTCCTTAACAATCTTTACAACACATTTCTTTTAACTATACCTTCATAAATTTTAAATGTATAACACTTTAGCTTACAATCCAAACATGATTGCATAACATTTATACATACATTTTTCCCTAAGCATAGTTACATGATTTACTTAAATGCTAAAATCCACCACACTGCACACCCAAATGCTCACCGACTCCTTCCTTGTAGAAACAAGCTTTAGTCCTGCAGTATCACTTTTCAGGCCCAGTTTCTCCACACATCTTGTCTATCCTGCGAGTGACTCTGATTCCCTTAAAATCACTAGATCCTTACCACCTGGTGACTAATTAACTATCTGCAGCTGGGTGCCACACCCAGCACCAAAATGAAATGAATTGTCATTTGTACAAGCTCTTTATTCATTGTAGTAGTATGTGATCTTTCTTTTGAATCATTCTTTAAAACCAGAGACAAAACCACAGAGAGGCAAAGAAATAAACACAGAATATATAAAAGATGCTGTGTGTTCTTCTGCCTGACATAGATTAAATTTAGCCAATTCAATTCAACCAACATAAAGAAAACACATTTAAAGACACAGTACTGAATAATTGCAAATTCTACATCTGCAAACAAGGATAAATGATTTAAAACGAGTTTTGTTGGGTGTGGGAATCTGCTCTGACGGCGAAGTAGTACACACAGGTGGAGTACAGAGAGTCCTGCTCCAGTCTTGTTTTACTGCCTTGTTTAACTTTCTTTGAAGAGAAATTCAGTGCTGCGTAGTCTGCAGCTCCTCCAGCCTGTGAATATACATGTGTATGACAACTGTTACATACATGAATAATCCTATTATAGGTAAATTCAGTAATAATTGTAATACACTGAGGAGTATTATTTAATTGTTCATGTACACTAATATCACTTTAAAACTTTAGATCTACTCACATAACACTTGTATTTTCACATTAGATCTACTGCAGTCATTGCTAAGATATAATTACATTTACATTTGATTACATTGTAAATGACAAACACATTGGTGTGTTACTTACCAAAGTTTCTGACTGACTCGTAGCTGACATGTCATATTGGGGACGATTAATAGAAACAGCAGCATCTACAAAATTAAACATTTCACAATATTACAGCACTATAATAATATCTGGATATATTATACATGTTAATGACAGTGATGCTATAAAACATACGAGGCAACACCTTTTATAACATGATATACTAGCTCACCTTTACAATGCTCACAAACTCTTCCTCGCTTTAGACAGACACACAGGACGCTGATCACGACCACACAGCAGGTCAACAGGACTCCAAGAGCCACGGTCACAGGGTCAAGGCCTGGAAAAGGATCTGGTAAAGTTTCTGTTTGTGCATTTTGTAAAATAACAAAAAACTAGAGAACATTATGGGATGTTACTTTTGCAAAGCAACAAACTCTAGATTTGTCATTGTAGCGTACGTTGTTTATTTAAATTTTGTTTGAGTACTTTTGTCATGTCAATAAGTTATGTGATTTTGAATGTTATTATTTTAATTTTTGATATTAATCTGCATACTTTTTGAGAAATTACAACTGAGCAGCTGATTAGAACGCTGGCTCGCAGTTGAGGGGGGCACTACGGGGGCAGAGTCAGACGTAGTGCAGAGAGAGACAAACGAGTCACTACATGAAAGAAAAAGTTAGAAGCATTTTCATTGCCGACAACATTTGGGCAGAATAACAGTTAATTTTCAAATATTAGGGCTGGATTTACACCTTTGGATGAAACTTTGATTAGTTATTGATTATAAAAGGAAAGATTTTAGAACAAAATAAGTGCTGGTCAAAAAAAGTCAAAATCTTTGGCTCTTGTTAAACAGAGACATGGTTTAGTTTGTTGTGTAGAAAGAAAACTTTTTACCCGCCTTTTATCCTAAATTTTTAATTGATACCAAACTTTGAAATTATTCGTGTAAAATTTATAGAGGACTCATATCTTGAAATGACCTTACAGTGCGTAGGGGGTTAACACAAAATTTGCTGGAGCAACAGTAGTATGTTGAGTCCTATTTCAAACAAAACATTAAAATGTGTCTTATAATTATTTTTATTTTTATTGTTGAAGAGTTAGTTAAAGTCAAACTGGAGGTGTTGAATAAATTAGAGCCACCTTTAAAACATAACTTTTATCTAAACGATGGAGTAAAACACTGAAATACAGAGGGAAGTTGGTTTACAGATACAGTCACCTCCAGTTTGCGCGATAGTGGGTAATAGCAGAATTTCTATGATGTATGCAAAAATTAATTTCTTTCTGGAAATTGAGAAATGACAATTGACATATTTATGTCAATAAAAGATATATGTATAAAAGAATGAGGCCTACTTGTCTCCACTCGTGTTCCTTCACCAAACAGAATCTGTCCACATGTTTCCACAGCGCAGTAGTACGTCCCATCGTCAGAGGAGCCTCGGATAGTTTTGGAGAGACTGTAGACACAACTGTTGTTTTTAGATTTGTAGATTGTTCCAGTGTGAGCTTCTACAGATCCAGCTCTGAACCAGTGCACGTTCTGTTGATGTGGACACTGCTCTTTGTCCACGTTGTTGTTCTTGGACAGAAGTGAGCACTGAAGAGTCACTGAGCCTCCTGGCTGCACTGACGCTGAGGGTGGATTTTGTCTCACACTCACACAGTTCTGTGGATTGCTCTTATCTGTTTAAAAAACAAAAGTGTTGAAATGTCAATTAATAAAATGTCACCAAAAAAACACTCAAACAAAAAGTTCACTTTAAGCCTGTAAAATATTAATTATGTTTTACCATTCACGAGTAAGAAGAAGCTGTCAATGTAACTCTGTCCATATTGAGCCTTTTGACAATAATAGGTTGCTTCGTCCGCTTTTATGATATTTCTGATGATGAAAATGTGCCGACCATCCTTTTTGGTGATGATGAAGCGTTGGTCTCTAAATTGTTTGCTAACATTGCTCTTCTCAAAAGAATTTTTAACAAGAGTTTGCATTGTTTTTCCGGGAGACTGCTTATACCAGTAAAAATTGTAGAATTCAGAAGTAGCTGGACACGTTAATGTAACAGTGTCACCAGGTTGAGCGACGATCACAGGCATCGCACAAGGAACATCCGCACTTTGAGCTGAGGAAACAAGATGAATAATGAGTTAGTGTAAAGATATAAAAACAAGAATAATTAGTATAAATACATCTGCTGTACTCACACATTGTGCTCAAAAATATAAACGCAGTGAGTTGTCCAATCATTGTTTCATCTGATGTACACGACAGACTAGTAACTTTGCATTTGATGTCTTCACACAATAAAGGTACCTTTGAAAAGCGGAAACTGTAGTGATTGGCTGAAAGCACAAAAATACCATCCCCCTAAGTACATATCAGACTTCTGTTTAAGGATGAAATGTTTTTTTTTTTTTTAAGTTGGTTCAGATGTCAGATTATTATAGTTAAGTCAAAGTGAAGTCTAAGAAACTAACAGTGGCAAAAATTGGGAACATTTAAAGCAAGGAAAACAATGCGCACATCTACAATAGCTTTAATTGTTGTTATGTGACCTACACACAAGACCTTATAATGTTCAACCAACAGTTATTGCATCAGAAGTACATAAAGCCAACTACCAGAGGTTTTAGAGATAGGAAGTCAAATTATTAAATTAGGACACTAGGACATTAGGACAACATTTTACATAAAAAACTATTGATAATACTTTAAATATTTGCTTTAGTGGTGAACTGAAATAACAAACACCATCAAGTTATCCCCATCGATGTCTAAAGTGAAACAGGAAGAAAAGACCACAACAATGCTGAACTTTCCATTCATCATTCATATGTGTGCAAAAGTCAAGAGCTCCTGCTGTTAGACCCTTTGGTAGCATTAGCAGTAGCATATTAGCAGCAGATAAATGGTCTCTGGTCTTCCTAAAAACACTGTTCACCAGCTACAACTAGTGCAAAATGCAGTGGCCCGAGTGCTGACTAGGACCAGGAGGAGAGCACATATTACTCCTATCTTAAAGTCTTTACACTGCCTGTTGATAGTGTTTTTATAAGTTTATGAATCACACCATGGACAAGTTACACACTTTCTGAGAGACATGTTTATTTATTACTTTCCTTCCTTACTAAATTAAAAATTTAGACACCTCTTATCATAGTGACCATGAAATACAACAAGGTCAGTCAAAAGAAGTTAGGACATTTTTAAAGCGTTAGGAATTTGGCTTGAGCCTTAGATGACATCTTATGGTCATTATGGTCTTGCGTTTTTTTTTTTTTTTTTCCCAAATGATTCCTGTTACAATAAGCTTTTGGGTAAATAAACTGTCAAACTAAATGCAAGAGTAAAAGAATTGAGTGATCCCTATTTAAGACTTAATCTTCTGAAGCCTCGATGCTGCAGGATTTGTAAATAAATTTACAAATAAATGTATTTATCTTGCTAAATAAATAAATTTATTTAGCAGATTATGCCTTAATTTATGTCATAGTAGTGTACTGTAGGCCATGTTTTCTCTTGTGAACAAAAAGCCAAACCACAGCACCACTGCAGCACCTTCACGGTCTTTGACCAACCTCCAAAACCATTTACATTTTTAAGATGCATTTCAGACTCTGAGTGCTGAGTGACAGGAAGATTCACATCTCATTTAGAAAGCTGAACCACAACACCAGTGGTAAACTTTCCATCCATTGTGTCAGTGTCAGGGGCCATTGTGTCAAGCAGACTTTTTGCAAATCATGAAAAGCTACACTTGCAAAAAAGAAGCCATATATAAATACTTTATTACATTTCAAATTTAATTACGATTGAATCAATGTTATTACATTAATGCATCTCAAGATTTGTAGCTTTGACAAGAAAATCACTGCCATGACATGTTTTTGAAATTAATGTTTTTGCAAACTCAATAGATTGTGTCTCTACTTTATATTAGTTTCCATATCTTTAATGTTAAGTAATATTTGGCAAAAATGGCCAATATGGGATCGACAATGCATGCTGCTTGGTGCAATGGTATGAGATTACCTTCACTTCCTGTCTCTGTGTAAAAGAACATTTACCAAAGGCATTTGCAAAAAGCTCATCATTTTCTGTTTGTGAGCCATATTAATGCAACTGACTATAAAATACAATGCTCTGCTAACTCTTGAAATATTCCTCCGTTGTAACTTGACCTCACAAATATCTCCTTTATGAAAACATAAAAAAAGAATAATTAATATATGCAACTGCAAGCTTGATTAAAGATAGTAATTTAATGTTTATCTAATTAATTAGTTATTAATCAAGTGTGTATCTGTGTGTACTAGCTTTACACCTTTCACCAGCAGTCCTGACCTCGTCACCAAAGGTTTTTACTTAGTACTCTGTCACATGGTTGGAACGGCTTAGTAGATTATGACAAATATATGACAGTAAATGTTTACATTTTATTCCGTTAAAAATAGCACATGGCCAACAGATTTATTTTTAGTTGAGCATTACTAGAGAGGTTCTTAATGCTTAACTTTATTTTGTAAAAATAGACACATGCTCACAATGCTATGCATCAAGATGCATCAGATATTGTGTGAATATAATCTTTATTGTGTATTGCAGAGCCTCTGCAAAGATGGTACAATATATAAGAAGTAATGATTATATTCCTACATGCATACACTGGTCTAATACTGTAAGATATTTTAGGAATGTAACATGTGACCATTATTCACATCACAATCATACTGTATATATATGGTCCCTAGAGTTTACTCTCAGAGTCAATTTCAAAAACGTGTGTGAAACATGAAAACATGTCTGTTAGTGGTGTTTCAGGTGTTATGTTGAAAATATGAGTAACATTATTATTTCAACTGTGGTGGTACAAAACGCCAATCAGTTTACTCCAAAAGATCCCTCCCATCATCTCATAAAACAGCTACAGTGTGCCAACTATTACATCAACAAAAAATGCTGTTTATATTATATGCATCACTTATACAGCTCTGTTAAATGTGACAGGAGTCCAGAAGCTCATGGACCTCTCAGATGTTTCAACACTTTCTCAAAAAACATGAGCCCCTCTGACGCCGGGACGTACCACTGTGCTGTGGCAGCATGTGGACACATCCTCTTTGGAAATGGAGTCAAAGTCCACATTAAAGGTAATTGCACCTGCAAATGTTTATTAAATTATCTTTTTTTCTATTTTTTTTAGTATATATACGTATTGTATAGTATATGATAAAAATATTTTATTTATTCTATATTGTTTTTTGCAGCAGAAACAAGTGTGTTTTACTGAAGACAGTCCTGATTCTGCTCAGTGTTGCTTTAAGCATTAGGCTCATTGTTATAGTTGTCTTCATTGTTTTATCAAGAAGTCTTGTGATCGTCTCAATGTAAAATAATCATTACTTATTCTGTTTCAGTCTAAATTATGATATTCTGAATAAAAAAATGCTTAAATATCCAAATTCTTTTTCAGAAAAAGGCAGAATAAGGATTACTTTTATTTATTCTCAAGGGGAAATTATTTTTGTTACAAACATGCGACTGACCAGTGCAAGAAATAGAAGATTCCTTCAAGTAGATATAACTTAAATATAAACTATAAACTATAATATTCATAACAATCTATTTACATATTCACATGATGTACAGTTTACAAGTTTACAAGTGGACTTAATATTGTACAGCAGGCAGAATATTGCACAGTGACTCTACAGAGGATTTACACTACAGAGTTCAGAGGTTTGATGGCGACTGGCAGGAATGATTTCCTGTGTCTCTCGGTGGAGCAGCGTGGCAGTAACAGTCTATTGCTAAACGAGCTCTTGCAACTGAATAGTACTTTGTGGAGTGGGTGGAAGGGAATATGATGCACCAGTGAGTGAGGAATGCCAAATCCAGTCGGTAAAATGTACGTAAGAGAAACAAGCATTTTTACAAATGTTCTTTTCAAAGAAAAATTTATTATCTTTCAGACCCTGATGTCATGTGTAGCAGAACCACCATTGGAATCCCCACAGATTAACTGTCCTGCCTTTTCTGCCCCTGCCAGAGGCCTTCAGAGACAAGCCTGTATCTGAAAGCCTCAAATTTAACACTGTTTTCTTTCAGATAAAAGTATGGCCAAAGTAATTTATGGACAAGAAATGTTCTTAATGACTTTGCTTTTGCTTTTACAAGCAGTGGAACTTAGGTCCACCAGGCACCAGGGATCAAAGGTGGCTCTGGTCCTGAGCCCCCTGGCGCCATGTCTTTTTAACCATAAACTGAAGATAACGTTGTTGCTTTTAGCTGGATTCAAGGACCACTTCCTGGAGCAAGAGCGCTCCGTCTACACTCCGAGTGACAGTCGGAATCAAGGCCGGACTTACCATTGGGCTTGACTGGGCTCAAGCCCATGGGCCCCGCCAGTAGGGGGCCCGCCCGTTTACGTTAGATTTTTTCAATAATATGTCAGTCATTTAATTTTTCATTTAAAGTTTGTTGATTGGTCTAGCATTGTTACCTGGTCCTGCCCTGCAATGAAAAATGTAATTTAATTATCTAAATTAAATGTCAGTCATCTTGAGGTTTGCTGATTGGTTATTGGCAGTTACGCAGTGACTCGTTTACTGCCGTTGAAAAAACCTGTCGTAATGGCTGATGTAATGGCAGACAAACGGTATCAGAGTGGCGCGCTTAAAAGAAAATTAAAGAATGAAAGACAGCAACGCAAAAAGGAAGTTATCAGTAAAATGAAAAGGATTACTGGATTTTTTACACTCCGAGTGACAGTCGGAATCAAGGCCGGACTTACCATTGGGCTTGACTGGGCTCAAGCCCATGGGCCCCGCCCAGTAGGGGGCCCCGCCCGTTTACGTTAGATTTTTTCAATAATATGTCAGTCATTTAATTTTTCATTTAAAGTTTGTTGATTGGTCTAGCATTGTTACCTGGTCCTGCCCTGCAATGAAAAATGTAATTTAATTATCTAAATTAAATGTCAGTCATCTTGAGGTTTGCTGATTGGTTATTGGCAGTTACGCAGTGACTCGTTTACTGCCGTTGAAAAAACCTGTCGTAATGGCTGATGTAATGGCAGACAAACGGTATCAGAGTGGCGCGCTTAAAAGAAAATTAAAGAATGAAAGACAGCAACGCAAAAAGGAAGTTATCAGTAAAATGAAAGGAGGATTACTGGATTTTTACACCCATGACACCACAGCTTGATGTGCAAGCGGAGAATCCAGGGTACAACAACCCGAACCCGCTGGAAGATTTTTAGACGCATTTAATTTTCATTTAAAGTTTGTTGATTGGTCTATCATTGAATCATCATCTGCCCTTCAGTGAAAATGTAATTTAATTATCTAAATTAAATGTCAGTCATCTTGAGGTTTGCTGATTGGTTATTGGCAGTTACGCTGATCCTGCTCGCTGTAAACTTGATGAAAGCGCATGCAAAAGCTTATTGGGCGCAAAGGAAGTTATCAGTAAAATGAAAAGGAGTCCGCTCAAAATAATCATGCTAATGTCAAGGCCTCTGAACGCTTCTACAAACATCAGAAGAGACTGTTTTCTTCATTTCAAAAAGTTTGTTGAATGGTCTAGCATTGTTACCTGGTCCTGCCTGCAATGAAAATGTAATTTAATTATCCATCCAGTCATCTTGTGTGTTTTGTTTTGCTTGCCGCTCTTTGGCGATGTGACCGGTCAATCCCTTTTTGAGTCTGGCTATAGAATGACTGGAAACATGCTACCAGACTGATTGCGAGCACGCAGAATAGTGACAGTCATAGAAAGGCTATCGTTTAATCATACATCAGTCAGAAACAGCAGCTGACAATGGAGATTCTTTATCCACTGATCCTGCTCAACTTGAAAAGCGGCGTGAGTCGCAATGCAATTGCCAAAATTGGAGTGAAGTTTTGCAAAGAGAAGTTGCAGTTGTAAAATTTCTGTCTGGTTTAGTCCTGGTTTAGACCTGGTTTAGTTCTGGCTTAGTCCTGCACCGCAGGGTGACGGACCTGGTTTAGTCCTGGCTTTAGACTGGAAACATAGTTCTGGTTTAGTCCTGGTATAGAGGCTATGTTTGCATCAACAGGTTTAGACCTGGTTATAGATTCTCAACTTTAGTCCTGGTATTAGAACAGTTTAGTCCTGGTTTAGACCTGGTTTAGACCTGTCTTGTTTAGTCCTGGTTTAGACCTGGTTTAGTTCTGGTTTAGTCCTGGTATAGACCTGGTTTAGTCCTGGTTTAGACCTGGTTTAGTTCTGGTTTAGTCCTGGTATAGACCTGGTTTAGTCCTGGTTTAGACCTGGTTTAGTTCTGGTTTAGTCCTGGTATAGACCTGGTTTAGTCCTGGTTTAGACCTGGTTTAGACCTGTCTTAGACCTGGTTTAGACCTGGTATAGACCTGGTATAGACCTGGTTTAGTCCTGGTTTAGACCTTGTTTAGACCTGGTTTATATCTGGTTTAGACATGGTTTAGTCCTGGTTTAGACCTGGTTTTGACCTGGTTCAGACTTTGTTGAGTTCTGGTTTAGTCCTGGTTTTGACCTGGTTCAGTCCTGGTTTAGACCTGGTTCAGTCCTGGTTTATACCTGGTTTATACCTGGTTTAGACCTGGTTTAGACCTGGTTCAGACTTTGTTTAGTTCTGGTTTAGACCTGGTTTTGTCCTGGTTTAGACCTGGTTCAGACCTGGTTTAGACCTGGTTCAGACCTGGTTTAGACCTGGTTTTAGACCTGGTTTAGACCTGGTTCAGACTTTGTTTAGTTCTGGTTTAGACCTGGTTCAGACTTTGTTTAGTTCTGGTTTAGACCTGGTTTTGTCCTGGTTTAGACCTGGTTCAGACCTGGTTTAGACCTGGTTTTAGACCTGGTTTAGACCTGGTTCAGACCTGGTTTTAGACCTGGTTCAGACCTGGTTTTAGACCTGGTTTAGACCTGGTTCAGACTTTGTTTAGTTCTGGTTTAGACCTGGTTTAGTCCTGGTTTAGACCTGGTTCAGACCTGGTTTAGACCTGGTTTAGACCTGGTTTAGACCTGGTTTTAGACCTGGTTTAGACCTGGTTAGTCCTGGTTTATACCTGGTTTAGACCTGGTTTAGACCTGGTTTAGACCTGGTTCAGACTTTGTTTAGTTCAGACCTTTCTTTGTTTATTTCTGTTTAGACCTGGTGTTAGACCTGGTTTGTCTCAGTTTAGATCTGGTTTAGACCTGGTAGACCTTGTCTCCTGGTTTAGTTATACCTGGTTCTTTAGACCTGAGACCTGGTTTAGACCTGGTTAGACCTGTGTTTGGTCCTGGTCCTTAGACCTGGTTTGCCTGGTTTAGACCTTTAGTTGTTTGTTCAGAATCGTGATCTCTATTTTTATTCTCAGTTTATCCAGAATTTGTAGCTCTAATACATAGCTTGCGTATGTATCATTTTGTTCTATTTAAAGTAATGTATAGAAGGTAGGGCCCGAAAGTGACTCAAGCCCAGGGCCCCACCACCCTAAGTCCTGCCCTGTCCCTGAGCTCCGCCTGATAACCCCTGAGAGGGCAGGGATCCGTCCTGACTCCTCAGCCCCAGCCTCTGCAGGACAGCCTCGGTGCGTGCACTCTGTGACGCCAACAAACCGAAGGCATGTTGACTGAGCGCAGTCATGTGCACACTCTGCCTCTTCTCGATCTCCTCCAGTCGCTCCTACGTGGACTGAGGACAAAAACATCAGTGAGAGAGGTGTTCAGGACACTGGTACAGTTAGGAGTTACAGATATATAAAGGAACATTTACGGTGGGCCTACTTTTTGTCTATTTTGGAGAGTAAAGCTCAGACACAGACTTATTTACGTATCAGTCAAGTATGCTGAGTTTAGAGCTGTCAGGCAGGAGGCTCAGAAGAAGACCAAAGAGGAGGTTTATGGATGTGGTGATAGAGGACATGAAGATCGTGGGAGAGAAGAGGATACATACAAAGTCAACCATTTTACAGAGACACTGTAGTTTTATTAAATATTAAAATAATTTACTTTAAAAAACATGTTTTATGAGACATTTCTTTATTAATTCATTGCCCTTCTTAACTGATAGACAATAATAATTACATATACACATAATAAGTGATGACTTTTGTAAAGCTTTATCTGTTTTGATACAAGTGACAGCAATAAATTTAGCATTTTGTTCATTGTTGCTTCAGTGTTCTCCAGTGTCTATTCTTTAGAAACAATAGCATCACTATATTTTGGGGTCTCTTGTCTTTAGAAGTGACTGATGTATTTATGGAGCACGTAAAGAACTTTGACCCAATAACAGCACCCCTGAATAAATAACAGTTTCTTCTTTCCTCTGCTATCTAATGTATAATGCAACGACTGACAAAAGAATTACAGCAAAAAAAAAAGTATAGTCAAAATAGAAACCAGCAGCTGGCTAAAAACCAATGTAGCATAGGCCAAGAATGAAAAGTTCAATTATTTTTCTGCAATGAGGACTGGAAATATGAACGTCTGACTAATCATTGTAATACAATAGTTTAAGAAAATATTAATTTAATACAATCCCTTTATTTAGTTATTAAATGTGAAACATTAAGACTTTCAACCACAATGCTTCTCTCAACGTTTTTATTAGTTAATTTTTTATTAGGTAATCGACTTCCAATTAAAGGTTTAAGTTCTGTGAACATATTCGAGGCAATTTTGCATTTGGGCAATTCTGATTATGTTTGTTAATGTTTGAAGCGCCAAATCAGCAACAACCTGGTGCGCTCTGAATGCGTGCCAAAACAGCGGTCGAACAGAGCAAACTCCCACACGACACTAGTGTCTGTGGCCTGTGCACTGTAAATATTTAGACATAGACACAGAAATAGAGTTCATAAACACAGAGCATATCCGTAATTGAACCACTTTTTGAACGATGTTCTCCAGATTAAAGCGTGTGCAGGTGTTTATCTTCCTTTTGCAGCGTAGGTCTCTGCTCCTTCTATTGTTCTAGTGATGAGTAAACCAAAAACATTAGCCCCACTGTGTTGTGGTAGCATGTGCACACATCCTCTTTGGAAATGGAGTCAAAGTCAACATTAAAGGTAATTGCAACATGTTTGTTATAATGAAGCTCTTGATGTATAAAAAATCCAATATATCAAAATAGAATTTAGTTTTATTAACATCTTCACAAAATCATACTAATTCAAATCATTTTTAAGCAGCGAAAATGTGGGATTTACACAAAGACAACTCTGTCCTTATTTCACTGAGTGTTATTTTTGGTCACATTGTTGTCTTTCTCAGACAAAGTATAGAATAGCAACCATAAACCAAGGAAAACAAAGACTCCAGGAAAATGATAAAGAAAAGGGTTTTAGATTTCTATTACATTCTCTACAGATTATTTGTTTTGATCTTAAAGGAAAATGTATTTGTAAAGAGAAAATCTTTATTTTTGTGTCGAAGGTCAGAAAACACATTTAAAGCCACAGTACTGAATAATTGCAAATTCTACATCTGCAAACAAGGATAAATGATTTAAAACGAGTTATGTTGGTTGTGGGGATCTGCTCTGACAGCAGAGTACACACAGTCCTGCTCCAGTCTTGTTTTACTGACATGTTTTACTTTCCTTGAAGAAAAATTCAGTGCTGCGTAGTTGACGTCTGCAGCTCCTCCAGCCTGTGAATATACATGTGTATGACAACTGTTACATACATGAATAATCCTATTATATGTAAATTCAGTAATAATTGTAATACACTGAGGAGTATTATTTGTTTGTTCATGTACACTAATATCACTTTATCACTTTAGATCTACTCACATAACACTTGTATTTTCACATTAGATCTACTGCAGTCATTGCTAAGATAAAATTACATTTACATTTGATTACATTGTAAATGACAAACACATTGGTGTGTTACTTACCAAAGTTTCTGACTGACTCGTAGCTGACATGTCATATTGAGGACGATTGATAGAAACAGGAGCATCTACAAAATGAAATATTCCACAATATTACAGCACTATATTAATATCTGGATATTATACATGTTAATGACAGTGATGCTATAAAACATACAAACACCTTTTATAACATGATATACTTGCTCACCTTTACAATGCTCACAAACTCTTCCTCGCTTTAGACAGACACACAGAACGCTCACAACCACACAGCAGGCCAACAGGACTCCAAGAGCCACGGTTACAGGGTCTGGATGAGTTTCTGTTTGTTGTGTAGAAAGAAAACTTTTTACCCGCCTTTTCTCCTAAATTTTTAATTGATACCAAACTTTGAAATTATTCGTGTAAAATTTATAGAGGACTCATATTTGGAAATGACCTTACAGTGCGTAGGGGGTTAACACAAAATTTGCTGGAGCAACAGTAGTATGTTGAGTCCTATTTCAAACAAAACATTAAAATGTGTCTCATAATTGTTTTTATTTTTATTGTTGAAGAGTTAGTAAAAGCCAAACTGAAGGTGTTGAATAAATTAGAGCCACCTTTAAAACATAACTTTTATCTAAACGATGGAGTAAAACACTGAAACACAGAGGGAAGTTTACAGATACAGTCACTTCCAGTTTGCGCGATAGTGGGTAATAGCAGAATTTCTATGATGTATGCAAAAATTTATTTCTTTCTGGAAATTGAGAAATGACAATTGACATATTTATGTATAAAAGAATGAGGCCTACTTGTTTCCACTCGTGTTCCTTCACCAAACAGAATCTGTCCACATGTTTCCACAGCGCAGTAGTACGTCCCATCGTCAGAGGAGCCTCGGATAGTTTTGGGAAGACTGTAGACACAACTGTTGTTTTTAGATTTGTAGATTGTTCCAGTGTGAGCTTCTACAGATCCAGCTCTGAACCAGTGCACGTTCTGTTGATGTGGACACTGCTCTTTGTCCACGTTGTTGTTCTTGGACAGAAGTGAGCACTGAAGAGTCACTGAGCCTCCTGGCTGCACTGATGCTGAGGGTGGATTTTGTCTCACACTCACACAGTTCTGTGGATGGATCTCATCTGTTTAAATGACAAAAGAGAAATGTCAATTAATAAAATGAAAGTCCTCAAAAGAATACTCAAATTATTTTAAGCATGTGAAATTTGTATTATGTTTCACCATTTACGACTAAGAAGGTGCTGTTAATGTAGCTCTGTCCAAATTGAGTCATCTTTTGACAATAATAGGTTGCTTCGTCCTCTTTTGTGATATTTCTGATGATGAAAATGTACGTATTATTCGTTTTTGTGATGTTGAAGCGTTGGTCTCTAAATTGTTTGTTATCCTTCATTATTTTATCAGAAAATATTTCAGCAACAGTTTGCATTGTTTGTCCGAAAGGCTGTTTAAACCAGAAAGAACGAAATGTGTATTCAGTAGTAGCTGGACACGTTAATGTAACAGTGTCACCAGGTTGAGCCACGATCACAGGCATCGCACGAGGAACATCCGCACTTTGAGCTGAAGAAAGAAAACAATTAATGACATAATATAACGATATAAAAACAAGGCTAATTAGTATAAATACATCTGTTGTACTCACACAATGTGCTTAGAAATATAAATGCAGTGAGTTGTCCAATCATTGTTTCATCTGATGTACAAGGCAGACTGGTACATTTACACTTTACTTGGATGTTTTCACACATTAAAGGTACCTTTGAAAAGCGGAAACTGTAGTGATTGGCTCAAAGCACAAAAATACCATCCCCCTAAATGTAGAGTACAAACAAGACTCTCTATTTAAGGATGAAATGTATTTTTACACTTGGTAGGGCATGTATCATGACCAAGACCACATCAAAGTGAAGTTTAAGAGACTAACAGTGGCCACAAAGTGGAACATTAAAAGCAAGGAAAACTACAACAGTTATTTCTTTTAAGATTTTTAATTTTTATACATTTTACATTTAAAAATACAGCCCATATTTGCTTAGGTAATTAAACCAATCCTAGCTAATTCTGTGCATCTCAGGCTTTGTTTAGCAATTCTGATTATGTTTGTTAATGTTTGAAGCGCCAAAACGTCTGAACGCGTCGAACAGAGCAACTCAGAAAAGACTACAACAATGCTGACCATTCCATTCATCGCCTGTTGTTAGACCCTTGTATGTATTGCTGTATTAGCAGCAGATAAATGACTGTAGTCTGTTTTTAATTCATACTTTTATGTTCACTGACAGATATATTTATTCAACAACTGTATAATCACTGTTTCTTTGCTCATTGGGTTGTTTCACCTGAGAACGGTAGTCCTTTAACTGGAAGGTAGGTGGTTCAATTCCTGCTCTCCCCAGTTCATACTGTCTTAGTGTCCTTGGGCAAGACACATGAGTGAAATGCACATGAGTGTAGCTTCCTAGGCTCTATTTAACCCACCTTGCCTCCACTGTCCACTGCACTGGTGTATGAATGAGTGTGAATGTAGAGGTGAGTGTGTGAATGCGTGAATAAAAGCATCATGTAAAGTGCTTTGAGAAGGGTTCATAAAACTCTGTATAAATGCAAGCCATTTACCAGGTATGTTTTCTGGTGAATGTTGCAATGAAATGTTAAAATGATAACATGACAATTTATATTGCACTATAAAATAATAGCAGCCACAATCCAAATCCTCTCTGCCAGATTGTCTCATCGAGGAAACATACAGCTTTTTCCTGGCCTGTTAGTCAAGAGCTCTTTGATCTGCCATTATCTTCAGTGCTTATTCCTTGTGAGTCTAAACCTCTGCTTCTGTGGTGTCCAGCCTGTCCCCCAGTCTGGTTCCAGCGCTCCACAGCTCCAGTGTGGAGTTTGCAGGTTCTCCTGTGTCAGCGTAGGTTTCCTCCGGGTACTCCGGTTTCCCCAACCACCTAAAACATGTACAATATAGGACTACAGATGGAAATTAGCTGTTAAGCTATAATCTAGGACAAGCATCTCTGCTCCGGATTAATTTACATTGTACGCTGTTCTAAAGAAATAAACTAATCTAAATAAAAATTGAAGTAACACATGAGTGTTTCCCAGTGTTCTGTTTTTCTCTGACCCTCTGCTGCAACAGTTGAGAAACCTGACTGTATCATCCTGTTTCCTGATAACTGGCTTAAAGAACTTAAAACTGTTCATGACTAATCCTTCATTGTAAAAAATATGACAAAACAAGAAGCAACCACACTGTTCCTGAGTTGTGCTCTTAAAATAGGATTAAAATAGCATATCATTTCTTCAGCTTTGACTGGATGTTACCCATGGGACTGAAATAATGTACACATTTTCAAAATCATGTGGCAGGCCAGAATGATTGGCACATAATCTACCCACTCTACCTTTGAGATCGACCGGTCAATTGAAATCAAGGTATTAGGGAAACCCTGTTTACGCCGACAACACTGTGGAGACATAGACCTAAATAACCAAGAGCAGCTAGACTGCTTGACTTAGTGTCCTAAAATAAATACTAGTCTTTGCTTTTAGACATTATACACAAATATACACATGCTGTGGTGAAAACTACACAAGTTGTACAATTATTGTGGTACAAATGGAATTCACTTGCACAACTTTACTTTCTTTTTTACTTGAAGGAAAGTATTTAAGTCTCCAAAGTTCAAGTTTAGGCAGAAGTATTTATTGCCATCAGTTTATTTTTTGTAAGTTTTGGATTTCTATGTTTAGGTGGATGCATGATTCAGCACCTTGTGCCCAAAGCTGCTGGGGTAGGCCTATGGGAAGACCCTATGACCCTTAAATGTGAAAGCAAAGTTTATGTGTAAGCTTTTAAAGAATCCATCTTCTGAAGCCTCAAGTGCTGCAGTATGTTTTATAAAGATGGAATATTTATTTAATCAGATTATGCCATAATTTATAAACTGCTGCAGTGTTTACAGTCATAGCTGTTTACTGTAGGCCATGTTTTCAACTTCTCAAACTACCTCGCTTGTGAACAAAAAGCCAAACCACATGCTGCAGTATCACACAGAGCAGCTCCTTCTCAGTCTTTGACCTAGTTCTAAAACCATTTTCTCAACATAGACCTGACAT